>OY730194.1:13784622-14384622 GCA_963422505.1 Pseudognaphalium luteoalbum
TTTGCTACCTTTAACCAACATAAGTTCCATTCACAACACATGTTCACAATTCCTATGTTGGTTAACCTGTAGCAACCCAGTCCGACAATTGTTGACCTCCGATACCTCAAAATGCTTAAAGCAAGTTTATATATATATATATATATATATATATATATATATATATATATATATATATATATATATATATATATATATATATATATATATCACAGCAACGATTAACATTTAACACTACTATGTTTAATCCATTGTAACTAATTCGTCACAACCAAACCATACTGAAGTTCCAAGTCAATTCACCTGTCAACTTTGGTCTAACTACTCAGCTGACTAATCACTGAGTCTTCTGCGTATCTGAAACACATAAGAAATTTCGAGTTAAATTTTATATCATATTGATCATAACTTAATATCAATAATTGAACAATTATCAAGTCATATAATCACCATATACAAGATAAATCACATTATGAAGTCTAAATCAAAATTTCTGTTACACACTATAAATCCGCCGGATTCTTAATGAATCCGTCTGGATTAAGCTGAATCCACCGGATTCAGATAGAATCCGTCGGATTCCAAGCATTTTCAGATTCACAATTGGGACAGAACTTTTTTATAGAATCCGGTTGAGGAATCCACTAGGATTCATCTTGAATCCGGGTGGATTCCTCAACCGGATTCTATAAAAAAGTTATGTCCCAATTGTGAATCTGAAAATGCTTGGAATCTGGCGGATTCTATCTGAATCCGGCGGATTCAGCTGAATCCAGACGGATTCATTAAGAATCCGGCGGATTTATAGTGTGTAACAGAAATTTTGATTTAGACTTCATAATGTGATTTATCTTGTATATGGTGATTATATGACTTGATAATTGTTCAATTATTGATATTAAGTTATGATCAATATGATATGAAGTTTAACTCGAAATTTCTTGTGTGTTTTAGATACGCAGAAGACTCAGTGATTAGTCAGCTGAGTAGTTGGACCAAAGTTGACAGGTGAATTGACTTGGAACTTCAGTATGGTTTGGTTGTGACGAATTAGTTACAATGGATTAAACATAGTAGTGTTAAATGTTGATTGTTGCTGTGATATATATATATATATATATATATAAACTTGCTTTAAGCATTTTGAGGTATCGGAGGTCAACAATTTTGAGGTAAAGATTCAAGATGAATCCGTCGGATTCTAGAGGAATCCGCCGGATTTCTCTCATCTTCCAGACCTGTGCAGGTCAGAATTCTGCACGAATCAACTTTCAAATTTCTCAATTTCAACATAATAAATCTGTTTCCAGCTTCAAATAACTTCGACCAAAACTTGTAATAACATCATATAACTAAGTTTCAATCCTCAAATCATCACCATTCATACAAAACACTCATAACCTAAAAATTTTACATTCAAGCTCAAATTCAAGAAATCTAGCAATTTATCAAGTAATCATCATGTAATCAACTTAATAAAGCTCAAGAATCATCATTCAATCATCATACAACTAATAACTAAATCATTCAAACCCTAATTCAACTCACACAAGAATTTAACCTAACTTCATCATTTAGGTAAAAAGAAACTTACTTACAAAGATGGAGAGCAAGAAACTTAGGATGGTGAGGAGCTTAAAGATTTAGTCATCAACTCTTGTAATTCTTTACTAGCAATTTGGTTAATGATTTATTTTGAGAGTTTTTGAGATACAAATGAAGAACACAAGAAAAGGGGAAAGATTAGGTCGGCCTCCTCTATTTTATTAAACCGACCCATTTAACTCACAGTATAAAAATTATACCCCTTTTAAATCTATTGTCTGGAACCTAAATTTTAAATGTGAAAAAATATTTTTTATTTTACTGTCATCTAAATTTATTTAAAACAAACAATATTTCACTAGTCACAATATTTCCTGAAACTTATTTTCCTACTAAATTTACAATCAAACACATATAATAATATAAATTACATATAAAAATTAAAGAAAATACATGTTTCTCCTAGGCCCGATTTAAGGATGTTACAATATGTGATTATATAGAAAATCACGTATGATTAAATGTACAACTAGTAATCACATGTGATTTTTAATGAAAACTAATGCAATTTTAAATTTTTTATTTATAACTATAAATATGGATGAATATTAAGTTGTAATCACGTGTTAAATAACGAATAAATAATCGTGAACAAGTTTTAATTTTTTTATCATAAATCACATGTAATTATATTGTAGAATTGGGTAAAAAATGAAGGAAAAAAAATTCGTCGAAATTATAGCATATGACATCTTAAATTGAAGAGAAAAAGACGCAGGTTCCGAATATATAATTTTTACAATTTATAGACTTACGGTTTGTGAGATAATTAACCATCTGGGTAAAAATTAAAGTGAGTTTTGTAGAGAAATGAAACAATCCTATTGATTCTCTCATTCTCTATTTTTTTTTTGCATTCCTAAAAGAACTCATTAATGTCATAATAAACAGATTAAAAGGCAAAACTGTACTAAATAATGTCCTAATGATAGTCAACGTAATGCGATTCACACATTTTTATATACAAAAGAAATATTGTGTTTAAGTTTAACAACAATGTTGATTTCAAAACTAATATAGAATAATAAAAATATACATCTTTTCACTCGCATACATGATTATAAATGAGTTGTATGATTTATACTAACAAAACCTTAAAAAAGAGATGTTGAACTTGATTTATCCATCTATAAAGTTTGTACTAAGATTACAAAATAAACTAATTTAAATTGTAAAAAAAAGGCTATCATAATTAACCAAAATTAATTAAAAAATTGCGGAACTAACGAAAGAATCGTGAAACTTGAGATGAAGAAAACCTAAAAATTATATTGTTCAATAAACGATTTCATCTCAAATCAAAGACTTTTAGGCTATAAACAAAATTATATAGCAATTGTTATCTCATGACGTATTATTTTATATTAAATTGGTTAACATTTAATTTTTAAGTGTTACCTTATATATTGTCTAAAATTAAGTAATAATTTTACATTTAAATGATTTGTTACCTTATTTACTCTTTAGGTGTATGAGGATTTGCCACATCATCCAAGTTGATGTATGAGGTGATGACACATAAGATACAACCTATGTGGCAAAGATAAAACTTTGACAAATAATGAAGGGCCTCCTCCTTTAATTATAAGATATATATATATATATATATATATATATATATATATATATATATATATATATATATATATATATATATATATATATATTATGTAAATGCAACTAACTTGTACCTGATATCTATTATGTGTACTCAACTTACGTATGCTATTTTTAATGCATTAAACATTCAAAAAGAGTGTTTTAATGTAATTTGGTGACTTATCACTCGTTGAAGGTGTCACGTGACATCCGGGGAGTTTGACAAATCATCAACACGCCACCAAATTACATTAAAACATATTTTTTGAAAGTTTGATGCATGAAACATAGCATACGTAAGTCGTGTATACACAATAGATATCAGGTACAAGTTATTTGCATTTCCAGGTACTAAACCCTATATATATAGGTTTTGGTTCAAATAAAATGAAGCTTAACGTAAAAAGGGGTAAGAAAACATGATATAGTGACACATGTCCCTTACAAATAGCATTCAATTATATTAAATGAAGATATAATCATGTATCAAACCAATATGTATCAAAATCACAATGTATCTAACTACAATCGAATATGTACCATTTTTAAGGTATATCGAGAATATGTATCATTCTTTAAATAAAATTGTATCAACTTGGCGAAATATTATTGTACAAGTTTAATATACGTTTCTTCACTTTGTATTGATCCACATGAACCATTTTCTTTAAAGCAAATATGAAATCTAACATTTTTTTCTACCCTTTTTACTTTAAATATCTTTTTACAATAACCACACCCTATATATATATATATATATATATATATATATATATATGCGTGCGCGTGCACTGGACGTATGTTTGTGTGTGTAGTATTGCAATAAATAAATGAAATTTGTACCTGAATTGAATTTGAATATTTTTGAGCCAACTATTTAATGTTCTAATGTGTTTTGAATAATTTTTAAGTCTAATTAGGTCATGGCCGGCCAACAAGTTTTTGAATCAGTTTGTCAATTTCAACAATCATCAGTTGCAATATATATATCCTCTGATATGTTTAAACTGTGAATTCTTACCAGTCCCTCCCTAACGTTTATTTATTCATTATAAAATATAAATAAATTAATCTTAATATTTTAAACAGAAGCAGAAAGTGATCTTACTAGCACAAACTCTCGGATCATTTTATCCGTGTAGTATTCGGGATCAAAGACTTGTAGCGATAATAGTACTTCAATCATGTTCTTCTTTTTATTTTGTTTTTCGCCTGTTTTCACTTTCCTAAGTTGGTCTATCAACCCTTGAGAGAATGCATCCCTCTTTTCATGCAAATCTATTAACTTCTTTTCTAGTCCCTTCACTCCAAACCAACTAATAATCGGCAAGTAGTCCCTTAAATTAGAAGCACCTGCAAGTGTGAATGACTCGTCTAGTATCTTCTTGAATTTTATTCCTTCTTCTTCAACCTCAGGAATATCTCCAACAAAATACCTCTTCCCGGATATCATTCTCATCATTAAATTAAGAGTAAGCTCATAGAACTCATATTAACCACAGAAGAAGAACTTGACAACAGCTTACGGATTAGGAGCCGACCTTCATCAGCACGTAGGTCATGAAATTCATTGAGCCGATGAACAGACAAAATTTCATTAGAGGCAATACGACGAAGGTTTCGCCAAAGGTCACTATAAGGTGCCCAAACAAGGCTTGTGTTGTTTTTTCCAATGATCTTTCCATAAAGCATATCAGGACGGTTCGCAAAAACTATGTCATTCTTGGTAAAGCATTCTTCAGCAATTGTAGGAGATGAGACCAAGAGGACACGTCGTGACCCAAATTGGAGAAGGATGGTTGAGCCATATCTAGAAGAAATCTTGGCAAAAGTTCGGTAAAGTGGGGCTTTCAATAGGTACAAGTGTCCAATTATGGGGAGGGTTGGGAAGATGGTTGGCGGCAGGTTAATGATTTTGTGATGGATTTGAGTTATTAGTAGATATGAAGTTACAAGAAACATGAAGGAGATGTAAAAATATATAAGTTCCATCTTTCCAAATTCTGTTTCAATAATATCACTATATTATGGGTCACATAAGGAGCATTTAAAACACTACTTCTAGATAGTCTCTACTCGATCCTAGACATCGGAATAACTTGGCCCCTACTTGTACTATCGATCTATATATTAGGGGAGGTGATATACACACCAAATAAATTGATTCAAACATTAAAAGCATGCTGTAATAATATACTTGTACAGGTGCATGAAACACTTTTGAGTGTTGTATCTATCAACTCATTTATTAGATGTCTAGAGCACGGTCCCAACTTTATAACCAGTCTTGATAATACACGAAACTTTACTCCTAGACATCAGAATAAGTTGGTCTCTAGCTGTACTATCTATATATTAATTAGATGTCTAGAACACGATCCCAAATTTATAACCCGTCTTGATATTATTGAACTTTAGTAAAAAGAACATCCTTTTTAAGTAGAATGGCAAACCTGTTAACCCTCTTAGATTTCAGCTCTCATCATTATCTGATATTATGAGTTTAGATAAAGCTTTAGGATACGCATACGTATCATGGCCGAAGACAGATAAAAACTTTTCTGGATTACTAGCTTAGTATAATACCTGCACAAATCAATGAATCGCAATAATTTCGCTTCATTTTTATTACATATAAGCTTGTTAAATTTGATGTGTATATGTAAGGCTCTATATGCAGTTGAGCTATTTGCATCTATCCTACAATGTCAAGCATCCCAACTACCTTGTACATTTCTTGGGTTACCATTAGGTGCAAATATGTCAAAGCAAGCAAGTCGGAATCCCATCATTGAAAAATTCCAAAAGAAGCTCTCTTCGTGAAATGGAAAGCTAGGACCCTCTCTTATGGTGGTCGCCTAACTCTTCTCAAGTCCGTCCTCGGAATCCTAGGTATGTATTATTTTTCCACCTTCAAAGCACCGAAAAAAGTCCTAAAAATACTTGAAAGTCTTCGAAGGAACTTCTTTTGGGGAGGTACCATGGAAAATTAAAAAATGTCTTGGATTGCATGGAAAAAGGTCCTCTCTCCTCTTAATTGTGGGGGCTTAGCAATTGGTAGTCTTGAAGCTAGTAATATTGCTATGTTGGTCAAATGGTGATGGCGATTTATGGTAGAACCAAACGCGTTTTGGTGCAAAATAATCAAATCAATCCATGGTGTTGAGGGTGGATTGCATACCACAGTTCGTTCTAATTCAAAAAAAAGCACTTGGACTGACATCATGAAGCTCAATATTGTGACTTCCAAGCATGACATACATCTTTCTTCTCTATTTAGAATTTCTTCTCTATTTAGAAGAAAAGTAGGAAATGACAGGGATATTAAGTTTTGGAAGGAAATATGGCTTGTTGGGTCAACTTTGAAAGAATATTATCCCAATCCTTTTAGTCTTGAACTTAATAAAGATGCTAAGCTTTGTGATCGTGTTTGTTCTTCTCATGGCCAACTGATGGTGCTCACTTGATCTTGGAGGCGTAGAATCAGATGTGGTCTAGAGGAAGCCCAGTTAATTGAATTAACGAGCTTGCTTCATAACTTGATTCTCAACGAGACACTAGACAGTTGGGAGTGCAATTTGACTGCTGACAGATGGTTCTCGGTAAATTCAATGAGGAAGTTGATTGACCAAAAATCTTTATGCTCGATCAGAGAAGAGGTGTTATGGAATCCCTTGGTTCCGAAAAAGGTGAACATATTGTTTTGGAGAATCAAGCAAGACCGTCTTTCAACTAGAGATAATTTGATAAAAAAAGGCATTGCAATTCAGTCCACTACCTGCTCGGTATGTAATCAAGTATGCGAAACAGTAAATCATGTTTTGATAGAGTGCAAGGCTGCTAAAGATATGTGGAGATCGATCTCGCAATGGTGGAAATCAAAATCAGACATCTTCAGAAATCTCGCTTCAATGGTCAATGGAGTTGATGTTTATAACCAGTCAAAGACCCAAAATATCTGTTTAGATGCAGTCATTAAAACTGGTCTTGATTCTGTGGAATCATCGGAACGCTATCATATTTGATAATAAAAGACCGAGGGCTGCGACATTGGGTGATGAAGTCAAGACGTTCTCGTACAATTGGATTTCTAATCGTAGTTCTAAGTTTAAAATTAATTGGCATCAATGGATATGTAACCCGATTAATGCCTCTCATGTGTAAAGTTATGCCTCTAGCTACTTGCTAGAGTGCATTTTTTTAATATAATTATCATGCATTGTTGTACAAAAAAAATGTAAGGCTCTATATGCATCATTTAGACCTAGTATTGTCTTTTGTATTCGTATTCTAGCTTCTATTTTTTTTAATAATTCAATTTTCAGTTGTGCATAAAGAAAGACATGTATAGCTATTAGCTAGTTTCAACTTTACGTATATTAATTGATGATGCTTAAACTTAATAAATGTATTAATACTAATACGTTTGTGATTTGCTCTAAACAATTTATTCATTGGATTGGAATTGAATGAGACTTACACTTATTAATAAAAACTTTATCTGTAAAAATAGTACGAGTTGCTGAGGGTATAATAGTAATTTTTAATATAGTTGAAAATATAAGATAAAAGGCATATATATCAAAAGTAGAAAATGAAAATAGCAGCATAAGAGGGCCGAGATGGTTTGCTTCGGATTATTTCATCAGTGTAGTATTCGTGATCAGATTCCTGTAGCGATAATGACACTTCTACGCAGGTGGCAATTTTAGATATATTGGTTAATTATGGGTCAATTTGATTAATATTTAAGAGGTGATGGTTTTGTTGAGTTTCCTTCCCATTTTTTGGATGAGTCCAAATGGATTTGTCAATATAACCTCCCCAATTGTGTAATGTGTAGACGGGTCTAGCGAGTAATTTTTTTTTTCCACCTCATTTCATTTTATCATTCTTCACTCGAATAAAAAAAAGTTTGGCGAAAACCTGATGGGTCGACCCGACCCGAGACCCATTTAAACCGGACCCGTTTAGACTCATCCTTCTAAATGACTTATCTAGACCCAGATCCATTTAGACCCAAACTCATCTAGATCTGTGACCCGACCCGACCGATTCATTTTGCCACTTATACTTCTACCATTGTGTTGATGCATTTTGATGTGTGTGTCAGTTGGTCTAGTTAGAGTTTGTAATTAGTTTTGTGTTTACTGATTTGTGCGACGTTGTATGTAATGTCGTACATGCGACGTCAGTTAGTTGGGCCTGCGACGTTGGCTATGTCGCATGGGTCTGGACCTGCAACGTTGTGTGTAACGTCGCAGGATTGAGTGTTTAGTATATAAACACGTTTTGTAATCAGTTTTAGGGTTGACGAAAAACCCTAAACGCAATCAGTCGAAAATACCTGTAACCTAGTCGATTATTATCAATAAACAACTGTTTGAATTCGTTTATATCACGTTTGTCTTATTGATTCGTTTGTGTGATTATTCAATTGGTGATTCCGCCATCAATTGATTAGTGTGACTTGATTCAAGATCGAGAAGAAGGACTTACAACTGGTATCAGAGCCACGGGGGCTCGTTTTCAGAGCATCGGATCAAGTTTTGGTTTAAACTAACGATTAATATTTTGTTTTTCGTGTGGTTTTTCGTGTTTTTCTTGTTTACAGGTTAAAGATTGCGTTTTCTAGGCTATATTGAAAGGATTGTTCGTTTGACATTCGTAAAAATCAATTAGGGTTTGATTTTTTACGAATTAGGGTTTTTGGCCGCAGCTGTTTGCGACTTTGCGACATAAGCTGCGACATCATTTGCGACGTCGCCTGCGACATCATTATATCTGACCTAATTTGGTTTTTGCGACGTAGTGTTGCGACATCATAAGCGACGTCATTGTTTTGATCTTAAGTGGTTATTCTGCGACAACAGTAGCGACGTTATACTTTACGTCGCACTTTTGATTCTTAATTGAATCCTTATCTTTTTGCGACATTACTTGTTACGTCGCACAGAACTTTTGCGACATTACACCTATTGTCGCAAGTTTCAGATTGTAATTTAATTTGACTATTAAATGGCCGCTGATAAGGAAGATATTAGAGGAATTAGGGAAATGATTAAACAGGGAAATGATATAGGTTCTAGCAATAAACCTCCGTTGTTTACAGCAGACATGGACTATGCATACTGGAGAGACAGATTTGAACAGTTTGTAGACTTTCACTGTCCAGAACTTTGGGGTCCATTAAAACAACGATATGAGGCTCTAGTTGCAGAAGAAAACTATCGTGGAATTCCTCCAGCAAAAACGTACAATGTCATGACACCTCAAGAGAAAAAGGAACTAGAGATAGAAAGGAAAGGCACATTCCGCTATATGTATGTGTTTAACAAAGGATGTTATGAGACTCTTTAAAACTCATGACACAACTTATGATTTGTGGAAGGCAATAGAAACGAGGTGTGGGGGAAATGAAAAATACAAGGAGGCTAAGTTGGAATTAATCAAGAAGCAGTATGATTTGTTCGACATTTTCCCTAATGAGACTACTTCTGGATTATTTACTCGATATTCACAGTTAGTTAGTGAGTTAATTGATGGAGGATACAATCTCACTGCACTTGAGATAAACAAGAAACTGTTGGATGTGTTGCCAAGTGCTTGGGATGTGAAGGTCCAATTCTTGAAGGAGAATCAAGAATTAGCTATGATGACTTTGGACCAATTGATAGGTGTTCTTCAAGCTCATGCTATGGAGTTGAAAAAGAAAGAATGCAAGTCAAGTGGATTTGTACAAAATCCCACACTATATGGAGGACAAGTCAACTCTGGCAAGAGTTATGGTGGAATGGCATTCATGAAAGATACCAGTTCACCATCTTATTCAGCTGGGGCTCAACATGCAGCCTACGTTTCTGGTACATCTCAAGGGTCACAACGGCAGGTTTCAGTATCACCAGCTATACAAGAGCAAGCTGCAATTTATACAGCTTTTCTAAGCTCTTACAAAGATTTGGTTACTCAACCAAATACCACTTTGGAAATGACCAAGGAGGACTATAGTCAGCTGGATGACGATGATTTAGAGCAAATGGATTTAAACTGGAACATTGCTATGATCTCAAGGAGGGTTCAAAAGTTCTTGCAGAGGACGGGACGAAAGAGCTTAGATGGAAATGGGAAGACCGGATTTGGTTTTGATAAAAGCAAGGTCCGATGTTATAACTGTCAGAACTTGGGTCACTTTGCTAGGGAGTGCGAGAAACCCAAGATGCCACCATCGGGTCTTACTAAGCCTGATCCGCCTAAGGCAAATGAGAAAGAAGAAATCAAGTCGTTGGCTGTGGACAATGCTTTGGTCATTTTTGAGCCAACCGCTTCTGACTGGAGTGTTTAGGCTGCACAATTTCAGTGTCTGATGGCTCACATCACACCCGAGGTACAAAATGAACCAATTGAGCCTTTTAATTGTGCTACTTGTATTCAATTGACTGAATCTCTTGATGTCTATCAAAAGGACAATTTAAACTTGCGGGAAAAGGTTGTTAAACTTACAGAATCTAATAAGTTTTTGCTAGAAAATGAAAAGCTTTATGAAAAATATATTGAGGCTCACAAGTTAGATACTCAAACTTTTAAAGCAACGGTCTTTAGTCAGCAAGATGCAATTAAAAGTTATCTTACTGAAATTGAACTGTTGAATAAAGAACTATCTGATTTAAAAGGTGAGTTTGATAATCATAAAAGTAAAATCTTAGGTTCTTCATCCGCAACGTTTGTCTTTAATGAAATCGTTAACAAACAAGGGACAAGCGGTAAAAAGAAGGAAGGACTTGGTTATAACCAAGTACCACCACCTTCTCATGCCGAATATTGTCCTGCGCCTGTTAAGGAAGGCCTTGAAGAAATTCCAGTTGATTATACAAAGCTTTATGGCATTAAAGCTAAAGAAGCTAAACAAAACAAACTGACAAAGGAGAAAACCAAAAGGCCAGAGTATCCTTTGCCTCAGTTTGTTAAGTCTGAATGTAAATCTTCAGTTTATACTGATGAGGTAGTTGAGATTGAGGACATTACTGATCAGGAATATCCTGAATTTAAGAAGGTTGAAGTTAAACCTGAAAAAGTGGTCTTAAAAATTGAACCTGCAATTAAGGTTCAAACTCAAAAAGGAAAAGACAAGGTTTTAAATGCAAAATCACAAACTTTACAGTCACCGGTAAAGATTTTGCAACATAAAGTTTTAAACGATAAACCTTCCACTTCAACCTCTCCACCAAAACAAGCAGCTTCTAAGACGTGCACGCAATGTTCATGCTCTAGAAATGCTTTACCACCTTCTATGGTAAGTCCTCAGCCTCAACCTTTTGTTGAGGCTCGTTCTTGTTTCTACTGCAAGAGACAAGGACACTTAATTCGTGAATGTCCAAAACTTTGTCATCGGCACTATGGGAGGGAAATGCCTAGGACATCAGTTTATCGAAATTCATTTTTAAAATCTCCTCCTAGGCGTTATTCAAACTCTCCCAAGCCTGCTGAGAAACAGAGTAATGCTGGGCACAATCCTTTGTCAAAACCAAAGCCCGACACTACTCCCAAGCCAAATCCCGAACTATCTAAAGTTTGGAAGCGAAAAGAGTCTATTGTGGACTCTAATGTCGTCAACAATAACACGTTGGATAAAAATTCTGATAGTTTAAAAATAAAGTTCTATCTGATGTGCTTATTGTTGATGATTTCGGTAGACCTAAGTCTGTAAAGGCTTGGGTCACCGTTTCTCATTAATTTCCTTATTTTTATGTGTTGCAGCAGTCTGAACGTGTGAAAGATAGCGAATGGTTTATGGATAGTGGTTGCTCATGACACATGACTAGTGATGTGTCTCTACTTGTGGATATTAAACCATATGCAGGAGGACATGTGGCTTTTGCAGGAGATACGGGAGGAACAATTTCTGGTAGTGGAACGCTAACAAATGGGAAGGTTAGCTTTGAGAACGTAAATTATGTGGCAGAACTTCAACATAACTTGTTGAGCGTTTCACAAGTTTGTGATAAGGACTATACCACGTCATTTACAAAGACTGAGTGTGTTATACTGAAGCCAAGGTATGTCATTCCAGAGGAATGGGCGTTAATGCGAGCACCTAGAAGAAATGACACCTATGTGATGAATATGAGAACAGTGGAGACTACAAGTGAATTTACTTGTCTACTCTCAAAGGCTTCAGAAAAGGAATCACTCCTTTGGCACAGACGGATGGGACATATTAATTTCCGTAAAATGAATTTTCTGATTAATAATGATTTAGTGAGGGGAGTTCCAAAACAGTCCTTTGCTTTGAAGGATACTGTATTTCTTACCACAAGGGCAAACTCCACAAGAAGTCCCATAAGTCTAAGGTAGTGAATTCCATTGTTGCTCCGTTGGAACTACTTCATATGGATCTTTTTGGTCCTGTTTCTACAAAGAGCATTGGTGGTCGGTCTTATTGTTTGGTAGTTACTGATGACTACTCAAGGTTTTCGTGGGTCTATTTTCTTGCTACAAAGGATGAGACAGCGGGAATTCTGGTTTACTTGTTGGATAAGTTGGTAAATTTGTGCAACTTAAAGGTTAAGAGACTGCGAAGTGATAATGGAACCGAATTCAAGAATTCAACTCTCGAGTTATTCTGTGCTTCAAGAGGCATTGATCATCAATTCAGTGCTCCAAGAACTCCTCAACAGAATGGAGTTGCAGAACGAAAAAATAGAACTATTATCGAGACAACTCGGACTATGCTAGCAGATTCAAAGCTGCCTATTATTTTCTGGGCTGAGGCAGTTAATACTGCTTGTTATGTTCTGAATCGGGTGCTCTCGGTTAAAAAGAAGAACAAGACATGCTACGAGCTTTTCAATAACCGCAAGCCGAACCTGCAGTTTCTAGAGCCGTTTGGGTGTCCATGCATGATTATGGTTACTAAAGAACGTGTCTCTAAGTTTGGTGATAAAGCTGTTGAAGGAATATTTCTTGGATATTCAGTTAATTCTCCAAACAAAAGAGTCTACAACAAATCGACTAATCAGATAGAAGAACATTTTGAGGTAAAATGTTTAAGGTATACGGAACCTCCTCAAGGTACGGGTCCGGATTGGTTTTTCAACTATGGTAAACTCTTTAACTCTTTCAACATTCCAGAAAAAGATGATACGAAAGAGTTGGTTACCTTGCTACATGGAATCAATATTTCTCAAGAAATATTTGGTTCTCTTTCTAAACCATCCGATCCAAAACCCGATGCGACACCCAACCAATCTTCTTCAACACCTACTCCAATACCTGCATCTACTCCTTCACCAACACCCACACCTATATCTACACGACCATCTTCTGATATTCCTTCTACTTCAGGAAATATCAATGCAATGGATCTTCCTGATGATAGAGACATGCCTCCTTTAGAAGAAGACGGAGCAGAAGAAGAAATGGTTTCTTCTCATCTCTTTACTGATGAAGCAGATGAAGAAGCAACTCTTGTCACTGAAGGAGATTTGAACAACTTGGGATTGACTCTTGTGCCGGATGTCATTCCAGTTACTCGTATACATAAGGATCACCCCATTGAGAATATAATTGGTGATCCTTACTCTAAAGTTTAAACGCGAACTCAAACAAAGCAAACAGCTGAAGACAAGAAAACTTCGGCTGAACAGGTTTTGGGCCTCATGGCAACTGTCAAATCATGCCATCTTTCTCAAATTGAACCTAAAAAGGTTGAGGAAGCATTGAAAGATCCATCGTGGGTCGAGGCCATGCAAGAGGAATTGCAGCAATTTAAGAAGCTGCAAGTTTGGGATATTGTACCATTACCCAAAGGTGCTCATCTTACGAGTACTCGTTGGGTATTTCGAAACAAGATGGATGACAGAGGTGTGGTAATTCGGAATAAAGCACGTTTGGTGGTTCAAGGCTTCAGTCAAATTGAGGGTTTGGACTACGATGAAGTATTTGCTCCTGTGGCTCGATTGGAGTCCATTAGGATTTTCTTAGCATTTGCTTCTTTCAAAGGCTTTCGAGTTTACCAACTTGATGTAAAATGTGCGTTTCTTTATGGTGAGGTAGATGCTGAGATATACGTCAAACAGCCTCCAGGCTTTGAAGACCCTGCGCATCCTAATGATGTGTGCAAACTGAGCAAAGCTTTGTATGGTCTTCATCAATCACCAAGACTTTGGTATGAGAGGCTTACTACGTATTTGTTGAAAAATGGTTTCACGAGAGGCCAAATCGATAGCACACTTTTCACCAAAGGAGAGGGAGAAGATTTGCTATTGGTTCAAGTTTATGTGGACGACATCATCTTCGGTTCTCCAAATGAGGCTTTGTGCAAGGAATTCGAGGTTTTAATGAAGTCTGAGTTTGAGATGAGTGCGATGGGAGAACTTACTTTCTTTTTAGGTGTGCAAGTTGAGCAATCAGTCAACGGAATTTATATTCATCAGTCAAAGTATGTCAATGACATGTTGACTAGGTATGACTTGCTTGATTGCAAAACTTATGGTACTCCCATCGACATAAATCACAATCTTGAACCTGATGAGCATGAGAAGACTGCAAGGAGAAAGACTATCGTTCAATGATAGGGTCTCTAATGTATCTCTAAGCAAAACTAAAAAATGATTTGTGACTTGGCTGTGTTTTGTAAATTTTTGATTGGATTTAAAAAAAAAAAAAAAAAAAAAACCGCAACAGCCACTCTTTATACTTTTTAGTATTAAAGAAATGCACCGTTGCTACATTTTAAAATAGACGTTGAAGTTGTGTCTGTAAACAACTTGGGATATGATAGTACATTGGGTGACATGCATAAAATGGAATTTTAAGGTTTATCTTGGATGTGTCAGTAGATTTATCTGACGTGTTAAAAACAGTTTTTATAAACATTGTCTTCATCATACGATATAGTAGTATGCATGTTATGCAAAACTCTTTGAGATCTCTTAAGAAGCCTAATACTTAATTGTCTATTTCAAGTGGTATAACATCATTAGATGTATGACACAAGTCTTAATTTCTTACTTATGCTAGACATGTTTTCGTGAAATGAGTTTATTTGATATCATTTGGGGGTATATATTGACAGTTTCCTCTGTTATACGTAAGTATAGACCTGGTCTCTGTTAATATATACTTAAAACTTAAGCAAACACAAGTCAAAGTACTTGCAAAGTCTTTAAAATTAAGATACCTTACAAGGTTGCCAAAATGGTTTGACCAAGTCTGGTTTTGCTTAAACCTGAATCAAGCTATGTCGCTCTGTTGTACGTAAGTACAGACCTGTCACCGCTGCCTTGATTCTTAAATTTGATTTTCTTATATTCTCTGTGTAAATGGAAACATGGTCTATGTCTTAAGTTAAGATGTATATCTATGGTAGGGACCACAGCGAAATGTACATGCGAATAAGAATAAAATTAGCTCCTAGATGTGAGTGTAACATGTTTAAGTGGACAAATATACTAATAATCGTTTTGAAATAATTTTTATAAAAAGTGTTTTTAGCATGTCAAGTAAATTTAAAGTGGGAAAATCAACTGATGATCGAAATAACACTTATTGTTCCTAATAAATGCATGTTACTCCGATATGATTCCTAACCAGATTAAATCAACTCCGCCACCAAAAAGAATGTGTTCATTATATATATTTGTAAATTTGCATTAATTTTATGTTCATATATTTTATTAGTTAGTTTTATTACACCACGTTACAAGTCAGTTTTTCAAATCACGCGTCGAAAATTTGAAATTAAAATCGAATTTGAAATTTCTGCCATGTCCATCATGCGACATCATTATCTACGTCGCATGCGACGTCGCACTCAACGTCGCAGTTAGGGTTAGACTATATATAGTTCTAACCCGCGACGTACTTTGGTACACTATTCAAATTGTTTTTGCGACGTAGACTGCAACCTCGACCTTGGCGATTGCAACGTCGTGACCTTTGATACGATTGTGATTTCCGGTCTCTTTTCGCTCTTATTCGCTCACGTTTTCCTGTTCTACTCTCTTTACTCGACTGTTACGTACCAATTTTACCTCCTTTAACCGTTTAATTTATGTGTATTGATTGAATATATATTGCGGCTTTTTGGGGTTTTGGTTTACGGGTAAATTAGATATGTAAATATGTGATGCATGCGGTAGACTTTGTGTTTTTACGTTCCCATTGATAACCCGCACCGATTGGTATAGATAGATTTGAAAAACCCCAATTTTGAAAGTTAGGTTTTTCTGGGTTGGGATGTTGTTCGTCTTTGCGACGTCGTCTGCGATGTAGCAGACAACGTCGCATTTTATGCTAATTTGAAACCTTGTGCGACGTCCTGTGTTATGTCGCTTTTTCTACGACGTCCCATGTTACGTCGCCTATTTTGCGAACTCATACTATTACGTCGCTTTTCCTGCGACCTCCTTAGCGACAACGTGTACTACGTCGCACCATTTTATTTACGTGATTAATTTCACAATTAATTGCAAAATGCGACGTCCCCCTTAACGTCACTTGCATTTTATGCGACATTGTGGTGAACGTCGCTTTTGATTTATTACTAATTTCTAGCGACGTCGTACCTACGTCGCAATGGTTTCTGCGACGTCATATGCTATGTCGCACATTGCAGGAAAAGTGACATTTTTGCAAAAACAGTTTTCGTCTTAATTCTAACGTCTTTCGAGTACATATTTTGTACTGTTTTTAGGAATGGCTTTAGCTTATGAGGGGCGTCACAATACCGTGGCATACTTAAATCCCGATCACAAGAACGCGGGTCCATTTCGTGAGATGATTGATTTTCTTCGACGTTCGCGTATCTCTCACGCGATATCTGACGACACGGTTGTGTACAAGAATTTGATCGGCCCATTCTGGAGAAATGCATCGATTGTTACTGAGAACGACGTCCCACGTATCGTTTCTACGGTTTTGGATACACAGATTGTGGTAACGGAGCAGGGCATTCGAGAGTTATTACAATTCAATGATCATCCAGATATGCTAGTTCGTTTTGAGAATCATTTCATCACTGGCGGCATGCAACGGATGGGTTATCCGGGAATTCCGACTGATCAATATCGCAAGGCTCATCTTACTCGAGTTTGGCGATATCTGATGCACATTTTTATCGTTTGTTTAGGAAGCAGGAAGGCTGGTACTGATGGGATTAGTCATCGTATGGCATCGGCAATGTTGGCTTTGGTATACAATAAGTCGTTCAACTATTCTGGGTTGATCTTCAAGAACATGGTCGACAACGTCAACGCTGGAGACCACAAATGGGCGTTGTATCCTCGTTTTATTCAGTTATTCCTCAATCGTCATCATCCGAATATTACAACACTCGGTGATGTCGATAACATTCACAGGATAGTACCGATGATGGGCAGAATATTTGCTGTCTGCACTGCTCAGGAAAAAGGAGTTCAGGCACCACCAGATACTCCTTTATTTGGTGCTATTGTCGATGAAAACTACGTGCCACCTCCAGACCCTCAATATATGGATGCACCTGCCCAGCAGCATCAACAACCGTTCGTTGATATTCCGGTTCATGCTGCGGGGGAGGATATTGAGGATGATTTGGTCCAGATTGAACAATTTGGACAGGTTCAGCAACCTGGTTTCCCTCAGGATATTACCGATGAATCATCTTCTTCTGATTCAGCTTTTGTGACACCGCAGGATGGTGGTGAGACGCCCACGGATTTTGATGGTGAAGTACCCCACCCATCACAGATGGAACGGATTAGGGTACACGACTCGCGTCGATATTTGAGAATTCAACGACGTATTCGTGAAGGCAAACGTTACATGGGTAAACGTCCACGTGCTGACGATGATACTGAATTTCAACCATCTTCTCGTCGTGCACATCTTATCTCTACTGCTCCAACTCCTCAACCATCACAAGAAATGGTTGTTGAGCCCACTCCGGCATTCCTGCAACAGATGATGGAAAATATGCAGAAGATGCAGCAGATGAAAGAACAAGCTGAAAGGAATGCTTCCCAGTCAGCAATCATCGAAGTCCAGTCAAAGCTGATAGCAGAATTGCAGACTAGGGTTTCTGTTTTGGAGGCTAGGTCTATTGCCTCAGGGGAGTCTGGGTCCGGGGTACCCAATGTTGAGTCAATAGGACCAGAGTCTGTAACTCCAACCCCTGTAATTGAAAATATTATTAATGAAAATGTTCAACTTTTGGATTATTTCAGTGTTGATGACATTCCAGGTCAGCCAAGACCATTAGCGGTAGATTACTCTTTTGCTGATTTGACATATATTCAGAGAATGGTCAATGACACTGGTTCGGAGACTGAACAAGGATATGTATTTGACATGGATGATGATGTGTCGGTTGATGATGAACATTTGGGTTCAGATGAGTATTACGATGATGCACCTGTTATTGAGACAGATTCAAGTGATGATGAGGGGCCTGCTAAAACTTCTCATGGAGAATCTAGTTCAACTCATGCAGCGCCTACTCAGGATAGTGCATCAGTACAACCAACTCAAGAGGAACCTAAAAGTGAAACTGCTGAAGAAAGAATAGAAAGAAATAAGCAGTGGTGGCCTCAAGGTAGATCTGCAGAACCAGTACCTGTGACTTGCAAAATTTACAAGGTTCGTGGAGATTATACTGGTTTGATTAAGAGTTGGAAGGTTCGTCAAAGAATGATTATGATTAAGAGAATGGACGGCATTCAGTACTTCAAGCTTCGGTTCAAACAATTAAGTACGTTGCCTAAAGGAGAGATCAATCGATTGGCACAATTAAATTTGATTAATCCTTTGAAAGATGATTATGCGGATTATATTCAGAGAACTTTGCGTCAAGAGGTTCGAAGCAAAAGATATATCAAGATAAAGCCTACACTTGGTACGCAGTATACTTTCAAGAAGAAGCTGGATCCAACGACAGGGCAGCCTATGGTCAAAGTTCATTATTCACCGGCTGACTGTTTGACAGAGATTCCTTTGGAATCAGTTCCCTACAATTTTCTCAGCAGATTCGTTAAATGGGAGCTCGATCCACATACTGGTGAAGCGGTGATTACTTTCGTTCCAGATTCTGAACCGCGATTAGAATTCGGAGGTATTTGGAACTTGCGACAAGCAACGTTCAGAGTTTTTGATCCTATGAGTCTGATAAATATGCATGAAAAAGATTAAGACGACTCTTCGATAATAGAATTTGGGTTAATGCAAACAATGAATTCAACAAGAAACTTGCAGATCAATTTCAGAATGTGGTAAAAGTTTGTGTGACACATGGTATTCATGCCGATGGAAAGTTTCCTGTTGGTTGGGCTTAACTGAAGAAATTTGTGAAGACCAAGCTGAAGACACGGGGGAGTTTGTTGATGCATTTTGATGTGTCTGTCAGTTGGTCTAGTTAGAGTTTGTAATTAGTTTTGTGTTTACTGATTTGTGCGACATTGTATGTAATGTCGCACATGCGACGTCAGTTAGTTGGGCCTGCGACGTTGGCTATGTCGCATGGGCCTGGACCTGCGACGTTGTGTGTAACGTCGCAGGATTGAGTGTTTAGTATATAAACACGTTTTGTAATCAGTTTTAGGGTTGACGAAAAACCCTAAACGCAATCAGTCGAAAATACCTGTAACCTAGTCGATTATTATCAATAAACAACTGTTTGAATTCGTTTATATCACATTTGTCTTATTGATTCGTTTGTGTGATTATTCAATTGGTGATTCCGCCATCAATTGATTAGTGTAACTTGATTCAAGATCGAGAAGAAGGACTTACACATTGTCTTCTCCTTGTTTCATCAGCCACTTATACCTTTTCTAAGTTGCTCGATCAACCCTTGGAAAAACACTTCCTCTTTTTTCTTGCAAAACAATTAAGTTCTTCTTCAATCCTTTTACTCTAATCCAACTCAAGATCGGCAAAAATGCTTCGTCTAGTATCTCCTTGAATCGTTTTCCGTCTTCCTCAACCTCAGGCTCATCACCACCAAAATACCTATTCCTAGATATATCATCCTCATCATTACATTCAACGTCATCTCAAGAAAACCAACTTCATATTTACTGGGGAAGAATTGAACATCAGCTTCTTAAGTAGAAGCCTGCCTTCACTAGCATGAATGTCACTGAACTCATTGAGCCGATGAATAGACAAAATTTCTATAGAGGCGATGCGACGAAGGTTGCACCAGTGGTCACCGTAAGGTGCCCAAACAAGGTTTGTGTTATTGTTGCCAACAATCTTGCCGAACAACATTTTGGGACGATTAGCAAAGACTATGTCATTCTTGGTAAAGCATTCCTCAGCAATTGTAGGGGATGAGACCAAGAGCACACGACGTGACTCAAATTGGAGAAAGATGATCGGGCCATATTTTGTGGAGATCTTGGCGAATGTTCGATAAATTGGGGCTTTCACTAGGTAGGGTGGCCAATTACGGGAATGGTGTTGGACTTAATTGTTCAACCCAAGTTTGATAGTAAATGGGTCAAAGTATCAGTAGTGGGTCAAGTTAGTATTAAAAAATAAATAAAGCCCAATTTACTCTTGTTTGGGCCATGGGCCAACAAAGACTAGGTAGTTATCATATTAGAAGTCGTATTGTTTCAGATAGAACCGATTGGTGAAACATGTTTGATGTAGTATATATACATGTATTTGTATCCGTTTGTAACTAACCCAGATTCGAAAAAATAAAATATATTCGTTTGGGTTCATCCCTTCGTTTCTTGATTATGGGTTGTCATCAATGATTACCGGGACAAGAATTGATATTGGAGCCGAGGGTTCAAAGAAGATCAAAAATCATTGTTGCAATCCAAAAATTAAAGAATCAAATTGTTTTTTCTGATCCAGACTTCAATTGCGTTTCATCAGAAGCAATCAGAGGAATACCTCGATTAAAGAAGAATGTGTATTGCAGATTGCAAGAACAAAGCAGATTGGAAACACATATTTAATTTGGCGTTCTTTTCATTCAACCCAGAAAGTTATTTTTCGTATTATTAGAATTCAAAGAAATTGTTGTTGTGTGAGGCAACCGCGAATAAGAAGTTGTGTGAGGCAACCGCGAGGAAAAAAGAGAGGACAAACTGTGATAGATTGAATGATCAAGAGAAGTGAAAATGTTCATGTGATATGATCTAAATGGAAGAAAAGCACACATAGTGTATTCTTGTGGATTCAAAAAAGGAAAGATAGTTGAATTGAAGAGAATTTGTCACACCCCCGATTTCATGATTTGCAGAAGCGATTCATTTGGGTGTGACTAATCCAGTAATCGAGCACAAAGATTATAAACAAACGACTCTACATGAGACGTTTATACATTTTACAAAAGTAATATATCGTTTAAGTCATAAGTAACATAATTAACGAGTTCGCAAACTAAGATCCTGAAGATTTTAATACATAATCGATTACAAAAGATCATGCTAGAAAATCTTCATAAGTATATAGATGCATGCGACTCATACTAGCTAGCGTATCCTGCGGGCCATCCTATTGTAGCTGATCACTTGAGAATACAACACTAAAAGGGTCAGCAATAAAGCTGATGAATCTCACAGGTTTAACATAAAACATGTTGTGATACACAATATTATCCGACGATTTATAACCGAACAATGATTAACCAATTAAGGTTTTCGAATTAAATATACAGACACTGACATTGCATTGAGCCATGGTTCGAGGCCTAACCCGATTTTCTGCCTCCCGAACGGTGTCAACACCCATAACAATTACTAAAATGCCCGTTTGAAATGGTTGTAGCTAGCAACCCAGACAGGGACGTCACTCCCCCAAATAGATCTATTCTTTAGTAATCGTGTCTTATTAAGTTAACGAACCATGCAATGATGAGGTCTTTCCCGAATTAAAATACTCATGCAATAACCGAACAAATCAATACCGATAATGATAACCGAAATTAATAACCGAGTTTATTTAACCGAGTTAATAACTAAATTAACTAACCGAATAACTGTTCACGAAAACAATTTGTGTTGCATCTCCCTCGAGTTCAAAATAATAAAACAGTAAAATGGGGTCGTAAGACTCACTTGAGTCTTGAACAATTATATCTGATATGGAATGGACAACCCGAAACCTTCAAATGCCCTAAGCATATAAGGTTATACATATAAGTGAATGTATATTTAGATCATTCCCGATATGTGTCCACTCAACCGTTAAATGTCCGCTATTATCCGATTGTATGTTTTGAAACCGATCGTGTTTGTTGTTTGTAAAAGCGTAAGGCCCGTTGGTGACGGTTCATGGTAATAGTTCAATTATTATTATATGTTTCATTGTATACTTGTAAAGTATATTCCGTAATGTTCATCATCCGTATATTCCGTGAGTGTTTACAATGTATACTTATCAAAGTATATATATGAGTATAACTTGTTTATCTGTATATTATACCATATATATATATATATATATATATATATATATATATGTTGTCATTATTATTCAAATTTCACAAATAAAATCATCAAGGTTCATTTTTGGTCTAAAATCTTATCGTTTCTCAAGTTGGTTCGCGTTTATCGTTTTGGGGCTCGTTTTTGTAGACTTGGTCAAACGGACTCGGTTTGACCTGAAACTTTTACAGTAGTCTTAAAATATGTTTCTAAGGCTTAGTAAAATTGTCGGTTCACTTTATGATTAACCCGAAGTGTCATTTTTATAAATAATTCCAAAGCAGTCCCTAAAAGTGTGTTTTCCAGATTTTTCACCTCTACAAACCTCTCGTTTTAACCACTTTTTAGACCACAACAATTCTCATGAAAAATCACACTTATTCTACAGTGAGTCTAGTACTTAAACAAAATTTCCCAAGAATTTAGAAGCCCATTTACATAGATAACAAAAATCAAAAATGAAAACAGTCCATTTTTGGTCCAAAAGTCTATCTCTTACAAAATGATTTTTCAACAATCTATGAGGTTCTAGTCCGATAGCTTAAAATGAAAGTTGTAGATAACTTCAATACACAACTTTTGACACCTTTTTCATCCGTTAATTCAATGTGTACAATTTTATATGATTTTTATAGTGAGGCTGTTTTCCTGGAACCGAGATCAGAATTTACATAAGTGAATAAAACGTGTTTAGATCATTATTTTGGACATTTTTGAGTTGAGTGAACTTTATAACATGTTAATATACTTGATCCAAGATGGTCTGATGAAAAAGTTAGAAAACCTTACAAAGAAATCACGATAGAGAGAGAAAATGGAGTCGATGAGCTCGGTTTATGCTTCCTCTTCGTTTCCTTTGCTTTCCTTTGATTTTGCTCAAGTAAAAGAGCTAGATTATGATGTAAATTATGAGGAAGATGAAGGTGGTTGAGAAGAGATAGAGAGAGCCGAGATAGAGAACAGATGGAATGAAAAAGATTGATAATGAAATGAGGTAGAGTTTTGGTTATTTTAGTCAACCACTTTAGGGACATGATCCATAATTCATGAAGAGGAAAATGGGGGTTGAAAAATCAGTTGGGTTGGGCCCAATTGGGTATGAGTTTGTCTCCAATTTGTTTCTCCAAATTTTCGCTCCGTACGGTGCTCGTTTCTCTGGTCATTTCATCGTTCGTATAAATATAAAACATTTTATATATAAGTTTTCGTAGACGATATAAAACTCAACTTTTTGAATGAAAATATTTATCCAAAATAATATACTTAAGTCGTCAAAATATTGGTTGGTTCCATTTGGTTGTCGGTTGAATGTTACACGATTGTTTGATAATTGTGACGTTTTAAATAAACGTGTACTTTTGTTTTATATTATCACCATAGTATAAATTAATAAATAATGTTATATAAATTTTTTTTCGTATTATTTAATATTGATGCACCAACGTCCGTATTTGATTTGTAGAACATTAATTTGATCCAAAGCTTTATACGATTTAAATGGATCGTATCCGAACATGATTTTAAACATACAAATATCCGAATGTATTTAGCCTAATATATACTAAATACATATAATCACATAATAATTAGATACAAATAATTGTTCTAATTTTACCGGGTGTCACAGAATTAGTGGAAAAAATAGTTGGTGATCTCGAAGGACATCAGATACATCAGAAAGTCAAGGTCAGAAAACATCAAACTAATTGGTTATTAGTTGTTGCTATGCATCCGAAAATCAAGGAAAGGTCATAAGGGCTGTTTATGAGGAAAAGAAGTAGAACCGAAAGGCCATGAAGATCAAGATTATCTTTGGAGAAAGCAGTTGCAATTCGGTGTTGGAAGAAGACGGTTACAAAGGGAAATGCATGATGCATTGGTGACTAATTGTGTTTGGAAATTATCCAAGAAGTATGTTTCTATAACACTGCAAGGGGGCCCTGGTATGTTGAAGAACATGTAATGTTAGGATCGGCAACCGTGATGGTTAAAGAAGGCTGTGAGTATGTCGAAGAAAAGAACCCACAAGGAAGTGTTGGGTTAGATGAAAACAAAAAAGGGAGTTGCTATAAGTAAAGGAAACAAGAAAGAAGAAAGGTCATGTGATATGATCAAGCTAAAGAAGATGGGTGTGATGTCAAAGATAAAAGACCAACAAATGGGTGTTGGTGTTGAAGCAGGTAATTCAAACAACTACAAAGATGGGAAATAAAGTCACGAGTTCGTAACTGTCAGGTTATTATTGGAGCTATTATTGGAGCATTATTAGCATAATAAACTAGTATTATTAGGAGAATAAAGTTAGTTGTTTTAAGGTCTTTTCTGTTTCCTTTCTGTAGCCTATTTATAGAGGCACTTTCTATTAAATAAAAGGTGTGTGAGTCTTTGGTTTTATATCTATTACTACAACATTGTGGTATCAGAGCATTCAGGTCTTAGAGAGTGATGGCTAATGGAAGCACAAGTAATGCATCAGGGGTTGCACAGCCCCTCATTCTCGTATTCAAAGGTGAAGGATACGAGTTCTGGAGCATTAGAGTGAAGACTCTTCTACGTTCCTAGGATCTTTGGGAATTTGTGGAAGTGGGCTACGATGAGCAAGATGAAGATCAATTAAGACTGAGAGAGAACAGGAAGAAGGATGCCAAAGCAACGACGATTATCCAGCAAGCTG
The DNA here is from genome assembly GCA_963422505.1 of Pseudognaphalium luteoalbum. Lineage (NCBI taxonomy): Eukaryota > Viridiplantae > Streptophyta > Magnoliopsida > Asterales > Asteraceae > Pseudognaphalium > Pseudognaphalium luteoalbum. Next base: position 13,809,922 of record OY730194.1, read on the forward strand.
TTCATGACAATGTATTTTCTCGAATTGTAGCAGCTTCATCAGCAAGGAATGCATGGACCTTGCTACGAACAGAGTATCAAGGAGACTCGAAAGTCATGACGGTATAGTTACAAACATTGAGAAGGGAGTTTGAGACTCTTGCAATGAAAAATGATGAATCAGTGGCTGACTTTCTGTCCCGTGTAATGGGTATTGTCAACAAAAAAATGAGCCTATGGTGAAGAGATCACTGACCAAAAAGTAGTGGAGAAAGTTTTGAGAAGCCTACCTCCGAGATGGGACCACGTTGTTACAGCAATTGAAGAATCCAGAGATTTGGCCACTCTCTCGTTTGATCAACTCATAGGGTCGTTGCAATCTCATGAGTCAAGGATAAATCGTGGCTTGGAAAATGAGGAAGAAAGGGCGTTTCAAGCACGAGAAGAAGATTTTCCCCCACAATTCAGAGGCCGAGGAAGGGGCTTTGTTCGTGGTAGGGGACGAGGCCAAGGATGTTCCAGTGGAAGAGGTAGAGGAAGGAATGGTATCCAATGCTAAATTGTAATCGTTTTGGACACGTGAAAGCTGATTGTTGGTCTGATCAACAAGCAAATGTAACACTAGAGATTGTTGAGGGAGAAGAGGAAGATCTTAGGCTATTTATGGCCTACGAACAAGGAAGTCCAAAGTCAAGTAATTTGTGGTTTGTTGACAGCGGGGGTTCCAACCACCTGACCGGAAAAAGATCTATTTTCAAGGATCTTGATGAAACAAAAAAGGTAAAGGTTCTATTGGGAAATGGAAAAGAGATTCAATTTGAAGGAAAGGGAAGCATAGAGCTAGCACTCCCAAATGGAAAGTATAAAATACTTTCTGATGTACAGTTTGCACCTGAGCTCGAGTACAATCTATTGAGTGTAGGCCAATTGATGACATCAGGTTACTCTATTTTGTTTGATGATGACGTTTGCACTATCAAACAAAAAGGATCTACTCAACCTATATGTAGAGTTACGATGTCCCGTAATAAGATCTTTCCACTCAATCTGGAGAAAGATCATGGTAAGGTGCTTGCTGCAGCAGAACTAGAAGATGTTGACTTATGGCATTTCAGGTATGGTCATTTGCATGATAGAGGGCTGAAGTTGTTACATGACAAGAATATGGTGGTTGGTTTGCCAAGAATTGATTCAATTTCATTATGTGAGGGCTGCATATATGGGAAACAGATGAGAAGATCATTCCCTCATCACGCATGGAGAGCATCACAACTCCTCGAATTAGTTCATGCTGATTTTTGTGGGCCCATGCAAACTAAGTCCTTGGGAGGTAACAAGTACTTTTTATTATTTACGGATGACTTTAGTAGAATGAGTTGGGTGTATTTCTTGGAGAAAAAATCAGAAAGTTTTATCAAGTTTAGACACTTCAAAGAAAAAGTAGAAAAGCAATCTGGAAATTTCATAAAAACTCTTAGAACTGATAGAGGAGGCGAATTTTGCTCGAAGGAATTCGACGAATTTTGTAGTGAAAATGGAGTTCATCGTGAGTTAACAACACCTTATACTCCATAATAGAACGGGGTTGTGGAAAGAAAAAATAGAACCATAGTAGAGATGGCTAGAAGCATGCTGCAAGCAAAAAGTCTTCCAAATCAGTTTTGGGTAGAAGCTGTAGCAACTTCTGTATACCTGCTGTATTTGTCTCCGACTAGGGCTGTGAAAGACATGACCCCATATGAGTCATGGTGCAACCAGAAGCCATCTGTAAGTCACTTAAAAGTTTTTGGGTGCATTGCATATTGTTTGAAAAATTCAAATAGTAGGCAAAAACTTGATCAAAAGTCCGATAAATGCATTTTTATAGGATATTGTAGTCAATCAAAAGCTTATAGATTGTACAATCCTACAAGTAAAAAATTAATAACCAGTAGAGACATTGTTTTTATGAGAAAGCCAAGTGGAATTTAAAGGAAACGGGTGAAATTGGGAGTATGCAAGTTGCACCAATTGATGATGGAAATTCAAATGAAGATCAAGACGTTGTAGTTTCATAGAATCCTTCAAGTCCTTTATCCAACACACCACTAAATTCAACCTCAACTTCAAAAGAAAACTCAAGCGATTCAGAAGATGGGTCGAGTGGGTCTGAAACACCACCAAGAAAGTTTAGATCAGTAAATGAGGTTCACGAAGATACATGTCAGTTTGCACTATCAACAGTGGAGCCTAACACTTATGAAGAAGCGGTAAAAAGTACGGAATGGAGAAAAGCAATGGAGGAAGAGTTGGAGGCTCTAAAAAAGAATGGAACTTGGTCGCTAAAGAATCTACCAGATGGTAAAAAGGCAATAGCTGTAAAGTGGGTGTTCAAAACGAAACTGAAAGCTGATGGTACTGTTCAAAAATACAAAGCCAGGCTTGTCGCAAAGGGGTACACACAAGAATATGGAGTTGACTTTGAAGAAACTTTTTCCCCAGTTGCAAGGTTTGAAACAATACGGGTTGTTCTGTCCTTAGCAGCTCAAAAAGGGTGGCCTGTATATCAATTCGATGTAAAGTCTGCTTTTCTCAATGGTCTACTACAAGAGGAGGTGTATGTATTGCAACCACCTGGTTTTGAGCTTGAAGGAGAAGAAGATAAAGTGTACAAGTTGCATAAGGCTCTATATGGCCTGAAACAAGCACCGAGAGCATGGTATAACAGAATTGATGGCTACTTTCAACAGCATGGATACATAAGGAGTGATAATGAACCTATGCTATATGTTTAGAAAGAAGGCTCCAAAGATTTAATCATCATATGTTTGTATGTTGATGATATAATCTACACAAGCTCATCCAATTCCTTGATACTTGACTTTAAAGAGAAGATGATGAATGAATTCGAGATTTCAGATATGGGGACTCTTCACTATTTTCTTGGGTTAGAAGTTCAGAAAACTAATGAAGGTATGTTCATCTGTCAAAAGAAGTACGCTTCAAATCTGTTGAAAAATTTTGGAATGTTGAACTCTAGAGCATCGGATACTCCTATGAATTCAAATGAAATGCTGATGATGGTGAAGCTCGAAGAAATTCAGAAGCTTAGTGGGTGGGTTAATCTATCTCACTCACACAAGACCGGATGTTGCCTTTGTTGTAGGCTTAATCTCTAGATTCATGCAATATCCATCAACACTCCACTTTGGAGCAGCAAAAAGGATTCTTCGTTACATCGCAGGGACTGTTGAGTATGGTCTTTGGTATAAGAAATCGAAAATCAAGCTCATAGGTTACACAGACAGTGATTGGGCAAGCTCTCGTGATGACAGGAAAAGTATTTCACGCAATGTGTTTTCTATTGGCTCGGGAGCTATTTCATGGAGCTCAAAGAAACAATCTGTTGTAGCTTTATCCACTACGGAGGCGGAATACGTTGCGGCAACAGCGGCTGCGTGTCAGGTAGTTTGGCTGAGGAAATTATTAAAAGAATTACTTCATGAGCAAGTGGAAGCGACTGAACTATATTGTGATAATAACTCGGCCATCTTCTTGAACAAAAATCCAGCATATCACAGTAGAAGTAAACACATCGACATAAAATATCACTACATACGAAGTTTAGTTGAAAATAAAGAAGTGGAGCTGAATTTCTGTCACACTCAAGAGCAGATAGCAGACATCTTTACTAAGGCATTAAGAAAGGAACAATTCTGCTATCGCAGGACACGACTTGGAGTTGGTAAGTTTGAATTAAGGGGAGGTGTTGAAACAGGTAATTCAAACGACTACAAAGATGGGCAATAAAGTCACGAGTTCGTAACCATCAGGTTATTATTGGAGCTATTATTGGAACATTATTAGCATAATAAACTAGTATTATTAGGAAAATAAAGTTAGCTGTTTTTAAGGTCTTTTCTGTTTCCTTTCTGTAGCCTATTTATAGAGGCACTTTCTATTGAATAAAAGGTGTGTGAGTCTTTGGTTTTATATCTATTACTACAACAGTTGGCTTGTTTGAAGAAGACAACCGTAATGGTTGAGAAAGGTTGCAAATTCGAGGAAAAGACTGTGAAAGTCTAAAATAGAATGCAATGAAGAACAAGAACCTGCAGTCTTGAAGAACAAATGTGGGTTAACAATTAGGGGGTGATTGTTGGACTTAATTGTTCAACCCAAGTTTGATAGTAAATGGGTCAAAGTATCACTAATGGGTCAAGTTAGTATTAAAAAATAAATAAAGCCCAGTTTACTTTTGTTTGGGCCATGGGCCAACAAAGACTAGGTAGTTATCATATTAGGTGTCGTATTGTTTCAGATAGAACCGATTGGTGAAACAACATGTTTGTTCATATATGTATGTTCATGGTGTCGTTTGATGTAGTATATATACATGTATTTGTATCGGTTTGTAACTAACCCAGATTCAAAAAAATAAAATATATTTGTTTGAGTTCATCACTCGTTTCTTGATTATAGGTTGTCATCAATGATTACTGGGACAAGAAATGGTAGGGAAGACTGTTGGTGGGAAATTGGAGATTTTGCAATGGATGTGGGTTGTATACAAATATGAAGATAGAAGTAATGCGACCGAGATGTAGAAATAGATGATTTCCATTTTACAACAATTTTTTCATGCTCAAGTTGTTATAAGGTTACATACTTACATATATAGGGTTCATAAGACCATCACTAGTGGAGGTCCATGTATAAGTCCATGGTGACATGGACATGTATGGACTTATGAATATGGACATTTGCATTGTTTTTGAAAGTCCATAGAGGAGAGATGTTTGGATGTCCATGGGTATGGACGTCCATAGACTTGGAAAAGAGAGAGTAAGTTGAATCAAAGTATAGACTTGTGAAGTTTATAGGAGTAGAGTAGTAAGTTTATAGAAATTGATAGTTTATAAGAATCTGATGTGGCATGACGTGGCAATGCTATGGACGTGTTGAAGTCCATAGCATTAGGGATGCTCTAAGCCAATGCTATGGACGTGTTGAAGTCCATAGCATTAGGGATGCTCTAAGCTAAGTACGACCCAAATTATATGGTAATTTCGTGAAGTACGATATTGAAAAGTACATTCATTTATAACACGTACTACTGAGTAGCATCTATTGTAGATACTAAATTTCCAATTTATCATGCGTAATTAGAAGACCAGTGTAGAGTTAGTATGTGTTACATATATAGGGTAAATAAGGACGATCCTAATCTAACTTCGAACTAAACCTTTAAATGATACTTTCTAAGTTTCCAACTGGTTCGTGTAGCAGGACTTGGCCCAACCATCCCGACCAAATGGTTTTGGGATTTTATGTTGCTAGTTAAGTATTGAAAATCCTTGAGGGTCACCTTCTCGAACCAGAAAGACCAAATAATAATGTTAAGTGCACCAGAATGAATCGAATTAAGGTTAGTGTGTATCGAACTATTCGGGCTACGGTTGTATGTAACTCATGATTATTATATTGGTGTGTTATCAATATTAAGTATCCCGTGACATCCTTATAAGTTATCACATCATCAAAATACATACAAGAACAATAAATTTTAAAGTTCATGATACCCTAAATAATCAATATGAATGTCATACTGTAGTTCGATACATTTTGAAACACTAAAGCCACAATAGATATATTAACTATAACTCACGCTAGTTTGATACTATAACGGTAGAACTTAATTGTCACCCTAGCTAATACATTAAACACAGATCAACTCTTGGATTATATTGAGTGCCTTAGCTAGGTTCATTTTTTTCCTTAGGTACGAACCCACCTGAATCATATCGAAAACTAAATCAGCTTTATTTCAATTCGTTGACATATACGGTAGTTTTCTGTTTGGCCTTTGCAAAGGTTGAAATCTAAGAGTCAATGTGCAACTACCATACATTTATACACTTATTTTTTGATATCCATAAAAGGATAGAAGCCGAATGTCAACTCCAATAAACATACATCTTTTCTCGGTGTCTTCGAGTCAACAACCATATGTTGTTTCTGAATATCCATAGGACCCATAAAACAGAGTAAAGGATCCTCCACTTCATAAAACAGAGTCTCAGTTTCATCATTTAGTTTATTGCATTATGTTTTGCTTCTCTGGTTTTGGTTTCAGTGTAACTATTTTTCTTTTTGAAAGGCATGAAGATTCTAGTAGTGAAGATTACAAGGTGTCATGATTATTATAACCCTTGTTATAAATCCAATCTATCCAATTGTATGAAAGGGTTTTACGTTTACTAAAACTGTCCATCTTCAACTCTTAATGATGAAGTTTTTATTAATTAAGGATTAACAAATTTTGAGATAGTTATGTTTGAGAAGCTGTATTTAGGCAAGGTTCTTAGATTTATCCTTTTTGTTAGACTATTATACCCCTAAGCTCCAATCAGAGTTTACCATATCAAGTCTCAAGTTTATTATCCGGGTCTCTAGTTTTCTAGTGGTGTCAACTGAACCTCCATATATACCAACATTTTATTTTAGATTGAAAAACTTGATAAGAACTCGAGGAGATCAGCATTATAGGCTTGAGCTCGGCTCGATATACATTTCGATAAAAGGTAACTTAATTTACATCCTAATTGATATCGGTGGAGAGCTATGAAACGCCACTCCTATAACTCCAAACTTGATAGATCACCGCGAAGCCATTAACAAGTGATCCTACATATTATCAAATACTAACGATTGTAACATAATAATATTATCAAATAGAAAGCCCAACCATGTCACAAAATAATACTAAAGCTTAACCACATTATAGTTTTCTTGAATATATTTCCCAGAAAGAGAGGTGATTACTCAGATCTGAGAAAGTAAAGTCTCCATTTTCAAGCGTGGGTGACATCTAGCCACCAACGGTTGTGCCTTGAGCAAGGCAAGGCCAGTTTGTTCAGTCATGTCGTCAACCGTCTTCTCACTAACCCTTTCCCAGTCAAAACATTGTAAAAGTGAGCCCAAAGTCAGACGGATCACACGTGTTGCCATATGCTTCCCTGGACAACTCCTCCTTCCATATCCATAAGGCATTAGCTTAAATCCATCTCTTTCGTCCAAAATCTTTTCAAATCTTTCTGGGATAAACTTTGTTGGTTCCATCCACAAATTGGGATCATTATGAATAGCCCAAATATTCACCAATAACATGGTACCTTTAGGCACGATATACCCTCCAACTCTACATTCCCTTGCTGACTCGTGAGGGACAAGCAAAGGGGCAACTGGGTACAATCGCATTGCCTCCTTCACAATGCAACGCAGATAAGGCAGATGATCTATATCTGACTGCTCTATGAAACGATCATTGCCAACATAATTATCGATCTCGTTTTGTGCTTTCTGTAGAACTTCAGGATGGCTTAATAACAGAGAAAATGTCCACTCCATAATACCTGCTGATGTTGTGGTACCTGCTGACATTAAGCCCTACAAAAAAAAATATATAAGTATCGACCTATTTAAAACTGTCACAAATTTGTCATCAGGAATTTATACGCCAACAACAACACATCTTTATATATCAAAAGCACCTACTAGCACAAGCCCTCTAATAGCTTTATCAGAGTAATTTTTGGGATCATGTTTCTGTTTATCCAACAAATACTCAATTACTGTTTCTTGTGTCTCGCCAGATATATTAGAAAAATCAGGTATCCCTCTTCTTATCTCTTCAATCAAGCCGTCCATGAGAAAATCTCCTTTTTCTTGCAACTTCTTGCACCTTTGCTCTAAACTTTTCAGTCCAAAAAACTTGAATATCGGCATAAAATACCCTACATCAGGCTCTCCCGTCGTCATCCTAAAGGAATGAGTCACATACTCTTGCAATGAGATTGATTCGATCAATTCCCCCTTTTCTGTCAATTTATTTCGGCAATATCTGTAATAAGAAAAATTAATGCATAATATATAAAATTAGAAGAAATATTTTTTTAATATGTCCAAAAAAAATCATCCAAATGAGTATTAATTAGGTAAAAACAAGCTTGAAATGTCCAAAATAACAAAGAATACACTAAAGTTTGCTGAAATCTAACAAAATGGTGGATTGGTGGGTCATACATGCTATTTCCATTTTAACAAATTGATCAAGACTCTCACTTCTCTTTGATTTGCAGAGCATATTCTATCTTATATATACAGATAGTAGTAGTAATAAGCCAACATGAAAATTACTTCGATAATAACTTGCAAGTAAATTGAGAATACCTTTTTCCAGTAAACATCCTCATCATGACATGAAACACAAGGTCCAGAAACATGGGTTTTAACTCTACTATTTTCTTTTGGGTATGTGAAAGTCTGGTTAACAACAGCTTTAACTCGCCAGTTAGAGACTTTTGTTGGTCAGGTAGCCGATGAAATGGTAGGATTTCAAGGCATGACACACGTCGTAGATGACGCCACATGGCACCATGAGGTGCCCAAGCAAGGTTAGTGTAGTTGCATCCAAAACACTTCCCGGGCAGCAACTTAGGTCTGTTGGCAAACACAGCATCATGATTAGAGAAAAGTTCTTCAGCAGCTGATGAAGAAGAAATCAGAAGGACACGTCTACAGCCAAAGTGTAGGAGTAGAATTGGTCCGTAACGCTTAGCGATTTGGTAGAGGGTTCGGTAGATGGGCTGTTTGAAGAAGCAAAGATAGCCTATAACGGTTAAAGCCGATAATGGAGATGGGGGTAGATTTTTTATCTTGGGAACAAAGTATCTGTTCAATAAGGACCAGGCTAAGCCTAGAAGCAAGATGTAGAAGTGAAGGGCTTCCATATATTTGGATGCAACCTATCTGCTAGGTTTTCCAATTTAGTTTCAAGTGTGGTTTCCTCATTAGTATTTATAAGCCGAAAAGGTTTCCAAAAATCAGTATCCTTAGTTTTATTTTTCTTTTATTAGTAAATATGTACGCACAACTAACTTACATGTTGTTTACGTAGTTTATGTTAGAGAATGGAACCATGTGAGGTATATTGATTACATTGACATATATAAATATATAGTACAAACGGAAACAAACCCAAAACCTATGGACCTAGCCCGTTATACAATCACCCTACCCCTGGCCCATACAAACCTAACCTAAGCATATATTCTAATAGTTCAGACAATATATACGCATTTTGTCTTCAATGAGACCGGAATCCACTACTTCCGGGTAAATTAAGTTGATGAGCTGCTGGATATCAGATAGGCCAAAAGTCCGTTGGTAATCAAACTTGAGAAGTCGAGTTGCATATATCACTAAATTTAGTCATTTACAGCAAATTTGAGTTTCAAGTTTGCATTCTCAAAGGATATGAAATTATTTGGTTATATTCAACTTATGGTAACAATTTAACAATCGCACGAAATAGGTTATTACTTGAAATAAATCATACGGTTATAATTAAAAGAGTTTGGGATTAGCGGGTTGGCGTGATGACCGATGAGGATTGAGGAAAAAACATATGAAGATTTGAAGACCCAACAAAGAACTGGCGACGAGTTAATTTTGACATTTGAGAGTTGTGGATTTTAGAGGTTAATAAATTGTTAATTAATATTTATATTTATATTTATATTATGTGGAAGGTAAAAAGTGTATTTTATCATTGCAAGATTCACCATCTATAAACATTAAATCTCGAGTAGCTCGAGCTCAACTTGATTAAAATCTGAGTAAATCTTAGTCGATTTCGATTTGGATTCGGGGTGGGTGAGTATTTCGCTCCTTATTTGTCAATAATAATTTTGTTAATCTTATACTGGATCAATCTTATTCAAACAAGAAGAAAAAATCTGAGTGATTATTATTATTATTATTGGTGTCATTTTCTTGAAACATATAATGTTATCAATTATTTCTCTTCTTTTTATAGAAAAAGTTGTGTCACAATGGTCATAAATGTTTTTTTTATATAAAAGGGGACACTGACTAATCACAAAGGCGCATTCATTTTCATTTTGCCTTTAAGTGATAACTAAGCTAGCTACATTATTTGATCGTTGTCCATTGTCGGTTTACCAAACTAATTAATTATTAAGATCAGATATAAAATTGATTAATGATTGTACATGTGTTTTTTTATCATTATTATAAGCAAATCCTTATCATTAGCGAACCATTAAATATATTCATTTTTGTAACCTCCAAAACGTGACTTTAAACGAATTTATTACATTAAATAATGATAATTTAGTGATAAAGTTCATTGAAATTTCATGCAATAAGCCCTTTGATAAAACAAACAAGATTATATGACACCTTTAAATAAAACCACCTGGTATATAACCTAAAAGTTTGTCTAAAAAACTGATAAGTCGACATGAACAAAAAAAAAGAAAGTAAAATTCATGTATCAAGTGTTGTAAGGTTAGGTCTACTTTTAGACATACATTTTTAGCAACTAACACTTTGAAAAGCATCATCTATTATGTTGGTCATATTTAAGACTTAACTATGTCAAGAGAGTATAAATTAACGCTGTCCCCGAATCAAGACCTACAATTTTTTTTTTATTTTATGTAGTTTATCAATCACCGAGTATTAATTTATCGAGTTTCTACTATATTATTTAAAAACATATGTACTGGTCGTACGTAAGGGGTTCTTGATAATTATTTAAAAACTATCAAATTTAAATTTTAATAGTATTAATTCAATAATCAACATACGGATTGTTGCAAAAATAAGAACTGTATATAATAAATTAAACCTTATATAAACAAACACCTTAAAGATAAATTTACATTATGTCCGTATCTGAGAAGAGTTACTGACAAAACAATTATAAACCTTTTTTACAAAGAGAAAATCCACCAGCTCACTTAGTAATTAAGGTTGCAAAAGTCGATAGTCGGGGTTGAGTTGGTCGAGACCTCGAAAGGACTAGTCGGGTTTTGACTTTTGCTGACTTTTTATATGTTTAAATAATAATTTTAAAATTATGTGTAAATATAGATAAAATTTAAATTCAAAATGTAAATTTCTTCCAACTTTTTCGTAAAAACTACCCCTTTTCTCTCTCTTATTCCCTTTTCTTTCGAGATATTTACTCTAGATATAACATCATCTTCTACATCTTCTTCATCTATATCTCCATCAGCTTCATCTTCATCATTTCTTATTCTTCTACCACTTTTTCCTCTATTTTATTTCATATTTAGCAAAAAACAAAAAAAAAAAAAAGACAATGGAGAAACACATCCAAGCCTAAACCAAACAATTCTTACTGGTTGACTGGTGTTGATCGACGTTGACCGACCAATTTGACCGACTTAGGGTTGGTCGAGTTGCCAACTAGGCGACCTGGTCGGCCGACTTTTGCAACCCTGTTAGTAACTCAATAAGACCGTTAGTAATTCTAAGGTAGTACAAGTGTGTAAACTAATGTGCTTTAATTTGTCACAACAAATAAAGGAAAACAAGATTTTCTCAAAGCAAAAGTCTGCCCAACTATTTAATTATCATATGGTAAATGAATAGTGGTTTAGTAGTATTTAGACTTGTTTATTATATGTCTTCCAAGTGAAGTGATATCTTGGTGGCCGGTTCTTACAATTGTTGAATACTATTGTCAACTTTCCAGATTGTATTATGGCCAAATGTTGGGTCCAGATATTTGAATAGTTTCCATGCAAAAAGATATGCAAGACAGCACAACAAAATAGAGTAGAATTATTTGTGAGTTAAAGTAAGAGTTTAGTCCATCTCCGTATACGAGAGCTTTTCCGTATTTTGTAATACAATTTGTTTGTATTAAAGTTCATCAAGTCTATTATTTGAGTGCTTGCTTTCACAAATTAAGTGAGTGTTACTTCTTCTACTTCCAACAAAGTGGAATATATTTTGAAACAATAAACTCAATTTTTATAAATATTACACATCATATTAGTAAAAGGTTCTCATAATTTATTTACCTTTTAACCTTTTTATCAAGTTCTTACTCTTACGATTCATACCAATCACATTTATTTATAGTCGAGTACTCGAGTGCTAGATATATCTCATCATAGATGAATGACCATTGCATGTAACGACTATGCTATGTAGGGTCGTCTTCGAAGGAGGACGAGGTGGTCGACTGCTCAGGGCCTCCAAATTATAAAGGCCTCAAGATGTGTATGTTTGTGTATATGTGTGTACATGTATGTATGTATATAGGGTTAAGTTCAAATGAGAACCACCCAAAAAATGAGAACTTTGAGAACCAATTATATATATACACATATAATTTGATTGTTACTTGTGTAAATCATGACAAAAAATATGTTTATGCTATTTAAAAGTTGATTGAGTAGCAATAAAAAGGTGAAAAAATATCTTATAGTTAGATATAGGGGCCCCTTTGCAATAATTTACCGGTTTTCGCCCAGAGCCTCTCCAAACTCAGAGACGGCTCTGATGCTATGTAAAAAGCGATTTGAAGGTTACATGCATCAAGATAAATTATTTATAAAGTTCATTGGAGATAAAGTAGCCTAAGTGGATGTTGCTATCACTTGCAAAAGGGTTGATCGGTGATTGTCACTTGCACATATAATCACATTATGACCAATGTTTTTTACTTTTAGTCAGGTGGAGATACGTTATAGTCAATGGTGATACATGATACAAGTCAATTAAGCTGATATGGTGTAAAATTAGTGGAAAAGTTATTGATTTTTTAGGAGTGGAAGTTACCACTCATATTTTGGTGGTGCATTTCACTGTGTAAATAAAGTTAATAAACTAATAAGTGGAGTGAGTCTCTATGACACCAACGACTATATTTTATTGGTCATGATTCATATACTATCTGTGTTTAGTCATACATCACCAAACTGATACAGGATGTTGTACTGTATAACATTATAAAACACGTTTAGTGATTTACGATCAAAAATGTAAGAATCATTCCTCATATTTTATGGGTGGTCCACCACTTCTATCGGTAGTTTCCGAAAACAATGAAATGCAGTCAATAATATCAAGAACTTGACTCACTCGGTGCAGTGGCAAATCGAGGTAATAGGTAGTGAGTGCTTGACCCATATGATCTGGCCCAACAACATAGCTCAAAATTAGCCCATAATATTATTATCTATATCTATACTAATATATAAATAGTTAGAGCAAAAGTCTTAAAAGAGAGAAATTGTAAATTACTATTTTACCCTTTTAACTCTCATTCAACTTTAACACTTGAATTCAATGCAATTTATTATTAAGTTATATATAATAACTAATTTCTCTTACAATATATGTTCATTATTAATGAGTATCTTTTATATAACTGATGTACTTATGTAGCACATTAATGGACAATGAAGTGTGTATCTTGATTGTTTTGATCTAAATCTAAATATAAGTGAAAACTCAAATAGTTTTAGAAGTTATAACCATCTTAAGTCTTCTATGCTAATATATAAGAAGTTTTGATGTAAATTTTAAACTTATAAAAATATATTGGTAAGTATGTTATATATCACTTAAGTTAATTTAAATAATTCTAATGTTAGTCTTATAATAACTTTTTCTTTTATCAAGTCTTAAAAATAATCTATTACTATCATAGAAAAGACTTTTATCACATATAGTGGTCTTAGTAATAAAATAGTAATATACCATTTTAATTAATTCAACATCTAATGCATGTAGTATATCTATATCTATACTACTTAATAATAGATTTAATAAAAATCTTAAAATTACCATAAAAAGACGATCACTAATTTTACTTATTATTCAACCATCATTAATTTTTGAACAGATACAATTAACTAAAAACTAAAACATCATAATTAGTTTTAGTTGCAAAATACATAACTTTATAATTACTTAATTCTGTAAGTTATGTAACATGTATAATATAATGATGGATTGGTTCCAGGGGACGATGAGTTAGAATTTATATATATATTTGATATCACGTAAAAAGTCACGTTCTTACTACCGATATCTCTCTCATTCTGGAACAATACTTGGCAAATAAGCTCAGATAATGTTCAAATCAATGAAACTTTGCCAAAAAGGTCAAAACAGAATTGCACAACAAAAATCAAGCAAAACGGATGAAAAACGAAGATTCCACACACGTTTGAAGATTCAAGGCCTCAAAGACAAGAATTAGAGACAAAGCACTCATCACTGATATTTCTCATATCCAAGATATTCGTTTTTAAAATACGAATCTAACAGAAGAAGAATCAACAAAAACGGATGAAGAATGAAGATTCTACGTACGCCGGAAGATTCAAATGATTCGTACAAAACATGCAAAAATCATAGACATATTTTTGGGATTTCTTTTCATCAAAGTCTTTGTTTTTGAAAAACGAATCCAATGCAAAAAGAATCAATGCAAACGGACGCATAACGAAGGAGATACGCACGAATCAGGAAATGAGGCGAAAGACGACGAACCGGGGCGGGCAGGTGGCAGCCGCCGCCGGCCACCATGCTGCCGCCGCCATCCACCATGGTGGCGGCTCCGGCTGGCCACCCCCCGTCCCCCGTGCGCTTTTCCGTCCTCGCAGGTGTAACACCCCCAAATTCGTTGATTGAGTTTAGCGGAAGCATTTAGTTAAGTATGGGGAGTGCCACAATACACCGTACATGTATACGTATCAGAGCTTATGATTACAATAGAACATAATATATTAGGATGCCAAATTTAATAGTTACAAAGTTTACGATTCATCGAATCGTATAAGTTGAAAAGTAATTAAGTTACAAAAGTAGATTTCGTAAATATGACTAAACAGTTTAGTTATATAAAAGAAATCCAGTTGTCAAAAGTTGACATCCTATTCCTTCGTGGGTCGCCTATGTTCCATGTATGCTGGAGGTTCTTATGTGCAGCTAATTCCCTGAAAAACATAGTAAAAGTCAACAACGAAGTTGAGTGAATTCACGGGTTTTATGTTTGCAATAGTTGAATCAAGTTTGTAAGCACATTTGTTAAAACCAATACGTTCACAAATAGTTATTGTCATAATAGTTAAGTAAACGTTTTGTGGAATGTTATCCAAATATAGTTCGGTTGAGATGTTGCCCAAAATACAGTTTGTGTGGGATGTTACTCAAAATACCGTTTACATGGGATGTTACCCAAAATACCGTTTACGTGGGATGTTACCCAAAATTCCGTTTACGTGGGATGTTACCCAGAATATAGGTTGCAATACGTTGTTGTTCTTTCTCCAGCGTTTCCAAAACAGTACCGGTCATTCTCCGGTTAAAAGACGCACGGGTCGTTCTCCCGTTCCAACTCGGCCAGTCATTCTTTGGCAATAAATACTGCTGGTCGTTCTCCAGCGAAACACTGTACCAGTCGTTCTCCGGTCAAAAGACGCATGGGTCGTTCTCCCGTCCACTTGGCCAGTCGTTCTCTGGCACTAAAATACATTGCTGGTCGTTCTTCAGCGTTTACATAAAAAGTACTGGTCGTTCTCCGATTTACCAAACAAGTTTTATCACGTTGATAGTATGAAAAATGTTGTTTCATAAATACCAATTTTGTTGTAAGGGTTTAACAGTTCAAAATTCTCAAATCGTACGAGTAAACAAGTATGATAAACAATCATGTAAGCAAAAGCTATTATGGAAATCAATAAAGCAGTTGACTATGTTTCTTACCCCAAGTTGAAAGCAATAAAACAGTTAAAAGTGGGGCGGTGAACTCATCTGTTGAGCTAAGTAAAGTTGCGAGCGCTAGCAAAGCCTAAATCCAAGTAGGTCACTAACGTCCTAAACGTAGGAATAATCATATAAGCGGGTGGCTAATAGTCTAACCATGTTACTCGTTTATTCATGAAAGATCCTTGTTTATTTTGTAAGTTCGACACGAGACGTTGGTGATATTTTGTGAAACGTTTCAAGGTGTAATTTATTGTTTTATGGTGTTTCATAAGGTATGAAATTGTGTACGGGGGTCCGAGGGCAGCGCCCCTGGTAGCGGGGTCCAAGGGATGGCAACCCCTGGCGGGGTCCAAGGGGCAGAGCCGAATTCCAAATTCGGAGTAAAATCAAGTGGTAAAATCTAGTTCTGACACTTAGTGAAAAAAACATGTGTTTTTAAGTTTTTGCGACATAAGTACTGTGTCGCTAAAAGGTTCTGCGACACAAGGGTTTGTGTCGCATTCCTGCGACATCCGTAAAGAAATGCGACATAGGCATTTGTGTCGCAAATGTTGCGACACAACTAATTGTGTCGCAAGTATGCGACATAGGGTGATTTATGCGACATAAGCCGTTGTGTCGCATAGTGCGACGTAAAAATGGTACTGCGACCGCACTATTGTTTTCGGTCCCGTGCGACACCATGTAAAGTACACTGTCCGATTACTGAAAGGCATGGCCTGCATATGAAACACGTTGTTATAAACTGCGAATAACCCAGGGATGTATAACTGTTTGAAAAGGAGGACTCAAGTCATAAGTTGAAGTAACCAAGCCTTAATGCACGAAACAAGACTTAGGAATAAGGATAACATCCTAGTGATTTAAATACCTTAAAACACTAAGTCTTACACAATCAGTGGTCAAAACATACAAAGTTATTAATTTACATGCTAATGAAATACTAAACTATTTTAGGGGTTAAGAAAGGTTGGACCTATGAGACGATACGCTACTGATTCATGCACCTCGACGTTAAGCCAAGATAGGTTGTTTATCTTTCAACTAGATAAGTATTGGAAGTTTGCGTATTGCTCCGATCAGAATCACGATAACCTAGTTCCTAGTGACATGCCAATGGGAAATTTAGTTGGTAGGGTTCTAGAGTTTACACCTGATAGTTTAAATCATTACACTTAGTATTGTCCCTGTTTAATCTGTCATCCCGAAATATTAATTATCGAAATCTCAACAATCACATATTTATCTTTACTTGTTTTCCTGCACTTTAAATTCCTGCAATTTACTTTCCTGCACTTTAATTATTTGTCTTTAGTTTAAAACCCCCAAAACCTATCTACTTTGTTCCATCCTGAATATTTCCCTACCGAAAGCACCAGCTTTAATCACCCACACGTTTGAATTCATAGAACGATCTTAGGTCATACTTACCGCTTACTAACCAGAGTAGGTAGTACGTATAATCTAAGCCCAGCTAAATATAAATTTTAAAACCCCTGTTGTGCCCGCAACACCATCAGAACCCACAACGACGCTGAACCGACGGTTGCGGGTGCAACACCGACCAGAAAAGTTAGACATATGGCTTAGCAGGTTTACGGGGTTAAAATACCAACACTGACAAGTGTATTTCATTGCTGGTTTCGTATCGAGTTTCAAGTTGCGAAAAGATTGTAATTGCGTATAATAAGAGCGATTCACTATGAAGTACGATGTTCTCGATTATACGAAAACATGTTCGATAAACATATTACTAAAATATATATTTTGTCGCGCTGCATCGCGGGGGCAATAGGCTAGTTTTTGTTTAAAAAAATAGATCCCTCTAAAAGTAGGCCCAACACTTTGGGTTTTTTTGATGTTGTATTTAGGCATGCACAAAAACCGGTTTCAGGAAAACCCGACCCGGCCCGAAACCGATAATAAAGTAGTCGCGGTTTTGAAAAGTTTGAGCAAATCGGTTATCTTTTTAATATCTTCCCAATATGCGAGTGGAAATGGTGTTGCAAGACCTTTTTGAACAAGATGATCATGAAAAACTTGTAAACAATCACGTTGACGTAAGCCACATACAAACATATGGTAGGTCGAATTCCATCTAAAGGGCATGTACCAATTAGGGGTTAAAATATAGAATTCGTTTCCATACACAATTTCATATAAGATTTGTATCTAGCTTTACCCCTTTGAAATATGTCTTGCAACATAGATTTATACGCCGTTTTTATGTCGTCTATTTCTTCAACCGCTAGTCCGGCTTGCACAACCAAGTTAATAATGTGTGCAACACATCGACTATGATAAAAATGGCCTTCAAAGGTGGTGCATATTTTAGTATTAACTTTGAAACGGCGAGTGTATTATTACTCGCGTTGTCAAAAGAGATTGAAAAAACCTTTTCTTCCAATATAAACGTTTTAATTACATTTCGTAACATGTAAAATAAGTTTTGACTCGTGTGAGGATACTCAAAGTCTTCAAAAGCAATGGTACGTTTCATCATAGCAACCTCTCAAACAATACAAATGAAGCAGAACCAATCACATCTTTAACTCTTATAACGGTCCGAATACTGCAAAATACAATTCCAAGTATATGATTACTACATAATATATATGAATGTGATAAATTAAGGTTGACTGACTTAAAGATACTCTAACTTTGCCTTAACGTCAATCATTGCAAGTATACAATTACTACATAGTATATATATATATATATATATGTGATAGTTTAAGTTTGGTAGACTTGAAGATAATCTTACTTGGTCTTAACGTCAATCAAGATACCACAAATATCACATTCATATAATTTCACCTTCTCATCACCAGTATCTTTTGGACCAGCTGTTTTACCACAGGTTTGACAACTGTAGTAGAACCAACCTTCATTGGACAACACTTTGAGCACAACAGCCTTAGTAACACATTCCTGGGCCTGGACAGGAATCAGTAATGATTGTGAGACTACGTATCTGAAATGTATATCATGAAATCTAAACATAGAAATCATAAGCATAAAGTTGGTGTGTGTAAACGAACCTCACGAGCCTCATGAACTTCATTAACAGACTTGAGTAGAGCGACTGGGAAATCATCAATAACATCCTTGATGACTGTCTTCGCTTCGATATTTGTAAGCGGTTGTGTCAGCAATCCGTCTTTGGCTATTGGGAGCATCCTAATAATTCGCATTGCAGATCTTTATAAGGTAAAAATACAATAACAGACTTGGAAGTGTCTAATAAAGATAAGTGAATAATTATGTTAACAGAAATACATTTTTTTGAATTGCATGATTGGATCAACTTCATCGTTAATGTAGACACGACATCCAAAGAATTGATTGGATACTTGTGCGTTCTATGTAATTACATAATGAAGTAGTTAGCATTATAAGTAGCAACATTTAAACCCAATTAACAAAGACTACAGGTATTGAATTTCCTACCGTGCCAGTTTTTCAATTTAGCATTCTGTATGAAGACAATGATATGATCATTTGATGACTGATTATCAATGATATACGTATGCAACTGGACAGCAAAGTTGCCCCATAGACAGCAGTTGATTCTCTTATCACTAAAATATAATAAACGGAATGAATACAGATAACAAATAGTGAGCCATCATTAGAGATAGACTTCAGTTTAAATCTTATTTATTGTCTTGCAAGACAAAGTTGATAGATTTCAGTTCCTTCCCCTTCTCCCTCTTAATCGTCAGTCCATCATTAGAGAAGAGTAAACCAACAACATCTACATGAAACAAAGCACAACAAAGGTTAGTGACATTAATTCAAACTGTACCCATAAAATAAGTAGAGTAAAATAAATATGAAAAATGCCAATTCTGTTTTTAGGAGAGGATATATGTAAAACTTTACCGAATGCAAGCCTGGTGGATACTTTCCATTCAAGTATTTCATCAAACGAAACCAGATTGATTCCGTCAACGGCATCCTCAAATGGTTCAACCCTTTTGACTTTTGTTGACCGGAAGAAGTTGATCTTGCAGTTGTGATCTACCAGCTTGTAGTCTGTGTCATATGGACCCAACCCAAAGTTGTACACCTCACAGTAGTTCCCTTCCTTGATTGCATCTTCAAAGTCAGGCATGATTTGATTCTTAATGGATGCGCAGATTTTATTTCCCTGAAGTTTGAAAGAAAGAAACATACAAAATATAATTGACTTTCCAACCTCCAAACCAAGTAACTAAACAAATGACAAATAAAATGTTGTTTAGTGTAAATAAATAAGAGTACGAATTCAAGGAAAAAATATTGTTTTCTGTTATGAACAATTTAATATCCATTCAGTGTAAAAGGTATGGGCCAGATGAATAGATTTAATCTCATCAGCTTGTCATACAAACTCAACCATCTTTTATCGATCAACAAATAAACATGGGTTTGATAAACCATAATCAGAAAGGGGGAAAAAATACCCAAAAAGATCATTGTGATTCTTGTTCGGGCTCTTAATAAATAATAATTGATTAGATAACCAAATCAGTCCTTATTCAATCGCATATGTCATCAGCTTATGGAATGGGGGCCGAAATATTAATTAAACTACAAATACTTATATATTGAATCATTAAGGAACTCTAGGCATATATCTATCAAAATCTTATATTATTCATGATAATCTATCACCAAGACCACACCATTTAATAAAGATCATATTTGTCAAAAAGCACATGTCTCTTTAAACAAACATGTTTCCAATTACAGTTCACCACCACAAACAAATAGATTAATTAATTTTAAATTTCAGATTTACAGTAAATTTCATTTCATTTGTATATACCAAACTTCAATCAACATCATAACACAAAAGGCATGAGAGATTAACAAAAACGAAATCAGTAGCGGATACCTCAACATCCATAAGGATCAACTCGTGGCTAGCAATTTGCCTGGGGTTGTTCATGTAATTCTGGCTCCACATCAGGAACACCTTGACACAAACCTTCCAAGAGTCCTTGCCTCGGTGGAGAAGGTTCAAAGGATGTAAAAATCATCAACAGGGGTCGCCATTGCCATTGATTATGGGTTGAAAGTGAAGGTTGTTTGGAATTGATAAATGGCTGTGGTGAATGCAGATGAGAAGCCGTGTATCTGAGAAGATATATATATATAATTAAAATATAAAACAAAGTTATGCAAAAAAGGAGGAAGAAAATTTAAAATTTGAATTATCAGATAATATTTAAAAAAAATTTATATTAAAGTTCCTGGAATGTAGGATTATAGTTACAATTAGTTTTTTTTTTATAATCTGGATAATCATAATAAGGTTGACAATATATCAATAACTAAAATTAAGAAATACTAAATAATAACCTTAATAAATTACAAAGTATTCAATACCGTAACATAGGTATTTCATCAAACATGTAATAGGCAATTATTTCAATACACCAAATAATCAACATTTACACATTGCAAATCTCATAATAAGCCTAACGATGCAAATCTCATTATAAGCTTAACAAAAGAAGAGGATTAAAAATTTAGAATCGTATATATAGTAAAGGGGACTAACCACAGATTATGTGGATCAAATCCGGCGAGTTCAAATCCATTATCAAAAATGAATCGTCTCTGTTACTCGCATGAAAAATATTATGTGGATAGTGATACCAATACAATCATTGATTTAATGATCTACTGTTATCGTATTTGAATCGAATATTCAAATCTTCATGGATTATAATCGATTTGCAGTGACGAGAACATCCAGTTTTATGTCTTGATTTTGTCGATCTACGGGATGGGTTATTGATAGGGATTGGATTTGTGTGGATTTGTGTGGGTTATTGATATGTTTTTATTTTGTCAAACTACACGATCTGCAGTTATTTAATCTGGATCTATTGAATTTAATTTATTCGTAATTAAATGAAGGCTTTTAAATTATTATGTAAATACAAAATTTAACCAATATATTAGGAAGGGTAGTAATGTCTTTTTAATAGAAACATTATGATGTCAGCAATGAATCAATGGATGAATTAGCATGTTGACTTTTGAAATGGAAGAACTAGATTTACTCATTTTAAATTTGATTAAATCTTTTTAAACATTTATACTTTCTTATTATAATATAATAAGTAGATTATTATTATTATTATTATTATTATTATTATTATTAAACCACTTGTGATATATATTAGGCAACATTTATGTCAAAGATAAAAAAAAAAAAAATAGAAAATGCAAACATGACAAATACATGTGAAGTCAACGGTCACAAACACAGCTGCTATTCAAATCTCAAATCCACACCATTAGTTTTAAGTAAAACCAAATCCTCCATGAACACACACCCAAAAACCTTAAAAATGGAGCATTATTATCTACACATTTCCCTTCTATTGATTGTTGTTTCGTATCTCCTAACGTCAAGCTTCCATCGAAGATTCTTCAACCTTCCGCCAACAATCTTCCCCACCCTCCCCATAATCGGCCATCTTTACCTTCTCAAGCCTCCCCTCTATCGAAACTTGGCGAAAATCTCATCAGAATATGGCCTCATTCTTCATCTCAAGTTAGGATCCCGCCGTTTACTCTTAATCTCATCCCCTATGGCTGCTGAAGAATGCTTTACCAAGAACGATATCATATTCGCCAACCGTCCCAAAATGCTTTATGGTAAGATAGTTGGCAATAACTACACTAGTCTCACTTGGTCTCCTTATGGTGACAACTGGCGCAACATAAGGCGCATTGCTTCTACCGAGCTCTTATCTGTTCATCACCTGAATGAGCTTCAAGATCAACGGGTGAAAGAAAGAAAACTTCTGATCCGTAAACTGCTAGTTAAGTCTTCGTCGGTGGATATGAAGTCCGTTTTTTATGAGTATATGTTGAATGTGATGATGAGGATGATATCTGGGAAGAGGTATTTTGGTGGAGATATTACTGAGGTTGAAGAAGAAGCGAAGCAGTTAAAACAGATACTAGAGGAATCTTTTCTGCTCGCTGGTGCTTCAAATGTTATCGATTTTTTGCCATTTTTGAGTTGGTTTGGAGTGAAAGGATCAGAGAAGAAGTTAATATTGTTGCATAAAAAGAGGAATGATTTTCTTCAAGGCCTGATTGAGCAAGTTAGAAAATTGAAAGAGGAATACAAGAAAAAGACTATGATTGAAGTTTTGTTATCGTTACAAAAGTCAGATCCAGAATACTACACTGATGAAATGATCAAAAGCTTGGTACTGGTATGATTCCTCTTTTGTTTCTGTTTTAAAATTTCAACTTTAACTGATTTGTTCTTGAAACTAGTTCATATATAGATCTAAACATAAGGTTTATTGTGATTGTATTAGGTCCTTTTATTAGCTGGTTCTGATACTACAGCTGGAACGATGGAATGGGCTTTATCTCTTTTGCTGAACCACCCACAAGTTCTACAAAAGGCACGAGACGAGATTGATAGACATGTTGGCAAAGATAGTCTTGTTGATGAATCAGATATAGTTAACCTACCTTACCTTTGTTGTATTATAAATGAGACACTACGATTATATCCTGCAGCCCCCTTACTGGTTCCTCATGAGTCATCAGAAGACTGTGTCATTGGGGGTTACAACATCTCCCGTGGGACTACGTTGCTTGTTAACCAATGGGCCATACATCATGATCCCAAATTGTGGTCTGACCCTGAAAGTTTCAATCCTGAAAGATTTGAAGGGTTAGAAGGCACGAGAGATGGGTTTAAGCTAATGCCATTTGGGTCTGGAAGAAGGAGTTGTCCAGGCGAAGGGTTGGCGGTTCGTGCTATTGGGTCGACTTTGGGATCGCTAATTCAATGTTTTGATTGGGAAAGATTAGATGATAACATGGTTGATATGACTGAAGGTCCTGGAATCTCCATGCCCAAGGCCAAACCCTTGATAGCGAATTGCAAACCACGTCTAGAGATGCAGAAGCTATTAATGCAGTTTTGAGTTTATTTTTAACATGTCTTTGTTTCGAACACAAGCCAATCAAAAAGCAGTTTCACTAATGTGTAGCCATTCATCAACAGTAGTTCTAAAATCATTAGTCGTAATAAATATGTTTATATGATTGTGATGCACTCGAACTTGAATCATTATGCAAGCTTGTCTTTATTACTTGTTAATTACTAAACCAAACTTTCTGACACGATAATCATCTATTCCTTTGATCTAAACAATTAATCAACCTCTATTTTCCATACAAAATTTGCTATCTATAAGAACAATTACAGTAACTAGTCAAGGCTTGTGTTATCAGGGTGGTCAAAGTACCCAAAAACATTTAACAAGGTTCCCAATTATTGCAAGTATTATTAACCAAATTAAACCCGTGTATCATTTGTATAGTTATAGACAAAGATTCATCTTGCTTCAAATCCTTCTATTATAGAGAAACCTTCATGTAGTCAGAAAATTCCATCAGTGACCGTAAACTATCATTTCTAATGTCATCAAAAAAAGAATCTGGAATCACTGTGAGAGAAGACAATTCTGATACACATTCGAACTGCAATAAGAAAGTAATTGACTTCATCAGACATTCAGACTTCAAAGCAATGGCAACAAAATAATGTACTCAATAGTTAAATAATACAAATGTTATACAAACCTTATGTTGCTTGTACTTTTTTGTAATTGCTACCAAATTTGCAGCTCTTCCACTTGATTGCAAATCATGTAATATCTTGACACATTCTTTCAAGTCAGATGGCCTATATCCCGAGAGCTGTTCCAAGGCCACATTCTGTAGACCTGATATCATAAACGCATCAGTATCACACATTTCTGATATCAGAGAAAAAGCTAAGTGATTGTAATGATGATTTCGAATTTCTTAACAGATGCAAAAGTGTAATTTACCATTGAAGGCAAAAACTTGATGCAACCGTATTCTAACAAACTCAATTCTGCTAAATAATAACTCAAGAACTCCAACTGCAAATTGCTTTGTGAACATATAAACAATTTAAAGTTAACAATCTAAAATCCAAATTACTTGTAAAACCATAGACTTCAACTATACCAATAAAAAGTTTGAAATGTGCCTCCATGTTACGAAAATAGTCGTAAATATCCGAAACGTAAGTTTCGCACATCTGCGGATCAGAGGATGATGATACATCCTCAGGTTTGTCAACTGATGATTCATGTTTAGTAATTACAGGTTTCTTCACATTCTTCTTCTTCATCGGTAACATTTCTTCTTCTGAACATTATCATCAGATCTCAATATTCGACAGTTCACCTAACACGACTTGCTTCTTGTTAACCGGTTGCGACAGCGATTCGATTGCTTCCTTGGCTCGTTTTTCGCCAGTCGAGTGACTGGAACGCCGCAGTTGTTACTGTTCTCCTGGTCTGCCATTGATTAGTAGTAACTGATTGTTTGATGACAGAAACACAGGAGAGAAAAATACCGGAGATTGATATTGAGTGAAATTTTGAGTAACGGTCAATGTGCAACTATCAAGCTTTCATACACTGTTTTTTTTTATATCTGTAAAAAGGATAGAAGCCGAATGTCAACTCCAATAAACATACATCATTTCTCGGTGTCTTCGAGTCAACAACCATATGTTGTTTCTGAATATCCATAGGACCCGTAAAACAGAGTAAAGGATCCTCCACTTCAAAAAACAGTCTCAGTTTCTTCATTTAGTTTATTTATCATTATATCAGCAAATCTAATTTTCATAATGATTGTACATGTGTTTGTTTATCATTATATCAGCAAATCTAATTTTCATAATGATTGTACATGTGTTTGTTTATCATTATATCAGCAAATCTTTATCCTTAGCGAACCGTTAAAAATATTCCAATCCTCCAAAACGTGACTTTAAATTTATTACATTAAATGATACTAATTTATTGATAAAATTCATTGTCATTTCATGCAATAAACCCTTTAATGAAACAAGATTATATGACACTTTTAACAAAACCACTAGATTTTCTCTTTTCTCATTTACTTCTTCATCATTTTTTTTTTTAATTATTCATACTTTACCAGATATATATAATCTTCTAGTTTGCCTCAAAAAATGATAAGTGGACATGAAAATAAGAATAACTAAAATTCATGTATCAATTATTGTACGGTTAGGTCTAATTTTAAATCATTTTGAAGGTTGATAGATGCAACATACATTTTGATTCATACATCAATTTTAATTTTTATGCATTGTGATGCATACTTCTGGTGAATGAAGTAAAATTTTTGTTGTATATATCAACACCCATACATTTTAGGTACGTATAGAAACTAACACTTTGAAAAGTATCATCTATTATGTTGGTCATATGTAAAACTTAACTTGGTGTTACTAACTTACTAACAACTAACTTTGGATTTCTTGCTTGGGCTGTTGGTGGTGCCAATAATTCCATGGCTTGAGTTTCCTATCTTGCCGATCATATGTAAAACTTAAATATTTACAATTAATGGACATAAGATATTATTTTAGAGAGTTCATTAATTAATTGAGTAAATGAATTGTTATACTACTTCCATTCCAATATTATTATCTATTTTCTATTTTGATATGTCCCAAAATAAATGTTCAATTACAAAATCAAGCAATCAACATGTTTTAAAATGATAAAGGTGGAATTTTATTGGTAATGAACAATGATAAATGTATTTTTTTTTAAACTGTGTATTTTTTGTCTGGTAATAATAATTTTGAAACGGAAAAAGTATGAAATCAAAGATTTACTTCACAAACTATTTCTTCGTATCGGTCAGTACTAGCATATACGACTTCAAACCACTTAAACATACTCGAGTCTTAACAGCCAAATATAATCAAGTATTTTTTTTTCCTTAATAGGATTTATTGTTTGATAATACTATCTCAAACTTTAAACATTTTTCCGATTGTACGAGATACACTTCGAAAATTCCTACTGTAACTGTTATTTATTTATTTATTAATTAATCATTTTTCCATCATCGCAGTGAGAAATTTCTATAGAAACGTCTATTGTAAACTTGAAAACAACCAACACTATTGAATGGCGTCAGTTATATATTTTGCCCTAACTTCAATTGTAGTCTAATTTGATTAAATTTCATACCATCTCTTTATGAAATTTGAAATCTAATAATAATAACATTTTTTTAATTATGTTTCTTAGTTGTGCTTGTAGGGTGTGTTTGACAACCCCATTTTAGAGGATTACGAGAGATTCTAAGAGATTGAGTTTCTAATTTAAAGAATCTCAATCCCTTACAAAACTAATCCTTGTTTGGTATCAAATAAAAAGTAGGGATTCCTTAAAAAATAATCCCTTGAAAGAGAATCCCTTAGAACTAGCTTATTTTTCGAATCTCCATCTCCTACTTGTAAATTTATTATATTACCCTTATTTTAATTAATAAAACCCTAGTGTAATATAATCTCATGTTCTTTTGTGTCATTATACATTCATAAACTCCAACCTAGCTAGTTTGTCAAACACTTATTGAAAAATAAAAGCTCCAGTTTTAGCCCCAATGGTGTGTTTGACAGAAAGCTTTTCGGAGCTTTTAGAAGCTTTAAGCTTTTAATTTAGAAGAAAAAACTCCTACTAAAATAAAAGTCTTGTTTGGAATTGCAAGCTTTAAACTTTTAAACTAAATGAAAAGCTCTAAATCCCAACGCTACTTTCATTAGCGTTCAAAATTGAAACGGAGCTTTTGGTATACAAAATTACTTGAATACCCTTCATGATGTTTTATAAATACGTAAACTAACATTTCCCATACTTTTCTCGGTGTCTAATTTAAAACTATATTACATAGTTTGCCTACCACGAGAGTAACACATGTTCCTCTCTCAGTAACATATATTTTGTTGCTTTGCATGCAACTTCTAAATCAAGAAATATAAGGTCAACAAATTTACATCTCTGTAGCTCATGAGTATAAAATGTCGAGATGTTTATGTATTTATTTGTAAAACACTAATAACGTCTAAATTAATTATTTTTGTAGTTTATGTCATTATACACAATTCAATAGTTTATGATATATAGTATTAGACTTATAGTCATTATACTTATTGTTGTCGAAAAATGTTATTTAGTATATTTCATTTTACTTTGTATATGAATAAATGACTATTAGTATATTATAAAGTACTTAATTTAGTTCTACGAACATTATTATTGTTATTTTTAATTTTTAACTATGTTTATCGTTTATTTTTATATTGTCCTTTTATGTCATTTCACATCTCGAAATAACAGCTACAGCTAGTTTACCAAACAGTTTTATACAAATAGAGCTACAGCTTACAGCTCTTGTTTAAAGCTACATCTTACAGCTAACAGCTACAACTTATAGCTACAATCTACAGCTACAGCTCACAACTATTTTGCCAAACAGACCCCAAGTAAAAGCTACATCTCCGGCTTCTAACTTCAAGCTTCAGTTCCATCTCCATCTCCAGCTAGTTTTGTCAAACACACTCGTAAGAATTCATAATCTATATGTATTTCAAAGAAACATTTACATTTTTAAATACAAAGGCTACAGGAGTTATTTACGGTAATAAAATCAATCATAACTAGCTAATAAATACAAAATATACACCATAATTATAAAGCATAATTATCGGCTAACACTTCCCCGCAGTTTGAGCCGGAAGTTAACGTAGGCATAAACTGGATCGAAACCGATGGAAGAGGTGCTTCGGTAGCCCCTTAGTGAAGATATATGTGTATTGGTAGTCAGCTGGGACGTGTAAGACTTTAATAGCACCAAGTCGAACCTTCTCTCGTACGAAATGAATATCGAGCTCGACATGTTTAGTGCGTTGATGTTGCACGGGATTTTCCGTTAGGTAGACTGCCGGGACATTGTCACAATAAATAATTGTTGCATGAGTAACCGGAACATGGAGTTCAAGAAGAAGGTTACGAATCCAAGAGACCTCGGCTGTAGCGTTGGCAACTCCTCGATATTCTGCTTCGGCACTAGACCGAAAGACGGTAGGTTGACGTTTTGAAGACCAAGAAATCAGATTTGCACCCATGTAGACGCAATAGCCGGAGGTGGAACGTCGTGAGTCGGGGCATCCGCCCCAATCCGCATCCGAGTAGGCTGTAATCTTAGTGGATGAAGAGGGAGAAATGAGAAGTCGCTGAGATAAGGTTCCGTTAATGTAACGAAGGATCCGTTTGAATGATACAATCTTTTTCTTTACCTTCCTTCAACGATTTTACAACAATACAAATGATACAATCCAGTGAATCCACCGTCCTATTCTCCCAATCAATTTCTTTACCTTCCTTGGTACTTTACAAGTATTTGAAATTCAAAAAACAAACCATTAATTCTAGCATTTTGCCAAGACAACTCCTTAAAATCTTTCTCCTCTCTTCTATCCTAACATTTGCTCTCTATTTTCTTTTTGTTTCATCTATGTTGCTCTTCTTTTTGTAGATCCAATTTTAGGTTTTTTCATCAGCTTGAGATTGCTTGAATCGAAGACTATAAAATTTTATGCAGGAACTGATGAAGAAAGGATATATCTAAATTTGTTATTATCTTTTTATAATTGTAGATGGAGAAGAAGATAAAACAGGTATTTTTTTGGGTAATTGCTTAATTTATTCGTTCTCTTCTTAATACATGATGATTTAGGGTAGTTTAAATATGCGGTTTAACTTTTGAAGATGGTGACAGTTAATAGAGTCACGTAAATAATGTGATGGTCACCTACCGGGGCGTATCACATATGAGTATCAAATATCACTCTAAATATGAAATGTAATTCAGGTTCATCTTTCTTTTGTGTTGTGGCTTTAGTCTTATACTCCTTTTGTACATAAATCTATAATTTGAATTTGAAAACTGTTAATGTTAATTTCAATGTGTAATAGTGTATATATAGTGTTATTTTGTAAACCGCCCATAATCTGTTCGATGAAATGCGTCAGTGAAGCCTAACAAATCTTAGGCACAAATCCTAGGCACTATCAGGTCTTGAAATGTAGCTATGGTTAGTGTAAACATGATTTTTTATCTTCTAAAACATTTTACCTTATAACAATGTAATTTATTATATGCTTCAAAAATATCTTTACGTCATTTATAAGCAAAGTTCGTTACATATGTCATCATTGAGTACAACTAAAATGTAGTTGTGCTGTCATATTTTTGTATTTGTAAGAACATTCATTTAATTTGATATGGATATATACGCTTCAATTATTTTATTTGTTTGTCTCTATCAATTTTGTATTTGATTATGTAGGGGTTGTTCAAGGCAATACTTGGGTAATCTCAGTTTACGGTTTGGTTAGGTGTTAGAGCTTCTAAAGAAAAGTACATATTTGGTTTTTAATAAGGTAACCTCAATTTACTCAATTATATATTATCAAGATTTGTAGTGTACATTTATAAAAATGAAATGGCAATTTACTTATTTGGTTGTGTGATATTTTGATGGAAACTGTATTTATTAGTTACTCATATCTTGATGTCAATCCTACTAATTGGCTTACTCTTAACTTGGTAGTATTCATCTTAGATGTTAGTACTTTATGATGTTAGTCCTACTAACTGTTCTACATATTTGTTGCTAATGCAGTTACGCAGGTAGCTTCATGGCTCATAAGCTGCTTTTATATTAATGGTTACATTACTACACTTTGCTTTCATAGTTTTTGTGGTGTTAGTTGGTCTGATGGAATCCAGAGTTACAAACTGATAATAATGTATTGCATCTTGATGATCAATGTGTGTAGGTAATGTTCTCTCGCTGAGAAATAATTTGAATCTGAACTTGGATGTGGCTGAAATATCACAAGAGAAACTGCTAGCACTTGTCGCAGAAAGGTTGATCGATTCAAACAGCAACGTTAATGTAATCTTTGATATATTTAGTTTATTCAATCACATCTTTGATAAGTCTTTTAATCATAGCATCTTTATTATTGTATTTGCTCATCAAACACTTCCAACTGCAAGTTATGTGGACAATATGTAATTGTATGTATCTTTTATCTTGATCCATTTTAATTGGCATACATAATAAAGATGCAAGGTACATTGAAAATCAACAACAGAACATTGCACCGTTATAATCATCTGCTTATTGTATTTTGAAATTGATTAGGCTTTCTATGGGTTTTTTTTATTAATTATGGGACCGAGTAAAACTGACTAACTTCTATGTGTTGGTAATATTTGCAGGGTCTTGCTACCATCTTTTGTTTGAAAGATCATCAATGGCATAAACTTGAGACATTAAAACACATTGAATTCCATTGGGCAATGAAGGCCTAAAATGGCTATCTCTTATCTAGCATCAAATAATATACACCGAGTGCTTTGTCATGCTTATTATGAGTTTCTGATATAACATTTCATACATTACATTATATTTATTTAATATTTGATATTCACATATACAAACTCACATTATAAAGTGACTAGCAGAATTGATGAAGTGGTATTGGTCTTTTTGCATGATGAGTAAGAAGGAAGCGGCTTCAGGTTCGTGTGGAACTCGACAAGAGAGGTATGGATTTAGATTCTCTATTGTGTCCGTGGTGTGGTGATTCTGTAGAGATAGTTGATCATTGCTTAATCTTGTGTAATGAGGTTGTGTTGGTTTTGAATAAAGTGTTTACGTGGTGGTCAATGGATAGCTGTAGAATGATTGGTATTGTAGAGCTCTTTAATTATGTGGAGAGTGATTATGGTGATAAATTTGAAAAGTATTGTGGGAAGGGGTGATACGGATAAAATCCTATTTAGTGTGGAAAAAGAGAAATGCGAAAGTATATTGGGAGGAAGGTATTAAAGGGGACGGGTTTTTTTTCACGAGGTACAAATTATAAGTTTCTAGTGGATGAAAATGAAGGGGGTTCAATTGTCCTAATGGCTTAGTGAACGGAAGACAGTATGTGACATTAGAGGTGTGGCAAATGGGTAATTGATGGTTGAGGTGGAGTTGTTTCGTTGGTGTCAAAACGGGTACATACGGGTCAGTTGGAAACGATGCAAGGGATGTATGTAGGTTGAAGATCATGAAGGCAGAAAGAGTAGGTCAGGCGTGCAGAACATTCTTGGCGGTGTATGTAGTGTGTTGTATCTGCTTATGTGTAAATGTAAATAGGTTTTTATTGTGCAACTGTAAATAGGTTTATTATAGTGATGGAAATGGTACAGCAGGGGTGTTCGAGATTGTAGGCATGATGAATATGTAATAGTTTGCTGTAAATAATTGGGTTTAATTATTATAGTGATGGAAATGGTACAGCAGGGGTATTCTTTCTATTTTCTGCAAATTCTTTTTTTACTATGTGTAAATGTAAATAGGTTTATTATTGTGTAAATGTAAATAGGTTTATATGATTCATTCTTTTTTAGATAGCCTGTAATTTTATCATCTTTCTATTATTGTGTAATCTTCCTTCACTTGGTCGTCTTTTTTTAGCTTGTGAATTGTAATTGTAAGACCCGTCCCAACGGCTTTAGTCGGTTTCCGTCGGTTGAAACCGACGGAACCGACACCGATGGCACGGCGCCGTCGGTTCGGTCCGTCGGTTTCTTCCATTGGATTTCCGACGAGGTGTTTGGGTGTGGACGGTGGGGCCGTGGGTCCTTGAGCTAATTAAATTTTTTTTTTTTTTTTAAAGTTAGCCGTTGGAGGCTAAAAAAAAAACAATTTTTTTTAAAAAAATAGTACATCAAACGGCTCCTTTCTTTCTTTTTTTTTTTTATTTTTTTTTAAAAATTCTATATAAATACTACACATATCTATCACATTTTTCACACTCAAACATCACCAATTCTCTCATCTTTTCTCACTTTCACTTCCAAAAAATGTCAAACAACAAAAACACCAATTCCAAATCCAAAACCAAATCCAAATCCAAAACCAAATCAAACCAAAATGAGCAAGAACAAGTTGGCTACGATATGTGGCAAAACTTGGTGAACAACCCGCTACCAAATCCAAATAACTATCAACCTCCACCGACGGTGTTAGTCCTGTAAAGCGATCTTGAATGAAGTTATACGAATCAATTGGTTGCGGAAATACCAATTGATCAATCGCACAAATAATCAAACAAACAAGAAGCAAGTAATCAAATGTAAACGTTTGTTTATTGATTATAATTGACTAGGTTACAGAGATTTTCGACAGATTGCGTTTAGGGTTTTTCGTCAACCCTAAAACTGATTACATAAAATGTTTTTATACTAAACACTCGATCCTGCGACGTTACATACAACGTCGCAGGTCTAGGCCCATGCGACATAGCCAACGTCGCAAGCCTAAAACCTGACGTCGCACCTGCGACATTGTGCACAACGTCGCAGGAGTCAGGAAACTCAATGCTAATTACAAAACTATAACTAGACCAACTGACAGACACTCTAATATGCATCAACAAACTCCCCCGTGTCTTCAGCTTGGTCTTCAAAAGAATCTTCAATCAAACCCAATTTGCAGGAAACTTCCCATCCGCATGAATCCCATTGTTAACACAAACTTCAACAACTTTCTGATATTGTCGTGCAAGCTTCTTGTTGAATTCGTTATTCTCATTCACCCTAATCCTATTATCAAAGAGTTTTCTCAAATCTTTTTCGTGAAAGTTTATCAAACTCATAGGATCAAAAATCCGAAATGAAACCTTCTTTAAGTTCCAAATACCCCCATATTCTAGCTGCGGCTCTGAATCAGGAACAAAAATAATCACAGCTTCACCAGTATGTGGATCAAGTTCCCAATAAACAAATCTTCGTAGAAAATCATAAGGAACCTGCTCCAGAGGTATTTCAGTCAGACAGTCAGCCGGTGGATAATGAACTTTAACCATAGGGCGACCTGTCGTGGGATCCAACTTTTTCTTATACGTATACTTAGTTTCCAGCGTCGGTTTCAACTTATTATATCTTTTGGTTCTAACCTCTTGACGCAATGTCCTCTGAACATAGTTAGCATAATCATCATTCACAGGATTAATCAAATTCAACTGTGCTAACCTGTTGATCTCCCCTTTTGGTAAAGTACTCAATTGATTAAATCTCAATTTGAAATATTGAATACCGTCCAATCTCTTAATCATGATCATCCTTTGGCGAACCTTCCAACTCTTAATCACACCGGTATAATCTCCACGAACCTTATAAGTTTTGCAAGTTACAGGCACAGGTTCTGCAGATCTACCTTGAGGCCACCACTGCTTATTTCTTTCCATTCTTTCTCCAGCAGTTTCTTTCCATTTCTTTCCATGCTTATTTCTTTCCAATCTTGTTGAGTATGCGCTGCCTGAGTTGAACTAGATTCTCCATGAAAAGATCTAGCAGGCCCTTCATCAACAGATGAGTCAGTTTCAATAACCGGTGCATCATCATAATATTCATCTGATCCCAAATGTGCATCATCAACCGATACATCATCATCCATATCAAAAACATACCCTTCATTGTTAACCGAATCATCCCCATTAACCATTCTCTGAATGAATGTCAAATCAGCAAAGGAATAATCAACTGCTAGAGGTCTAGGCTGACCTGGGCATCAACACTGAAGTAATCCAAAACCTGAACATTTTCATTAATAACGTTTTCAATTACAGGAGTAGGATTTACAGACTCTGGTCCTAGTGACTCTACATTGGGACCCTCGGACCCTAACTCCCCCGAGGCACTAGACCTAGCCTCTAAAACATTCACCCTAGCCTGCAGTTCCGTAAGCTGCTTAGATTGAACCTCGATTATTGCAGCTTGAGAAGCATTCTTCTCAGCTTGTTCCCTCAGCTGTTGCTGCATTTGGCGCATGTCGTCCATCATTTTCTGCAAAAAGGCCGGAGTTGGCTCAACGACAAGTGCCTGAGATGGAGGTGGCTGAATAGTAGACGGTCGACGTGCGCGACGAGAAGATGGTGCAAACTCAGTATCATCGTCGGCACGAGGACGTTTTCCAGTGTAGCGTTTGCCCTGTCGAATACGTCGTTGAATTCTCAAATATCGACGTGAATCGTGTACCCGAATCCGTTCCATTTGCGATGGGTGGGGCACTTCACCATCGGAATCCGTAGAAGTCTCACCGCCATCCTGCGGTCTCACTGAATCAGAATCAGATGAAGATGATTCGTCGGTAAGTTGGTGAGATGAATCCTGTTGCTGAACATGTCCAAATTGTTCAATCTGGACCAAATCATCCTCAATGTCCTCCCCCGCAGCCTGAACAGGGATATCAACGAATGGTTGCTGCGGTTGTTGGGGTGCTTGAACATCCATATATTGAGGATCTGGAGGAGGCACGTAATGTTCATCGGTAATCGCACCAAATAAAGGAGTATCTGGTGGTGCCTGAACCCCTCGTTCCTGAGCAGAACATACAACAAAGATTCTACTCATCATCGGCGCAATCTTGAGGACATTATCCATATCTCCTTGTTGTTGAAGTTCCGGATGATGATGATTGATGAAAAGTTGCACAAATCGAGGATACAGGCCCCATTTGTTAGCTCCAGCATTGGCATTATCCACCATAGCCTTGAAGATGAGCCCAGAGTAGTTGTAGGGCTTGTTGTATACCAACGCAAGCATAGCCGAGGCCAGACGATGGCTTATACCATCGATGCCTGCCTTCCTGTTTCCCAAACATAATATAAAGATATGCATCAGGTATCTCCAAACGCGCGTAAGATTCGACTTACGATACTGATCAGTCGGAACCCCCGGATACCCCATCCTATGCATCCTGCCAGTGATAAAGGAATTATCAAAGAGAACTGGCATATCAGGTCGATCGTTGAGTTGAAGCAGATCTCGAATACCCTGCTCAGTCATTACGATCTGGATACCAGAAACCGTGGAAACCAATCGCGTAATGTCATCCTGAGTGGCGACCGTGACATTTCTCCAAAACTGACCCACCAAATTCTTGTAAACAATGGTAGAGTCAGAAATCGCATGAAATATCCGAGAACGTCTGAGAAAAGCTATCATTTCTCGAAATGGAGCCGCGTTCTTGTGCGTGTCATCCAAAAACGCCACCGTGTTGTGACGAGGCTCATATGCTAACGCCATATCTGTAAACAGTGCAGAATATAGACTCGAAACACGTCAGAATGAACAACAAACATTTGTAATAAGTTTGTTAAAAAACTTTTGGTTTCTGCGACGTTACGTATGACGTCGCACATGAAAGTGCAAAATTGTAAAGACGTCGCAAAAATCAACTCAAAATTGATAGCGACGTAGACCCTAATGTCGCATACCAAATAAGCGACGTTAAGGTGGACGTCGCATTTTGCAATTAATTGTGAATTTAATCACTTTAGGGAAAATTGCGACGTAGAATACGT
Source organism: Pseudognaphalium luteoalbum (assembly GCA_963422505.1). Classification (NCBI taxonomy): domain Eukaryota; kingdom Viridiplantae; phylum Streptophyta; class Magnoliopsida; order Asterales; family Asteraceae; genus Pseudognaphalium; species Pseudognaphalium luteoalbum. The sequence continues at coordinate 13,845,839 of OY730194.1, forward strand.
CGTCGCTTGTGAGGTCGCACTAATTTGCGACATAACATAGGACGTCGCAGTAACTGCGACGTAGCATAAGGACGTCGCATTTAAATGCAAAATCAATCATGAAATGCGACATCGGCTGCTACGTCGCAGCCGACGTCGCAAAGATGAACATCATCCCAACCCAGAAAACCCTTACTGCGAAAACAAGGGTTTTGCCAAATCTATGTATACCAATAGGTGCGGCATAGCAAGTTTAGCAATAAAACCTAATAATCCTATCAATTTCGCATCAAATAATACCCAAAACCGAGATCCCCAAAAACCGTAACATATAATCAATCAATACATGCAAATTATACGGTTAAAAGAGAGAAAAAGGGTACCTAATGGTCGAATAAAGAGAGAAGAACAGAAAATCGTGAACGAATGGTTGGGAAGAACGACCGAAGATCGGAATCGAATCTACAAGCACGACGTCGCAATCGCCAAGGTGAGGTCGCAGGCTACGTCGCAAAGTAATTTGAATAGTGTACTAATGACGTCGCGGGTTGGACTATTTATAGTCTAACCCTAAATGCGACGTAGTGTGCGACGTAGCGAGCAACGTCGCAAGCGACGTTGATAATAACGTCGCATGGCAGAAATTTTGAATTCGATTTGAAGTTCAAATTTTCGATGCGCGATTTGAAAAACTAACTTGTAACTTGGAAAAACTAACTAATAAAAAACAGAAATATATGAACACAAATTTAATGCTAATTTTACAAATATATAATGAACACATTCTTTTTGGTGACGGAGTTGATATAGTCTGGTTAGGGATCATATCGGAATAACATGCATTTATTAGGAACAGTAAGTGTTATTTCGATCATCAGTATATTTGTCCTCTTTAAATTTACTTGACATACTAAAAACACTTTTTATAAAAATTATTTCAAAACGATTATTAGTATATTTGTCCACTTAAACATGTTACAGTCACATCTAGGAGGTATTTTATTATTATTGGTATGTGCATTTCGCTGTGGTTCCCACCATAGATATACATCGTAACTTAAGACATAGACCATGTTTCCATTTACAGATAGAATATAAAAAAATCAATTTTAAGAATCAAGTCAGCGGTGACAGGTCTGTACTTACGTACAACAGAGCGACATAGCTTGATTCAGGTTTAAGCAAAACCAGACTTGGTCAAACCATTTTGGCGACCTTGTAAGGTATCTTAATTTTAAAGACTTTTCAAGTACTTTGGCTTGTGTTTGCTTAATTTTAAAATATATATTAACAGAAGTCAGGTCTATACTTACGTATAACAGAGGAAACTGTCAATATATACCCCCAAATGGTATCAAATAAACATCTTTCATGAAAGCATGTCTAGGATAAGTAAGAAATTAAGACTTTTGTCATACATCTAATGATGGTGTATCACTTGAAATAGACAATTAAAGATTAAGCTTTTTAAGACTTCTCAAAGAGTTTTGCATAACCTGCCTACTAATATATCGTATGATGAAGACAATGTTTATAAAAACTGTTTTCAATACGTCAGATAAATCTACTGACGCATCCAAGATAAACCTTAAATTTCCATTTTTATGCATGTCACCCGATGTACTATCATATCCCAAGTTGTTTACAGACACAACTTCAACGTCTATTTTTAAAATGTAGCAACCTTGCATTTCTTTGATACTAGAAAGTATAAAGAGTGGCAGTTGCGTTTTTTTTTTTTTAAAAAAAAAACAATACTTTAAACCCAGTCCAAGTCACAAATTACTTTTTTGTGGTAAAGAACCTTAGACCGATCATGTTGACTAATTCATCAAATCGGGCTCTAGAAAAAGCCTTAGTGAATAAGTCAACATTTTGTTTTAGGGTATCTATATGGACAAGGTCAATAAGGTATTTCTCATAGCAATCCCGTATAAAGTGAAACCTAATTTCTATGTGTTTGGTTTTAGAGTGTTGCACGGGATTGCGTGTGATTGATATGGCAGCAGTATTATCAATATGTATAGGAGTCATAGTTAAGAGTAACCCGTAGTCGCGCAGTTGGTGCTGAATCCAAAGAACTTGAGAACAGCAGCTTGCAGCAGCAATGTACTCGGCCTCCGCTGTTGAAGTAGAAACCGTAGTCTGCTTTTTGCATTGCCACGACACCAATCGGGATCCAAGGAACTGACATCCTCCCGTTGTTGACTTCATATTGATGTTGCAACCACCGTAATCTGAATCTGAATAGGCAGAGAGCGTAAAATTCTTCTCATTGGAATACCATAGACTGAGAGTGGGTCTATATTTGAGATAGCCAAAAATCCGCTGCACCGCCTTCATATGAGAAACCTTTGGTCGTGCCTGATATCTTGAACAAAGTGAAACAGCAAAGACGATATCAGGCCTTGAGGCAGTGAGGTACATTAGAGAACCTATTTATCGAACGATAATCTTTTTCTTTGCAGTCCTCATCATCATCAGCAGGTCCAAGATTATGGTTGAGTTCAATAGGAGTTCCATAAGGTTTACAAGTGAGCATATCATATCGTGTCAACATGTCATTGACATATTTTGACTGATGAATATACATTCCTTTGGATGACTGCTCAACTTGCACACCGAGAAAGAAAGTGAGATCTCCCATTGCACTCATCTCGAAAGCTGACTTCATGACCTCTTCAAATTCCTTACAAAGAGCCTCATTCAACGACCCAAAAATAATATCATCGACGTACACCTGAACAAGTAGCAAATCATCCCCTTTCCCTTTTGTGAAGAGAGTACTGTCGATGTTGCCTCGAGTAAAACCATTGTCCACCAGATGAGTAGCAAGCCTCTCATACCATAGGCGAGGAGATTGATGAAGTCCATACAATGCCTTATTTAGTTTGTAGACATAATTAGGATTCACCGAATCTTCAAAACCCGGAGGCTGTTGAACATATACTTCCGTATCAATTTGACCATAAAGGAATGCACTCTTGACGTCAAGTTGCTTGACACGAATCCCTTTAAATGATGCAAAGGCCAAAAAGATACGAACGGACTCCAATCTGGCGACAGGGGCAAAAACCTCATCATAATCTAGTCCTTCAACTTGAGTATACCCTTGAACAACTAGTCGAGCTTTGTTCCTTGTAACGACCCCTCGATCATCCTTCTTTACTCGATATACCCATCTAGTGCCTTTTGGATCAGCACCCTTGGGTAATGGTACTAGTGTCCACACTTGCAGCTTGTGAAATTGCTGCAGTTCATCTTGCATGGCCTCGACCCAGGATGGATCATGTAAGGCCTCCGAGACTTTCTTCAGTTCGGTTTGGGAAAGATGGCATGAATTGACGGTTGCCATAAATCCCAAAACCTGATCAGCTGAAGTATGCTTATCTTCAGCAGATTGCTTTGCCTGATTTCTCGTTTGAACAGTAGAATGAGGATCACCAATTACGTTTTCAACTGGGTGATTCCTATGTATCCGAGTGACTGGAATAGCATCTGGCACAAGATTTAATTCCAAGTTGTTCAAATCACCTTCAGTGGCAGAAGCATCTTCGTTCTCTTCATTAGTGAAGAAACGAGAATAATCCATGTCTTTTTCATCCTCTAAGAGAGGCATATCTGGATCATGTGGAAGATCCTCGGCATTGACAGTGTTTGAAGAAGAAGGGATGGCAGTAGTTGGTGGTGTGGGCGTAGGTACAGATGCAGTAGAAGTAGTGGAGGTAGGTGCATGCATTTGTTGTGTTGAAGTAGGTGTGGGAGTGGATGTCGTATCGGGAATTGGATTGGATGTAGTAGGAAGAGAATCGGATGTTTGTTGAAAAACATCGAGTCCATGAAGCATTGTAATTAACTCTTCTGTTTCGTCGTCCTCCGGAACATTGAAAGAACTGAAGAGTTTCCCATAATTGAAGAACCAATCCGGACCCGTTCCTTGAGGTGGTTCCGTATACCTTAAGCATTTGACCTCAAAGTGTTCCTCTATCTCGTTTGTTGATTTGTTGTATACTCGTTTGTTTGGAGAGTTGACCGAATATCCAAGAAAAATCCCTTCAACGGCTTTATCACCAAACTTAGAGACACGTTCTTTGGTAATCATTATCAAACAAGGACACCCAAATGGCTCCAGAAACTGCAAATTCGGCTTGCGGTTATTGAATAGCTCATAACATGTTTTGTTCTTCTTCTTAACCGAGAGCACCCGATTCAAAACATAACAGGCAGTATTAACTGCCTCGGCCCAGAAGATAATAGGCAGCTTGGAATCTGCTAGCATAGTGCGAGGAGTTTCAATGATGGTCCTATTCTTCCGTTCTGCAACTCCATTCTGTTGAGGAGTTCTCGGAGCACTGAATTGATGATCAATACCCCTAGATGCACAGAATAATTCGAGAGTTGAGTTCTTGAATTCGGTTCCATTGTCGCTTCGCAGTCTCTTCACCTTTAAGTTGCACAAGTTTGCCAACTTATCCAACAAGTAGACCAAAATTCCCGCAGTTTCATCATTCGTTGCGAGAAAATATACCCACGAAAACCGTGAGTAGTCATCCGTCACTACCAAACAGTAAGAGCGACCACCAATGCTCTTCGTAGAAACCGGACCAAAAAGGTCCATATGCAGTAATCCCAACGGAGCATCTATTGAATTCACAACCTTAGACTTATGGGACTTCTTATGGAGTTTGCCCTTGTGGCAAGAAACACAGTCATCCTTTAAAGCGAAGGACTGTTTCGGAACTCCACGAACTAAATCGTTATTAATCAGAAAATTCATTTTCCGGAAATGAATATGTCTCATCCGTCTGTGCCAAAGGAGTGATTCCTTTTCTGAAGCCTTGGAGAGTAGACAAGTGAATTCACCTGTAGTCTCCACAGTTCTCATATTCATCACATATGTGTCATTTCTTCTAGGTGCTCGCATTACCACCCATTCCTCTGGAATGACATACCCCGGCTTCAATATTACACACTCAGTCTTTGTAAATGATGTGGTATAGTCCTTATCACAAACTTGTGAAACACTTAGCAAGTTATGTTGAAGTTCGGCCACATAATTTACATTCTCAAAGCTAACCTTTCCATTAGTTAGCGTCCCTCTACCCGAAATCGTTCCCCCTGTATCTCCAGCAAAAGCAACATGTCCCCCTGCGTATGGTTTAATATCCACTAGGAGAGACACATCACCCGTCATGTGTCGCGAGCAGCCACTGTCCATAAACCATTCGCTATCTTTCACACGTTCAGACTGCTGCAACACATAAAAATGAGAAGATTAGTGAGAAACGGTGACCCAAGCCTTTACAGACTTAGGTCGACCATAGTCATCAACAATAAGCACATCAGATAAAACTTTATTTTTAAACAAATCAGATTTTGTATCTGATGTGTTATTATTGATGAACTTTGAGTCCTCAGTAGACTCTTTTATTTTCCAAACCTTTAATGGTTCGGAATTTGGTTTGGAAGCAATGTCGGGCTTTAGTTTTGACAAAGAATTTTGCCCAACATTAATTAATTTCTCAGCAGGCTTAGGAGAGTTTGAGTGATGCCTAGGAGGTGATTTTGAAAAAGAATTTCTGTAGAATGATGTCCTAGGCATATCTCTCCCATAACGCTGATGAGAAAGTTTGGGACAGTCACGGATCAAATGTCCTTGTCTCTTGCAGTAGAAACAAGAACGAGTCTCTTTAAACTGTTGAGTTGGGGGATTTACTGCAGGAGGTGGTGAAGCATTTCTAGAATATGAACATTTCGTACACATTTTAGAGAATGCTTGTTTTGGTTTAGAGGTTGAGGCTGAAGTTTTATCAAAAGAAACTTTTTCATTTGTCACCTTTCGTTGTAAAACTTTTGCAGGTGACTTTTGAGTTTGAGGTTTCACATTTAAAACTTTATTTTCCTTTTTAGTTTGAACCTTTGTTACAGGTTCAACTTTTAAAATTTCTGTTTTAGGTTTAGCCTCAACCTTCTTAAACTCAGGATATTCCTGATCAGTAATATCCTCTATCTCAACAATCTCATCAGTATGAACTGGAGACTTACTTTCAGCCTTAACAAACTGAGGCAAAGGATACTCTTGCCTTTTGGTTTTCTCCTTTGTTAGTTTGTTTTGCTTGGCTTCTTTGGCCTTGATTCCATAGAGTTTTGTATAATCAACAGAGATCTCCTCAAGGCCTTCTTTAACAAGTGGAGGACAATATTCAGCATGAGAAGGTGGAGGTACTTGGTTATAACCAAGACCTTCCTTCTTTTTGCCACTTGTCCCTTGCTTACTAACGATCTCATTAAAGACTAGAGTTGCGGACGTCGAACCTAAGATTTTGCTTTTATGATTTTCAAACTCATTTTTCAAATCAGATAGTTCTTTAGTCAACAATTCAATTTCAGTAAGATAACTCTTAATTGCATCTTGTTGGCTAAAGACCTTTGCTTTAAAGGTTTGGGTATCTAATTTGTGAGCCTCAAGATGTTGTTCATAAAGTTTTTCATTATCTAGCAAAAACTTATTAGATTCAATAAGTTTAACTATCTTGTCCCGCAAATCTAAATTGTCTTTCTGATAGGCCTCAAGGGATTCAGTCAATTTAATACACGAAACACAATTAAAAGGCTCATTTGGTACCTCAGGAGTAATGTAAGCCATCAGGCATTGAAACTGAGCAGCCTGAACACTCCAGTCAGAAGCAGTTGGCTCAAAGATGATCAAAGCATTATCCACAGCCAACAATTTAGTTTCTTCTTTCTCGTTTGCCTTGGGCGGATCCGGCTTAGTAAGACCCGACGATGGCATCTTGGGTTTCTCACATTCCCTTGCAAAGTGACCAAGGTTCTGACAGTTGTAACATCGAACCTTGCTTTTATCGAACCCAAACCCTGTCTTCCCATTGCCTTCCAAGCTCTTCCGTCCCGTTCTCTGCAAGAACTTCTGAACCCTCCTTGAAATCATAGCTATGTTCCAGGTTAAATCCATTTGTTCCAAGTCATCATCATCCAGCTGACTATAATCTTCTTTAGTCATTTCCAAAGTAGTATTCGGTTGAGTAACCAAATCTTTGTAAGAGCTGAGAAAAGCTGTATAAATAGCAGCTTGCTCTTGGATAGCTGGTGATGCTGAAGCCTGCTGTTGTGTTCCTTGAGTTGTGCAGGTTGTACCGGAAACATATGCTACATGTGAAGCCCCAGTTGAATAAGATGGAGAATTGGTATCCGAAATGAATGCCATTCCTCCATAACTCTTACCAGAGTTAACTTGGCTTCCATAAAGTGAGGGATTTTGTACAAATCCATTCGACTTGCACTCCTTCTTCTTCAACTCCATAGCATGAGCTTGAAGAATTCCTATAAGTTGATCCAAAGTCATCCCAGCCAATTCTTGATTTTCCTTCAAGAATTGGACTTTCACATCCCATGCACTTGGTAAAACATCTAATAATTTCTTATTTATCTCAAGTGCAGTGAGATTATATCCACCTTCACTTAATTCACTCACCAATTGTGAGTACCGAGTAAACAGTCCAGAGGTTGTCTCATTGGGTAAGGAGTCAAACAAATCATACTGCTTTTTAATCAGTTCCAACTTAGCCTCCTTGTATTTCTCATTTCCCCTGCATCTAGTCTCTATAGCCTTCCATAAGTCATAGGTTGTGTCATGAGTTTTAAACAGTCTCATGACATCTTTTGTCAAACACATACAGATAGCTGAGTGTGCTTTTCTTTCTATTTGATAGTCCTTCTTTTCTTGAGGTGTCATCGCATTAAAAGATTTTGCTGGAGGAACACCACGATAATTTCCTTCAGCCACTGGAGCCTCATACCTTTGTTTTAATGGACCCCACAGTTCTGGACAATGAAAATCCACAAATTGTTCAAATCTATCCCTCCGGTATGCATAGTCCATGTCAGCAGTGAATAATGGAGGTTTATTGTTGGAACCAATATCATTTCCCTGTTTTATCATCTCCCTAATCCCTCTGATGTCTTCCTTGTCAGCGGCCATTTATAATTGTAGATTTAATTATAATCTGAAACTTGCGACACTAAGGGTGATGTCGCAAAAATGACTATGCGACGTAGTAAGTGATGTCGTAAAACGGATAAGGATTCAATTAAGAATCAAACATGCGACGTAGAGTATAACGTCGCTGATGTCGTCGCAGAATAGCACGATGTCGCAAAAGTACGACGTAGAACGTAACGTCGCAAAATTGCACGAAGTCGCAACTATACGTCGCAAAAACCAAATTAGGTCAAAAACTGTGATGTCGCAGGCGACGTCGCAGTTGAGGTCGCAAAAATTACACAACGTCGGAAAGTCGCAAACAGCTGCGGCCAAAAAACCCTAATTCGTAAAAAATCAAATCCTAATTGATTTTTACGAATAACAAACGAACAAACCCTTCAAAATATCCCAGAAAACGCAATATTTAACCTGTAAACAAGAAGAACACGAAAACCACATGAAAAACAAGATATTAATCGTTAGTTTAAATCAAAAACTTGATCCTATTCTTCAAAAACGAGCCCCCGTGGCTCTGATACCAGTTGTTAGTCCTGTAAAGCGATCTTGAATCAAGTTATACGAATCAATTGGTTGCGGAAATACCAATTGATCAATCACACAAATAATCAAACAAACAAGAAGCAAGTAATCAAATGTAAACGTTTGTTTATTGATTATAATTGACTAGGTTACAGAGATTTTCGACAGATTGCGTTTAGGGTTTTTCGTCAACCCTAAAACTGATTACATAAAATGTTTTTATACTAAACACTCGATCCTGCGACGTTACATACAACGTCGCAGGTCCAGGCCCATGCGACATAGCCAACGTCGCAAGCCCAAAACCTGACGTCGCACCTGCGACATTGTGCACAACGTCGCAGGAGTCAGGAAACTCAATGCTAATTACAAAACTATAACTAGACCAACTGACAGACACTCTAATATGCATCAACAGACGGGTTTTGCTCATTTTGCACCAATTGTAAACCCGTATCAAATGTCACCCGATAACCCACGAAGAAATTACCAACATCCCGGGTGGTATCAAAACCCGCAATTCACACCTTCCATGGATTGTTCACCAAACACATACCACGGCACCTCCTCATCAGACCCACACGGCTACCAAGCTACACCTACCCGTTACTCACAACCTCCACAAACTCCAAATTTCGTCGTACTCGAAACCCAACATCAAAACCTTCTCGACAGCTCCGACGATTCCGATCACGAAAACCAATTCCAACCCGAACAAGAACCCGAGTCCGAACCCGATACCCAACCCAAGGCCCCTAAGAAAAAGGGTAAAAAACCAAGAAAAAATCCGGACGCACCACTTCGGGTTCAAGTTAGGTGGTCCGACGACGAAGCGAGAATGTTGGCCGAACGGTGGATACATTGTTCCGAAAACGGCGTCATCGGAAATAATCAAACAAATGAAAGTTTTTGGCGAAGTGTCAAATCGGATTACAATTCGATTGTCCCGACGAAACGTAACCTCAACCAACTAACGGGCAAATGGAATAAAATAGCTGGCGATGTGCGAATTTTCGAAGGCCATCACAGAAAGTTTAGGGAGGGTTGTCATCAAAGCGGTGCCGGGGATAAAGACGTAGTGGATGCGGCCAAGAAAGCTTTTCTCAACCAAACGAGAAGGAAATTTACTTACGAGAGTTGTTGGGAGGTTCTAAGACATTTTCCAAAGTTCTTCACCGAGCAAGGCGTGATGAGCAACAAACGCCCGTTCCAACCCGAAACCGAATTCGAAACCATTGATCTTGGCTCGAACGACATCCCGTCATCTCTAGAAGCCAACATGAGGACCTTGTTCCGCGACGACCCGATACGTCGTCCACCGGGTCGAAAAGCGTCAAAGACTTCTCAATCTTCGGATGCCGGTTCTTCGTCACGAAGTAGTGTTGTGTCCGAAAAACTCGAAGCCATCGAAGCGGTTAAATCACAAGCCCTAAAAGCCGCGGACACACTTGAAACGATTAAGAAAAACAACATCAAAAAGGCGGCGTTTAAGGCTTTGAGTTTTCTTTGCAAAAGTCTTCCGAAACGGGCCTCCAAAAAGGAATTACAAATTATTAAGTTGGCACGCAAAGAAGTTGTTGAAGAATTTGGAAATGTCTACAAAACGACAAATGAAGATGAAGGTGAAGACGAGAACGAGAATGAGGCCGCGGACCAAGACGAAGAATCGAGCTCGGATTAGGCTAGTTTAAATTTAAATAAATGTACTTTTATTTTTAGTGCAACGTTTTTATTTTTAGGAGCTTAATGTTTTTATTTTTAGGAGTTTAATGTTTTTATTTTTTAGGATTGTAATGTTTTTATTTTTTAGGATTGTAATGTTTTTAATTTTAATGAAATGTGTTTTTATTTTAATTATTGTGTATTATTTAATTAAGTTAATTGGTGTGGGTCCATAGAATATGAAACTGACGGGAAACTGACGGATGACTGTTGGGAGAGGCCTGTCAGTTTCTGTCAGTTGGGTGAAAAAGCTGACGTGGCGCTGATGTGGCGCATCAGTTTCTGTCACTTTCCGTCACCATTGGGAGAGGTCTAATATGTTTTTAAAACAATGTTTATTCAATGATGTCAGATTATCACATTTCATATCATTATTGATGAATGGTGTCTTGGTAATGCCATCTTTATATACAGTTAAAATTAATTCATACATCCATATATATATATATATATATATATATAGTGGGAGGTTCAAATGAGAACCACTATAAAGTTATAAACTTTGAGAACTACAACGAATACGTGTTTGTTCACATGTGATTAACTTCAATCATATGTTATATATATATATATATATATATATATTAATTATCATTTTTACAAAATCAAATGTTGTAGCCCGCATATCATTTTATCATTTTTTATCATTCAACACACCCGTGTTTTCACGGGTCATAAAACTAGTGAAGATTCAATTAAAGAACTCATACTTAAATTAGTAGGTTCTGCAATCGATGTACTATTCTAATTCAACTGGCCATATGTGGATGCTCTTAGATAAATTTCAACAAGACTTGCACGTTACATCAATAATAATTTAGTTGGTACTCTTTTTCACCAATCAAAATATTTAACACATAAAAGGTGAGAGACCATTGGTGGGATGTATGATTCTAACAAACTCGGCGGGTCCACCACCCCACTTGCACGTTTAAATAACGCTGATGATCTCCTTTTTCCAAACTTTAAAGAAATGCTTTGATCGGAGATATCTTTATCTAATGTCTCAACCTAATAGCGTTAATTGGAGGTGCCTTAACTAATTAGTAGCGTTGATTGGAGATGCCTAGTAGTTAGAGATTTAACTTTTGAGGCCGGCCTATTGTACTTTTGTTGTTTTTTCTGTTAGGTTGATTCTTCATACCACAGAGTGTGGTGTCAGTGTTCTGAAAAATGTTGAAAGTGAGGATTTTGTGATGTGATGAAACTGAATTCTCAGTGTTCTGGAGTTTTTTATTTGTTTTATTTGATTTTTTAATGAAGATAATTGTATAAATTAATATATAAAAAACAAATAAATTAAATAAACAACATATTATTCAAAGTTAACAACACCCGTGATATTTAAGTTTGTTGTCATGTACAAATGAACAAGAAAATAATTGAAAAAGAAAACTTTTGCATTCAAAAAAACAAAAATAGAAAGGAAACTAAAAACCAACCCATTGTTTCCTAAAAAGGAATAGAAAAATATGTTGAACGTTGGTAACTTTCACCGTCCGTAGACAAATGCTGAAATCAAAATTGTGCGAGAATGCTGGTGAGAACACCGATGAGGTGTGCCAGAACACCAAAGTACAGTGTTCTCAATGGAGAACATCGATGCCACCTCACCGCACACCGTGTGCTCTCATGTAACTTTTTAGACTTTTTCAACGGTTGTTGAATTTGTCATGTTTTTAAATATATTCTATAGTTTTATGAAAAAAAAAAAAGAAAAAAAACTAATTAATCAACCTAATGCATTAATTAATTAATTTTTGATGGTATATCTGTGAATTAATTAATTTTTGATGGTATATCTGTGAATTAATTAATTTTTGATGGTATATCTGTGACAGTGTGACCTTTATTAAACGTTTTCATTCTACCCAAAACGTTAGTCAACCACCTTCAATTCATCCATAGCCAGGTTCAACAACCCGTATGGTGTTTTTGGAGGACAAGATGATACCAATTACATCTCTACACTTAAGACACTCAACAAGACACTCAACAAGACACTCAACGAAGAATGTAGTTCTTGGAACCAGGACTCCCCGATGCTGCATGCACATATTAAAAGGGTCAAAGACACCTATTCACAATATTGGCAACCAAATAAAGTTCGTCATGATACACCTCTAATATTGGCATCACGTAAAGGCTTGGATCACATCGTGAGGGGTTTTATACAATGTGCAAAACAAAGTGGAATAATAGATCCTCAAACAGGCAATCAAATGGACCTTCAAACGTTCTTGGGTCTCAGAGACGCTCATGGTAGAACAGCCTTGCACATGGCGGCTATGAATGGGAAGCATGACGTGATAATGGTCCTGTTGAATGATATTTCTGTGGCACATTTAATATCATACAGAGATAACTTTGGCCGGACTCCAATATCCTTTTTAAGGAATCCTAAATATGACGAAGTAATTTCTAGGATCATGGAGAAGGGAGCAACAGATCGACGATTATTGCAACCACCAATATCGACAGAAAATGATAAACGCAAAGGTAACTTTACAGAATTACATTCCATATATTCAAGCCTGGATTTTTATTTTTTTTATTCTATTTTATCGTTAAACTTATCCACGAGCCACCGTCAAAAAGATGAAAAAATAAGAAACACAGGGGAAGGAGGGCATGGACTATTTTTACAATTTTGTGACAAAGTTTTGAACATGTTCAAAAAATATGTCCGAAAAAATACATAAGAATTATCCAAAAATTTACTTGTTCCAAAAATATAAATATCACATATATACTACATAATTTAATAATTCAATATATTATTAATTTGAATTCGATTTTCGGTTTAACCGAATTCAAAAACTCAAAATCAAAAATCAAACCGAAAATTGAATTCAAAAATCAAAACCGAACCAAAAATCAAATTTGAATTCGGTTCGAGTTTTTTTTCGGTTTTAATTCGATTCGATTTTCGGATTAAGCAGTTTCGAACGAAATTTTGAACACCCCTAGAAACATGTGAATCAAAATTATTTTATGTGAGAATTTATATATGGATGTGTTTGGCACCCTTATTTTAGGGGATTGTTGGAGATTCAGATTCTACTTTTAAAAAGCTCAATCTCTTGTAAAATTACAATCCTTGTTTGACACATATATAAGAGTAGGGATTCTTCAAAAATTAATCTCTTATAAAAGAATATCTTCAAACTAGCTTCTCATTAGAATCTCCATCTCCTATTTATTGATTTACTATATTACCCTTCTTTTAATTGTTAAAAACTTATTGTCATAAAATGTCATGTATATTTATGTCATTTTATATTCATAAGCCCCGGTCACAACTAATTTGTCAAACACTTCTAAAAAATAAATTTTCCAGCTCCAGCTTCAAGATTCCATCTCTATCTACATCTCCAGCTCCATCTCCATCTTCAACTCATCTAGTTTTACCAAAAACACATATCTCATACATATTTTTTAAACTTATATAGCTAAAAGATTAAATTAATACGGAGTAGTAATTATAATGTATTTGATAGTCCAATGCACTAATTTTCCCTCTAGATCGGATGTATTTTATTAATTAACTAAGTGAAGAATCCGCAACAGCGCGACTTTTTGTATTTTATTTGTAAAATAGTTTTGTTTCATACATTTGATATTGTATGATGTCAATTTAATTTTAATTTTAATTTTATATTATAATTAATTTTTATTATTAGATTTATTGATGATGGTAATTTGTGAGTTTTATGTTATCCAATTTTATGTTCTTCAATTGGAGACTCTTTTCTCAGCTAAAAAAAATAAAACAACGTTAGCAATAAAAAAAAATTATATATACCTTTTAGAGTGCATGTAACATACCTTCAAATTGTTTTTGAACATCTTTTGAAAGAGGAATATAGTTTTGTGGAATCATTGAAAAACAGGAGAGTATTTGTATAGACTGAGATGATGAAATATGATCGATATATACAGAGTGAAAAAAGGACTAATAATAGTAATAGATTTGAAGAAAATATATATAAAGTTTTAGATAAATACAAGTTTGTTAAGATATAGCCGTGATTATGTTTGTGTTTTCAAAAAAGGGAAAAAAAATTAGTTAAGATATTGTCAATGTAAAAGGACGTATATTTTTTTATTTTTTATATTAATATTAAATTAACTTAAATAGTAATTAATAAGTAACAAACTAATATATTAATTAATATGGTACGATTTTTTGGTTATTGATTAGTTTTTATTTTAATTTTTTATATGGTAATCCTATCCTTATTTATTTAACCGTATTTATTTATTAATTTTTTGGTTTTTTTAGTTATTAATTATAATATTTTAATAATATGTGTGGGGAGAAGAGTGTAACTATGGAGATTAAATTAAATATAAGAAGTTAGAATTATTTATCATAATAACTCATAATAATATTATAATAATAACTAGAATTGTAATCATGTTTTTCGTGAAATTTTTTAGATATTTCAATGACAAAATAGAGTTCAAATGATACATCAATTTTGAGTGAGAATGAGGGAAGCAATGATATTGTACAAAGAGAATGTTTCATATGTACAAAACCCATTTACCCTCAACATCAATTATCTCACAAACGATAAATCAAAAAATTATGAAAATTGCACTATTAAATTCAGCGTTTTCTCCTCTTCGATTTGTCGTCCCTCAAGGCATACTTTTGACAACTTTTTTTCTTCATTTTTTAGTGGGTTTTACAAATTAGTAACACATGTGCATAGTGATACCCTTCAATGACATGTACGATTTTTTGGGAAGCAAAAGTGATACCGCTTATGATTTTTGGTTATTAGTCAAAGTGACACATAGAAAAGATGTTATTCTCAATTAGTTATATACTATCTCCGTCCAAATTTATTAGTCCAATATTACATTTCGGGCTCTCTCAAATTGATTGTCCACTATCAAGTATGGAAAGGAAACATAATCCTTTTTACCATATTGTCCCTACTTCAAAAATTAAATTACAAACGTGAAAGGAATATAAAAATAATTGCTTAAGGGTAAGAACGTCATTATGCAAAAAGTAAGTAATATTTATTTTATTTTCATTAAACTGCGTATTTTTTATCTGTGACAATTAGATCGGGACGAAAGGAGTAGATACATATTAGGTATGGTAAAAAAAATATAAACATTTCAACAAACTTATTGTAATAAATTACTTTTATGAACAAAATTAGTATTGATTATTTATTAGTATTAATAAGGGTATTTTAAAATTCTGGTATAGTAGATAGTGTCAAATGAATTAAATTTTAAAAAATGAGAGGTTGAATAGTAAGAGGTATTACATTATTTATTAGTCCCTTCATCTTAAATTATTTATCACTTGTTGAAAATACATTTATTAAGAAAATCATATTAGTTATATTATTTAACCTTTATTATAATGATAATCACCCTCAACCATTAATTAAATGTCTTACTTGAAGTTTGTGTAGTTTTAAAATTAAAGGTAATATGAAAAATATAATTATAAATACATATTTATTTTTAGAACTAAACAATTATTTTGTGATAAATATAATCGTCAACTAATAATTTGAAACGGAGGGAATTCCTTATTATCTTAGGGTTTGGGGTTATGTGTGGATGGAAAGAAAAATGCAATTGAGTACATGATTGGTTAAGTAGAATCGAGTAGTAGTCAATGAAGTAATCGTCAACGGATTGAGGGGAATAAAAAATGGGAGTTGATAGATACAACAAACAAATTAATTCATATGTCAAACTGTACAACCATTAAAGTTTAAAGTATAAATAGACTAAAACATAAGTTTGATACATAAATCAATTATTTTATTGTATTTATTACTCTCATAGAAATTTAAACACATAGAAAACTTTAAAATGCTTTTCTATTTTTTCTCTCCACTATGCTACTCACAAGTCCCGAGTATCTAACATGCACTTTCTCTTTCTTATTTTTATTAATTCATCTGTCTCATATTTATTTTTTAAAATTTTTAAGAAACGCAAACTCGCACACCCCTACCTAGCATGAATATGTACAATTTTTTGCATGAAAATATGCATATGTCTACCACTAGACTTGAACCCACAACCTCAAGATTTGAGGATTCCCACAATAGCGCTAGGCAATGACGCTTTGGTCCATCATCCAAATATATAGTTCATCTTTCCGTTTTTGGGTCTTCCAAATTTGTCGTCCACTTTGTACTTTTAACCAATAAATACACTTTAATGTGTTAAGAGATTAATTATTGGTTGTACAGAATAACTAGTACACTTTTCCTAAACTAAGTGCATTTTATTTGTGGAAAATAATTTGGGATGAAGAAAGTATAATTTTAGGACAAACTATCTGAAAATGTAACAAACTGTGACAAAAACTATATTATGTGTATCAACTTTCAAACTTCTAATTTGTCAATGTGTCATCCATATAAAACACCCACATGACATTCATATAAAGCTCCACGTCAAAAAATTACATACAAATAGAATTAAATCGAAATTTGATACATATAATACATGTTTTGAAAAGTTGATACAAACAATAGAGTGTTTGTCATATCTTGTTATATTTTATGACTCTTAACTATAGATGGCAATGGATCGAATATGAATATGATGACGTTATTTCCACATCCATTAAAATGACAAATCATCCGTCCACATCCATATCCGATGGATGGTGCGGGTTCGTGGATATCTATTGAATATTAAAAAAATTGTTAAACGTTGTGATAATCTTGACATAATTTATTACAAAATACAGGTAAAATATAGTTTATGAAGATATGAATAACTTGTTTGTTGTTTATCATCTATTAGTGACCTCCAAAATATAGTACGAGTTAAATTTTATCTACATGGTGTTAACCTATAAATGGAGATGTAAAATTTTTGATTTTTACTAAAATAAATGATGATAAATTACAATAGAAAAGTAAATTTATTTGGGGATCTAAAGATATAAGAACGATCCTCAAATAATAATTTAATTATATACTATCTATAAGTCTATAGTGTAGGTGTATATGTGTGCGTATATATGTATTTCGAATGATAATGTGTAAATCCATGGATAAGAATTGGTCATCCACATTTAATTCACTAATTATCTACATTCATATCCATATCTAATATATATCCATTTTGATCGTTCATATCCATCATCACCGATGGATCGGGTGAATGGGATATCCATAGGATCGGATGTTAATTGTCATCCATACTCTAAGCCCATATATTTAATACATTGTATTTACCCTTACACCATGAAGTGGAATTTTGGCCCTGAGTTTGATAATAGAATTTTCAATTTAGATAATTGATTTCCAAACGCCTTTCATGGCTTTCATAACTTATCCATACTAATTTTGGCTCACATGTATTGTTATTTGTTATGGAAGAAGATAACTACGTGGATCAGACAATGCTTAAAAACTCGTACCCCGAGTCACATAAAGATGATCAACGGAATTCTTTGCGAAACTTCCTTGATAATGGTCGACGTGAGGTGACTCCGACAGGGAACACGATTCTTCACCTTCTATCAAATTGCGGACACATAAGTTATGCTGAGGAAATTCTTAATGAACACCCTGCTCTCATGTATCACCGAAATGATGATGGCGAAACACCACTTTATATTGCTGCAAGGGAGGGTAACGTAGATATTCTTGACGCATTCATTGACTCTGTAAATAATCAAGAGCTTGAAGAAATCGCCATAAGAAGCAAGGACAATCACAGTGCGCTGCATATTGCCATTGAAAACCATCATGCTGGAGTAGTTTCATTGCTGGTGAAACAAATTCCACAACTTATAAATCATATCAATGATCGTAATGAAAGCCCGCTTTACCTTGCTGTGGAAAGAAGATATTATTATATTTCTAGACTAATACTGGATAAGTGTAGTCAAAAAGGTTTCAACGGACCAAATGGAGAAACCGCCTTACATGTTGCAGTAGTCAATGCGGCATTGGCCAATGTGGCAGCGCAATCGGCCATTGAGGCAGCGCGATCGGCCTTTGAGGCAGCGAAATCGGCAATGCCTTATCGGGCAGGGCGCTATCTGCCTTACACCGATGCAGAGGTGCTAGAAGCCAATCCGGAAGCGAAATCAGCAGAGTCTGCGAAGCAAGCACAAGAGGCCAATGCAAAAGCGGCCAAAGGTATCTTAACAAGTGAACTTTTTTTTTTTTTTTTTTTTTTTTTTTGTAATTTATGATGCCGTATATGCATGTGATGCTAAATGGTCCAAGTTAGGGGTGTTTAAATAATCGAATTCGATATCCGAAAATCCAAAATATTCATTTGAAATTATCTGAAATTTCGAATATGTGAACTTTCGAGTTCCTAGTGGCTAGTAATTCGCAAAATTTTGGTATTTCAGATAATTCAAATACTGAAGATTAAGTTCAGAAAGAATCAAATGTCACAAAGTAAAGTTAAAATACAGTATAAAATAGAATCCAAAATATAATGTTGATTGAATCACATCTCGCCTATTACAACAGAAGATTACATTTGTTTAGTTACACGAATCAATGATAATAAAACAAATTGAAAAAATAAATAATTAAATAATAAATTACTTAAAATACAGTACAAAATAATCGTTCACCTTGATCTCACAACACTATTGTTATGAGAATAAAAAAAATATGAGATCATCCTCACATACACTTGAGAATCTCTTACGACAAATTACAACACTAAGCACAAATTATTACAACTCAATAATCTCATTAAATAGCTCTTTGCTTAAAAGCTTAATCTCTCAAACACACTCTTATCACGTTTGGTAGGGATAAATTCAGAGAAATGAAATGAAGTTTCGAAATGAAATTAGTTGAGAAATTTAACTAATACCCTCGTTTGGTTGGTAATGACTAAGAATCTGATTGGAGAAATGAACAAATAAGTTAGTTCCCTTGTTTCGTTGGGAAAACAGAGAAATGAAATGTATTTTATAATAATAATAATAATAATAATAATAATAATAATAATAATATATAAACTGTACAAATAAAATTCACATGTGGCTATAATACGAGTATACAACAAATTCTTAAGATTACACAATAAAGTGCCACGTGTCATTTAGAATTTTATACTAAATATCTAACAAAATTTCATTTATGTAATAGTTTCTAAATAATCTTTTATATGTACTAATTGTATTTTGAGAATAATTCTTAATATAAATATTGTATTTTTAAACCTGTTTTATTGAAATATTTACTCGTAAACATTTGAGAATAATTCAAGAAATGAGGATGATATAAATATAACTCATGTGATGTATAACTTTTTGTGTCATTTTACTATCATTAAATAGGCAAACTGAAGAAAAATAAAAATCACTAAATGAATAATACTATATAGATTTTAGACCTGTGTATAAACATGGGATGTCGAAAGCAAATTATCTTGATATTAGTATTTGTGTTAGGTCTCATTATCTATTACTTGAGTATCATTTTTTATAGTTTTTCAAACGATAGATTGTTACACCCATTACCAAAAAAATATCTACGGAGAATTTGTATACTAATTCATTTTTATGTTGCATATTTAACTATGAATACCCTTTTCAAATTAAAATTTATTAGAGGATGAGATATCGGATAATCATAACTTGTAATTAACTTGAATAAACTAAACCATAAATGTAGGAACCTATCTTTTTGATGAATTAGACATCATCTAGATTGAAGTGTAGTTTTTCAACTTAATATTAAAAAACTATAAACATCGAATGTTTTTTTCTCTTCTGAAATATTAACTACAACTTATACGCTGACATAGAGTCTCAATTGACTAACCGATAAGCAATTACTTTAAAATATTATTTTAAAATTTCTAATTTTCTCGAATCAACAAACTTATATAAAATGCTCCTTTTCAACATCTGATAAATATAATATTCTTACCTAAATTGATAATACTAATATAATAATAATAATAATAATAATAATAATAATAATAATGGTAAATTAGTATAATAACAATTAAATTGAGCATAGTTCACTAACTACCATCACCACAATTGTCCGGACTCAACATGTAGTAATAATAATAAAAAAATATATAACAAAAGTAAAAACCTTATAGTATGGAGATTATGGTTTATTTTTTTTTGTCAAAATACACTTTTTAGATAAATGGTTAATCGAAAGTTTTATAAATAAAATTATTCAATTGGTTATAAGGTCTCTATTTTGCTAAATACTTCAATAGCAAATTTTTTCATTTAATATTAATTTAAATTTGTATATACACATTTTAATTATAAATATAAACATGACATTGACATTATAATATAGATTTGACAATGACTTTATAATATAGATTTGACAATGACATTATAATATAAATTGGATTTTGCTAACGGGAGTCCTTAGGACTTTCATTTGGACTTTCAAACATGCATTATATTTGTACCATAACCATAACAAACTCTTTATCTACCATTGAGTTTACTTTGACTCTCAATTTTTGGTGAATGTACAAATCTATCTATTCCCCAAGATCAAATTAGATAGCCCTTTGGGCAACCAACCCATTTGCACTATCATATGTCTGAAAATCTTAACAAAAGTATTAGGGCTTCCATTTGCAAAAGCCATATAAATTTGACAATAATAACACAAAAAATGTATTATCTATAAACCCGTGTATGTAAATGGATCGTCTATCAAAATGTATAATAACTTTCTTAAATAAAACACACACACACATAGAAAAGTATATGCTAATTGTATTTATTTGAAACAATTGATGTGTATCATTGGACGTATACCATCTAATGTGTGATTTAAATAAGTGATCCCCTTTAAATATAAAGGTCAGTTAATACCGCAAAATGTGAAAAAGAATTGGATTAGTTGGTTACTGTTTGACAATTTGCTCTATTTTTGAAATAATAATAAGACAACGATATAAAAACGATTACATGGCTTAAAATGCATCTAAAATTTCAATCGCATAATTTCTTTTTATTATACAGACGAACCATCTAAGTTTTACATATCATATATTTATAAGTGGTTGAGCTTGTAATCGTCTTATAACATTAGTTAATCAGGATGTGAAGATAACAAATGTAACCGCATGATAATCGACGTCTTTAATTTTAAAGTAAATAAATATACATTGGTTATAAAAAGTATTCGAATAATTAAAGGTTTAAATTATAATTATATGATTACATAGATTATTTTATATAGTTTAGGTTTAGATTATAACTAATTAATTGGGATTTTTTTTTCAAACTTAAGTAAAATATAATAACTTAATTGTTTAATTGAACTTTGATTTTAAATGATGATGTCACAAAGAGTTTCATATATATTATTTATTTAAGATGATAATACTAATACTACTACTACTACTACTACTACTAATAATAATAATAATAATAATAATAATAATAATAAATATTCATATTAGTGTTAAATTAAATATTGATATAGTATTAATATTTAGTAATTAATTAATATGTAGATATGATCGTAATATGAAAGCAATCGTGAGCTAGATAGAAATTTAGTCAATTTTTATTTATTAAATAAATATATTAAGTTTTTATTTTTAAAAGAGATTTTTTAGGTAAATTATAGCATTTGATTGGTTAATTGAATGTTTAATAAAATTGAAGCATTTGATTGGTTAATAGGTCTTAATTTTTCAAAATTTTTTAATAAGACAAGTTTTCTTTTATTAATATTTAGATTAGATTAGATTAGATTAGATTTTTTAGGTAAATAGAAGAATGTGATTGGTTAATTGAAAGATTGCTAAAATCTAAGAATATAATTGGTTAATAGGTGTCAAAATTTCAAAAAAAAATTCACAGTGGAGGTTTTCTTTTATATATATATATATATATATATATATATATATACACTCCGTAGTACTTACTTGATAACGGTATAGAACTACATTTTAGGACACTGGCACCAAAATGTTAGCATATTTGGTGCAATTTATCTAAAGTTATTTTATTTTGATTATATTATATTCTTTTCAAATTCTAGGGCGTGGGCGTTATTTTTCCTTGCATATTATTTTCATAGACATTTTAATGTTCATTTTTATTAAGTTAATCCATCTATCTATTCATTATATACTACTAATTGAACTTGATAAAATAATTTGAATCGTTCAATCCAGATAGTACCAAAGCAACAGAGAACCGAAGTAGCTTAAGAAGTCTCTTCTATTTACAGTAAGTTGTTCATTAAACAAGACTTCAATATTTTGCTCGAATATGACATGCAACGTTAATGTTTTACGATTAAATTCAGCCCCCCCAACTTGAATTTCTGGTTCCGGCCCTGATTGCATGCTTAGTACTTACATTCTCTTTCCCATATACTATTTCTCATTTTGAACCAAACGCACTTAGTATCGTTGGTGAATGTTTTTTTTTCCTTTTACTTTATGTAATTTATCATCGTGATTTTACTCAGTGTTCCTTGAGGACTTGTTGAAGATAGAATGTAAAGCTCTACTAAGAATCAGCGGAACGTATGGTTGGACTCCATTGCATTACGCTGCTTATCATGGTGGTGATGGTAGCATAACAAAGATGTTACTTGACAAGGATTTGACGATTGGATATGACATGACGAAGAATGATTCCAATACTTCAGCAATTCACATTGCAGTTAGTCGAGGGTTTTGGGATCCATTCATTGAAATCATGACTAGGTGTCCTGGATGCCTAGAGATTACTGATGGCAAAGGAATGAACGTTCTTCATGTTGCGATTAAATATAATCAGTTGGATCTGTATAATAGGTTTTTACGAGACATAAGGTTATATACCTATCTTATCAATCAAAGAGATAACAATGGGGATACTCCACTTCATTTATTACTGGAAACTGACCTTAACACAGAGGTAAGAGGCGTACATTATATGGGCAACCTGTACGCGCGTAACAAAGAAAATATCACACCTCTAGGCAAGGCATCTTCAGATGAAAGAAGACAGAAATTGATCAAGGTACATGCTTCTATTCGTTTTTATCTCCTTCAAGTATCCCTCAAAACTTATTTTATTCAGCAAGATTATCCGTTTCGTAGTTATGGGTATTTAATTGGACAACTTTCAAAAATATGTATATAAAAGTATATACTAAATTTTCTCCTAAAAAGACGTGTGAACATATATTTGTCAAGACAATTTATTAATTCTACGTTTAACTATAAAAATATAGACAAACACAACACCTAATAATACCACCAAAGAGATGGTATTAATGAGTTAATATGTAAACAATTGTACCACTGATACGGCTATCAAAAAGATTTCCGGCAATAACTGATGTATGTGAAAAAGACTTGAAGAACCACTCAAATTAATATATTTGAGCCATATGAGTTGAAAGATTTACAAGTTATATGTTTGTTAAATATTAGTCTAAGTGTCTATTACAGTACTAAATCATTATCCATCGAAAAGAATCAACAATTCACAAATGCATTAATGCTTCTCATCAAATGCATCTTTGAGTAGACTATTTATCGACATTTGTCATTTTAATTGACTTTTACGACCTATAATTCTATGAAAACCTTGAACGCATTTATATAATTGTTAAATAATGTGACTTTGACAACTTATATGGCTTGAATTGATGTATAACAAGTATTTTCATACCCACGCGTTGCATTGGGATTTTTAAATTTTAACATGAAATGTTTATATATTATTTTAAACAATTGCATTATTAAAGATCTATATAATTAAAATGAATGTTAATTAGAAAAGATTTAAAACCTCAAACATAAATATGATTTTATAAATTACAAACACACTTTTTACCTAAAATCTTATATTAATCAACTACTACAAAATATATATATATATATATATATATATATATATATATATATATATAATTAAGTTGTTATTTACTATATTCACCACTTAATTTTTCCTTTTATATAAGTATTATTGTTAATCATTCTCAACATTGTCTTCCACATATCATCTTTGAGGCGATGCGTGTGGACCGGTTATCAATGTTTTGCAAAAGTGTATCATGATTCATAACTTCATGTAAATTCATGTTGATTAGAAGGAAAACTACAAATTATATACGGCCTATCATATCACATACAATTACATGTTTTTTGTATGTATTATCTTCGATGAAACTTGAATCCTCAACCACTTGGTTGAAATGTTACTCACATATAGCTGCAAAATATGCCGTTTCGTATATATTTAGCATTTTTTTAGAAAGGAAAACTCACACACACCTACCTATCACAAATACATACAAATTTTTCCACGAATATAATATATATGTCCACCACCTAATTAAACCAACAACCTCAAGGTTAGAGGGTCCTATGATCGTTAGGCCAATGACCTTTTAATTATCCATGTAATATCAGAGTTTTTAGGCTTGCATGCCCATCAGAAAATCAAGACACATGACACATGTATCGATACCGGCTAGTAGTGACACATGTGTTACTAATTTTGTACAATTTGTAAAACAAAACAAAAAAGAGTTTTAAGTGACACGTGTGATACTAGCTAGTAGTGACACATGTGATACCAACTAGTAACACATGTGTTACTAATTTTGTACAATTTGTAAAACAAAACAAAAAAGTTGTCGAAAATATACCTTGAGAGATGACAAATCGAAAAGAAACAAATGTTGATTTTTATTGTGTAATTTTTATAATTTTTCAATCAACCATTTGTGATATATTTGCTTTTTAAAAACGTGGAGGAAATTAGTTTTTTATGACACATGGCGTTCTTATTGGTTCTCCCGTTCTCACCAAATTTTATATTCTCATTTGAACCTTACTCTATTCGAATAAATGTTACTCCATCGTTTCAAATTATAAAATATATGCAGTTTTAAAAACATTATACTTCACTATTTTTATAATATTACAGTTTTACGTTTAATTTTTTCACACCTTTTTAATCCATTCGCAACCGTAACACCAGAATGCTCATTTTTTAGGCGCCACGTCAGCATAACACCATAGCCCCATTTTCAACACATGCAATTACAACACCAAAACGCCCCTTTTTTTACCCCTGGGACCCACTAAATAAATTCAATTTTCATTTACTTAACAAAACAAAGACTCCATCTGTACTAAAATAATTGTCACTGACAAAAAGCACGCAGTTTAATAAAAGCATAATCATTTCTGCTTTTTCTTTCTTACTTTTTGTAGAATGACAGTTTTACCCTTAACTAACTAATTACTGTTTCTTTAAAACTTTGTAATAATAATTTCAATTAAGGGTAATATGGTAATCATGACCAAACTTTCCTATCTATTTTTGGAAGTGGACAATTAATTTGGGACGTCCGTAAAAGAATAATGGACTACTCCCTCCGTCCCAATTTTATTGTCCTCAGACAAAAAACACGCAGTTTAAGAAAAACATCACTATCTCTCTTACTTTTTGGTAACAAGACAATTTTACCCTTTACTTTTTACCTACCTTTTTGTCTTACATATATAAATTAGGGGCAAAAATGAACTTTATTTTATTATTCTTTTCTATTTATGGAAGTGGACAATTAAATTGGGACATCCAAAAAGGAATAGTGGACAATAGATATGGGACGGAGGGAGTATAATTTTGAAACGGATGGAGTACATTTTAATTAATTGATTAAAATACAATAATTAAACAGTAATTATGCATTTAATATTTTGTTTACACATATTTATTTTTTTTACATGGACTTTTAACTTTTATGCAAATTGGACTAGGACCCACAAAACAAAAATAACAAAATGAAGAAAAAAAACGAAAGGAAAAAAACAATGCATCACCTTTCCGTTATCTTTCTTCTTCACTGTCTCTCTTATCAAGTTCTCATCCCTGCAACTCACATCTCTGCAACCAGTTTTTTGTATTTTTTTCGAATTAAACTCGTGAAGAAAAAGGGAAAAGAAAAAGAATTTTGTTTGTAGGGCCCACTGAACCCCGTTCTTCCTCCGTGTTCCACCCGCCTCCAGAACGGCGTTCTAGGCGTTTTCGAGCTCCAAAACGGGCGTTTTTCTTTGCGTTGCGAATGGTCTTAGGGTGTAATTACACATTAGGGAGCAATCTATCACACCCCCAATTTCGGGTTGTAGAAGCGAATCGGGTCGGGGCGCAACTAATCAATATTCAAAACACACAAGGTATATAATGAACGACCACTACATGCGTCATTTTACAATTGTATTGATTTAAACCAAAGTTTACATAAAAAATATAGTTTACATTAGCCCAGTTTCTGAATTGAGAGATTTACATTACATAATTACTTTATACAAATATAATAATGCAATTAAATCTCTGATTGTTTGAATGCTGACTCGAGCTAATGAATCCTGATTAGGCAGTCCAACCTACTGTTGAGTACCTGTGATACATGCTAAAATGGGTCAGCGAATGCTGGTGAGCTCAGAGATTTGTATGTCAAAACATATTCGTATGAACCGCAAGATTTTAATTGAATTTAAAATGCAATTAAGCAAAATAAAAGTTATACAGTCATAAGCACATAGTCTGAGCTTAACTCGAGGTGTCAGGTCCACATTTAAGGTATCCTGATCGAGGTGCCTCCTACGAGTGCCTAATCTACACTTATCTGAACAAATATTAATACATCCGTTTAACTAGTTAGTGCGTGCTAACCCGGACGAGGATGGTCAATCCTATATGGTACCATATAATAATATTCACGCTACAACATATTACCAAACTATGTTGAGGAGGGCTTTGAAATGATTAGTGAAATAACTCATGTAGTATTTGTTTGATTTCGTACTTGCGTTCATATAGTAAAACAAAACGAGCAGTATATCACACCCCTGAGTAAATACAGTAAAATAGGGGCTATGAGACTCGCCTGAGTCTTGAAGCGTTTAACTTAATAAACTTGATTTGATTTGCCGAATATTGGTGTCCGAAGACTTGTAACATGAGGGTGTCCAATACGCGCGATGGTTATAAATGTGAGTAGGTATCTTAAAAGACTACCTTTGTAGTTGTTCATCCAACTAGATTGTCCAAATGACTACGATTTGGTTGATTTGATTGAGTTCTGAAAAACGTGTACGGCCCGTTGGTGATTGTTCGTAATAATAATCTCAACATTAACATTATGATTTCCCGAGTGTTATACTTAGAAGTATGTCTCAATGTGTTTTATAAGTCATATCGCATAAAGGTTTGAGGTTATACAAGTTTGACACTTAGTATAAAAATAAGTTGTAAACTTTCTGTTTTTAGCATCACTTATAGCGACACTTAATGATTTTGGCGACACTCAGGAAGTGACGCATAAAATAGTAAGTTCTGAATTATTGGCGTCACTTAAGGAAGTGTCGCATAAGGTGGCGACAATTAGGCAAGTGTCGGGTAAAGTGTCGGTGTAAGTGTCGGGTAGAGTGGTTACCGACACTTAGGCAAGTGTCGGGTTTGGTCCGAACTTTTACCCAACCCCTTATATCACTTTATAGAGTTGATAAAAATTATTACTTTGTGTTGATAGTCGTTTTAGGTGTCGTTTTCACAAAATAATCAAAACCGCAAATTTTCCGACAAGGTTCCGAAGACGAGATTTAAACATATATTTGGATATTTCTAGCTTAGATAAACAACATACAAGTAAAAATGAACGAAATCGAAGAGTTTCGAGATTTGTCAGAAACTTACGAATCAACGCGAAGAGATTCCGAAAAGATAAAAATGTAGATCGTGACTCCGTGATCGTTTTTCTTCAAACAAGCTAAGTGATTAGAGGTGATTTTGTGGTGGTTTTGGTGGGTTGAAGGTGGCGGTGGTGGTGGTTGTTTTTAGAGAGAAAAAGAGAGAGAAATGAGAGTTAGAGAGAGTGAGAATATGTGTATGTGTTATGAGTGGGAGGGAAATGAGGTGGGGAGGTGATGACCTCACCTTGGGCCGATTTGTTGGGGTCACCAAAGTGTGGCCTAACCAATTTTTAAATTCTTGTAATTATGCTCCGTGCGGTGTTCGTTTTTCCGGTCGTTTAAATGTTTAAATAATATTATACGCGTTTAAATATACGTTTTAAAATACGAATAATTATTCGATATTTTTGGTTGAAGTATTTCACCAAATACGTAATAATTGAGTTTGCGCGTTTAATATTTTAATCGTGTTGACGTTATTGTACGATACGAAGTAAATACGAAATATTATTAACATAATATTTTGGATATAATAGTGTTATTAAATAATGTTATATTATTTAATAAGATTGTTCACCAATGTCCGTATTAATTGAGTCGAAGTCCATTCGATTGAAAAGTGCACGATTTAACCAAATCGCGTAATTGTATATATTCAACAATATATATTAATTGATACACTAATTAGCTTAACACAAAACTAATTACATGTTTTAACATATGATTAGGTACTAATTACTAGTCCTAATTTGACGGGTGTCACATTCTCCCCCTGTTAGGAGAATTGCATCCCGAAATTTAGTTTGAAATCGTGTTTGAAGTAGCGTCAGTGAATAACTGAGGATACTTGAGTCGCATCTGGTCTTCCCGTTCCCAAGTGAATTTCGGACCACACCGCGAATTCCACCTGACTTTGACGATGGGAATGCGACTTTGTTTGAGTTGTTTGACCTCACGGTCCATAGTTTCGGCGGGTTCTTCAACAAAATGAAGCTTGTCGTCAATACAAATTTCATCGAGTGGAATAATAAGTGTCTCATCAGACAGACATTTCTTTAAGTTAGAAATGTGAAAAATGGGGTGCACACTGCTGAGCTCAGATGGTAGCTGCAATCGATATTCCACTGGACCAATCCTCTCGAGGATCTCAAATGGTCCAATGTATATGGGGTTTAGTTTTTCATGTTTGCCAAAACGAATGATACCTTTCCAAGGTGAAACTTTGAGTAGTACTCGATCCCCAACCTGAAACTCGAGTAGTTTGCGTCTCACGTCAGCGTAACTTTTCTGACGATCACGTGCGACTAGGGGTAGTCAAATAAATTTATTTAATTACACTCACCTATTTTTAAAGGTAGATAATTAAATTGGGATAACCAAAAAAGAAAACACATGACTAAATTTGAGACGAAGGAGTAATATCTTTAACAACTTGTTGAAATCAATAGGTTTTTTCGAGAATATTTTGAAGGATTTTGCTAAATGTAGCCCTAAGGGCCGTGTTTAATAATTAATTTTATGTATGAAGTAGTAGTATATTGAGTTGGTTGGAAGATATTAAATTTAGGGGGCGAGTAATTATTATTAGAGTAAAACAATTTATGTATATCTGAATTTCTTAAAGATACCCCAAAAGGCTATGTTTAGATTTTTCTTTTTGAGCAAAAAGGCTATGTTTAGATTAGTAGTATATTATATGAAAGGATGAGTATCATAAAAATAAAAGTTTTGGATTTTCTTAAAGATAGCCATAAGTGCTATGCTTAAGATATTCGAATACATATTATTTTATTGTAATATGATGATAACCACTTCACTCACTTTTTAATAACCACTACACTCATTTTAATATAACGTCATTATTTATGCACATTAAACACAACTCTTAGAACTATCATTATAAAATCCAAATAAGAAAGTATAGAAAAAAAACCTTTTTAAATAGTTTATACTTTATACATTGCGATGCTATTTACTGCTCCATTCGTCTCATTCAAAGTGTCCTTTTAACTAGGAACAAAGTTTAAGGATTCTTCACTAATTATAATTTTCACCATCATATATCATATATAACCATAAAATGTATTTTTATTGGTTGAAATGTGAAATGTATATCTGTGTTCGGACAACTATAAATAAAAAGAATAACATTTGAAATGGGATGCATCGAGCAGATTAGATTATATTTTGTTTTAGTGCAGTTGGTACTGGTAGTACATGTTTGGTTTTATTCTTGTAAGCATGGTTGTCAAGAGTGGGATTCTACGTAGGATCGTTTTTGCCTTTGCAAGATCGGGATCGTAGATCCTACCAAAATATGAATTTTTATACAAAGATATCTAAATTCTTGTAGAAAACTACTATTAGAGAAATTAATCTAACATTTAAACTTTTATATTATTGAAGTGATGCAATTTGTGAACATATAATTCTCGAACGATAAACGTACTAAAACAAAAGCTAACGGTGTAGTACAATTGCACCAAAGTTTGAGAGCATATTACAAATGAAAATTCTTAATCGTCGTTTTAAAGGTTCTAGACTTTTTCATAGGTTAATTTGATAATAAATTGGGAAATTGAACTTGAAAATAAATGTATGGTAAGTTTTGAGATAGGATTTGGACTATTTATAAGCCTTACAAGTCCAATTGAAAAAAAAAACATTTGTAGGATCGGATCGTTGAACGATCCTACGATCCTACTCCGATCCTACTTCCTGACCGATCCTACTCCGATCTTGCACGTTTTCCCTTGGTCGGATCGTACGATCCTACGATCAGGATCGCGATCTTGACAACCTTGCTTTTAAGGTACTTACATTGTCGATACCGAGAGATATTATATACTTGCACGTGTGAGAGGATTTAAATCGTGAAGATAGGAGTGAGACACTAATCGTATCATCAATAATTTAAATGTATTTTGATAAATTCACCGTAATATATCAGTTGTGTGTATTATAAGAGCATCTCCAATGCATTCTAATATTTTGAGTCTAAGAATGTGTTTGACAACACAATTTCAAGGGATCATTGGGGATTTTAGGGGATTGAGATTCTAAATTTTAGAAGCTCAATCTCTTATAAAATTACAATCCTTATTTGGCATAAAACTTGAAATAGGGATTCTCTAAAAAATAATCTCTTCAAATAGAATCTCCTAAAACTAACTTATCTTAAGAATCTCCATCTACTTAGGATTAACTTACTATATTACCCTTTTTAAATTTATTAAAAATTTGGAGTTATAAAATATCATGTCCTTTTTTTGTCATTTTACGTTATAAGTTCTAGCTCCATCTACTTTACCAAACACTTATTTTAAAAGAAAAGCTCCAGCCTCAACGAAAAGCTCCAGCTCCAGCCTCAACGAAAAGCTCCAGCTCCAGCCCCAAACTTTCAGCTCCAGCTCCATCTCCAGCTAGTTTTGCCAAACACACCCTAAAGTTTTGCCACATCACTATTACTGTCTTTTACATTAAGTTTTTACTATTCATAAAACTTCACAAATTTCAAAGAGATATATTGATCCCACATCATTTCATTATTAAAATACAATTAAATTGCATACCACCTCCAATATTAAAAAAGAGTACGTACATGCATTGATATATAATACTAAATAATTACAGAAGGTACAATGTGAAACCCATTTTGGGTTCAAAGTAGAGCTCAAAGAACTTTGAACTCCACTTTATACGCATAAACATGTGGCATCTCTACAATGTATTTGTTGAACTTTAAACTATGACAACCAAAACTTTGAACTTGCCACATAAGCTCATTGAAGGTGCTCTAATGGTGGGTGATAAATGCAACACATATTTTGATTCATCTATCAATTTGTGCATTATGATGCAGTACTGTACAACCTTGTAATAATCAAAATTTTGGTTATATATATCAACACCCTATTATAATACTTAATGCATTGAATTGATCTAAATCCATGGTGAACATATTAGTCATAATGTAATACTCCTTTAATAAACTTATAATGAATGGTTAAACGTTGACTTCTTTAGTGTACAAAACTATATTGACCATCATCATAAGTATTATTATTTTGCGCCATTGTGTGTACGGGGTATCCTATACAAACCTTAGCCGGTTACCATTTCAAACTAGGTATCATATAATCTTACGTGTTATTTCCAAGTGTTTAATTTTTTAGTACCTGACATCCACATGTATTTTACACATCATTTTCTACTTTTAAATAAATTCCAAAATAACTTAGTTTTCTTTTCCTACGAAGAAGATGAAGGTTTTGTGCTTTTGGTTGCTTAAATTATTTGTCTTTCCAAAAATTGTTTTCTTTTCACAAAATCATCATCCTTTTACCAATAAATCCATCACAAAATGAATCTAATTATCTCTCAAACAAATATAAACTTGAATCGAGAATAAAAATAAACCTATAATTGAGAGGTCCTAAAGCTGGAATCGAGGCAAACTAGAACCTGAATCATTTCACAAACCTGAACTGACAAAATTGAACGCCGTCGCCGAAATTTAGATCGAAACGCAGTCGTCGGAATAGAGATCCAAATGCCGTCACCTCGTTTCTGACTTCTAAAATTATGTACACTACTAGTTTAGGCATACCTAGAGGGGATTTAATGGACATCCCAACCAAAAACATAAACACCTATAACTTCTAAAATAACCAAAACAATGTTCATACATTTTATATAACTAAAGACAATTAAATTAAACTCTCGAACATGCACCAATAACTCTTAATGGCCAAAATATGTTGTCTTCAACTTCAAAACATGCTTTAAATCTCTATCCAAATCAGTCTTTTTAACTTCAGTATCATTTGGGTTATCCAACGATCTATAGTCCATGACATCACAACCATTGCTCAAACCCAAACTGTTAGCCAACATCAGAACTCCACATTGCCTATAGTCAGCCCAAATCCAATTCCATAGTAAATTAATGTCCAGCCCACTTTGCATTTTACTTAAGGGCAAGGCCCTGTCCTTATCCTGAAAAATCTTTAACATACCATCACTCAAGCATTCATTATCGACTAATCTTGTATCATTCAAGTCTTATTTCATTCCTGTACTCCACAACCATCCAAAAAGCCTGACTTTTAAAAGTCAACAAATTACACATATTTGCCTTGGTTAAATCCTGACTACTACAAACATGCCTTATAATCTGATCCAGACCATTTAACCTGTACACCAATTGATCCATACCAACATCCAAAGCATTATAGTCACAACCTTGGTATCTAATCTGACCCAGATCAATCATACATAAAAAGTCAAACTAACCCATTTCTTCAAAATTCCAATAACCAACTCAGCCCTTAAATAACCTCTACATTCCTTGACTCTATAGCTCATAAAAATATTCAAGATATAAACCTAATAAAAATTAATCAATTTAGCCCACATTTGCACTTTGTAAATAACAACATCAGAACTCCCTTGGGATCCAAAATGTGTCAACCCATTTGCATTTCAACTACCAAGTTAAAACCCATTTAGACAGTTGCAAAAAACATAAACTCTTACTCGTACATATATTATAAAATAGCTCTTGCATTCTCATAGAAAGATAAATATTCCCTATAGTATAGCTTAAATCCATGAAATGCACCTAAGTTTGTATATGATAAGCTTTATAATAATAACCACAACATCATGAGGAATGCGTCCAAGTCAATGCATATACTCCAACTCTTTGTGCTCTCTTTAAGATAACATCTTATAACAGAATCTTCAAAGTCATATACATGAAGTTTCAGCCTATAGAAAAACTGTACAAAGTGAATCCATGTAGAGTTCCTTTAGTTTAAAATAGTGTCAAGTTGTCACATTCCAAATCGTGAAGACAATAACATAAATTAATGATAAACCAATTTTACAATTCCATGATCAGTTAAGTTGCAATCATGACCCAATTACATTATAACAACACACTCTAAAAACAGTAGCAATTATGACCCAACTAACTTATAACACCACACTGGATGGATTAGTCCCAACCCATGGAATTTAAAATTATGTTGACACAATGCTATTAATTCATTATCAACCTTCTTAGTATTGAAGCAAAAACAGTAAAAACTAAAGCTCGATGTAACTGACCAAGATCTAGAGCCATTAAACATTCTGAAAGTGACACAATTTAAGATCACAAAATGACTATAGTTATTAGGAACCTTAAACATAAGCATAAAAGAACATTAAATCAAAACAACAACTAAAAAATTAACTCAATAAAGCCAAGAAACTATCCCAACTAAACCCACATTCAAGAAACTAACTGATAGTGATTAGTAATTAGAAATGGTTAAAAGATAACGAACAGATCATACAAACCGATGCATTAGCGGACAATATTCGACCCATTTCCTTTTCAAGCTAACTTTTTGTTTGACGCTTTTGACTTTTTTTTAAGGATGACATACAATCTGCATTTATATTTGTTATTTTATCAATAGAGAAAAGAGTTAAGACCCAATCATTAAAATGACACGAAGTTTCTAACATTACCAGCTTCTTTTTTGGTTTGGGCATTTAATCAAGCAACTACCGGTGCTTAATATAATGTATAAATAATAACCTCCTTCTCAAGCTCAATTCATACCAATTGTATATCAAGAGCCAGAGAAGAAAAAAAATACACTCTTCACACCATCTGCCCATGAAGCAACACAGGTACACATCTCCAGGCAGCTCATTTACATGATTCCAAGTTCTGCATACATTCAAAGAAGAAAATATAAATATAATAAATGGTTCATCTCTATTTATTAGAAGTAACAAATCAAACAAATAAATTGCATACTGATGGATTCACCCACATTGACATCAACCTCTAAATGAATAATAAAAACTGGTAGCATGCTAATGAGCGAGTAGTGTGTAGAACATGATTACAGTAAAATATATCGTTGGTCATATAATCATCCTGCTCATACAACCATTGATTTAAACGTCAAACCACGACCTAAAAATTTGAAATCCAGATGCGCATATACAGGTTTTAAGACTTTGAAAAAGAGAAACTCTAAAATTACCGAATCAAACCTTTTACAAAAGAAATCTTATTAGTACATACCTGAAACAACCAAAAATCGAAACCCACCATCTTAAAAATCGAGTGAAAACTCTGTACAAATAATATCGATAAAACTAATTAGGGTAAAAATTATAATTTGAAAGGCAAAACCCACGAAATACACACAAACCGATGGAAAAAACCCTGAAGAATCGATATTAGTCACCCTGCAACGATCATCAAGCTAATAGATTTATTAATTAATATGATTATGAAGCGAAAAGTTAGGCAAGCAGCAGAGAGGAAGATAAAGTTGAAGCCATGAAATTAAAAATAAATAAATATACCCGATAGAGAAGAGAGGAGAATCGTTGCCGAAGAGAAAAATGGGAGGGGGATTTGAAATTTAAAAGTCCATTTAGATATTGATTTGAGAGAAGAAATTATCAGAGATGTAGATATTTAATTTTTAGATGATGAAATAAGATGGAGAAGCAGATGAAAATTTGCCTTCTCAAGAAAGCAAAGCGTGATTACAGAACATGGGGAAGCATACCGTGAAAATTAAAGTTGGGTGAAAGAGCCAATCGAATAAAGTCGTGTATAATAAGTTTGATTATTTCAATACAGTGCTCTAATTTGAAATTCAAAATTTTAAAATGGACACTCAACTTTAATTATTACTTGCTTACGAACTTACAAATTTTGCATAATGTTTATTAATATAGAACAAAATAATGCACCATCTACGTATGTGACATATATCAAGAGTTGAAATAATCAACCCAATATACATATAAATTATATAATGCACTATCTACGTATGTGACATGCGATCGAGTCTATGGGAGGTCTTGTAAGAAGTAATCTCTCTACTTTGGAGTAGAAGTATAACTGTTTATATCTTATCTCTTCATAGCTCGTCCGATGGAATTGAGTATTGTTGTATTTATGTATGTGACAATGTGTACCAATTAAAGAAAATTCACGCATTTTTGTTTTACACAAGATATTTTTGTTAGTATAGCACTCAGTTTATATTAATTTTAAGAATATGGGGGATAGTCATCTTCTGCATGGAAAACAATCCAACAGAATAACATCATTTTACATCACGGATTTCTCAGAATCAATCAATGAAGGGGATATATGGAAAGCACTAATAAAAAAAAGGAAAGTGGTGGATGTTTTCATTGCTAGAAAGAGGAACAGGGTGGGTAAAAGATTTGGTTTTGCTCGATTTCTTGATGTCAACAACATGGATTCTTTGGTGAGATCACTTAAGGAGGTCATCATACGGGACAGTAGGATGGTTATTAGTGTGGCGAGATATGACAGGAATGATAAGAAGATTAATGGAGAAAATAATGTAAAAGGCCATGGAACGAGTAATCCTATAAAAAGAATGGAGAATTCTTGGCACCTTGGAAACGGATCATTTGCTGATGTGGTGAGTGGGAAATCTAAGCCGGTGATTCGTCTTGAATCTTCTGCTAAGGTTTGGGATTGGGCAAAGTGCAACCTCATCGGTCGTGTGGCATCATACAATAAACTTTTGAGTGTGGAAGACCTTAAAAACGCAGATGGATGTTTTGACATCACATTTCGGTACATCGGTGGTCTCTTTGTTCTTGTTGAGATGAAGGACGAACAAGCGGCAAAGGATTTTCTCTCGAATGCTAAAGATACTTGGATCAATTGGTTTGATGATTTATTCCCGTGGGACAAATCATTTGCTATTCCAAACCGACTAGCGGCGCTCAGGATTAGCGGGCTACCTCCTCACATATGGGATTCCGGTGCATATGAGGAGATTGCTAATGTATTTGGGGAAGTTGTCTCGTCAGAAGAGTGTCCAATCGAGGCTCGGAATTGGGACTGTGGTAAAGTCATTATTTTAACAAAGGATCATAATAGAATTGATCAATCCCTGAAAGTTAGTGTTGATGACAAAATCTTTTCCGCTCGCATATTCGAGGACTTGGTGGAATCATCTCGTCTTATTCCTGGGCAATTAACCAAGGCTTCTGAATGGTCGGATTCTGAGTCGGAATCGGAGATTGAGAGTGACGAAGATTCAGCTTATGGTGATCCGTTTGAAGAAGAATTCGGGGAATTCTCGCCGGAAAAATCTCCGGATGGAAAAGAATACAATCGGCCGGACAATTGTCCGGTATCAGAAAATGAAGAGTCAGGAGACGTTTCAAAGTTCGAGACCAATCCAAAAGTCACGTTGGAAGATGGAAAGTCAGTTGATAATTTGGAGGGAAATTACAAAAATAACATCGAATATAGTGGTGGCAATAATTCAAAAAATAGTGATAATTATGGACCAAAGGATCATGACGATAATAGGCTGGGCCAATTTGGGCCGGATAGTGTGGGCTTGGACATCAATATAAATGAACCATCGGAACCAGAGAATATTGGGTTGGCTCATGATGGTATGGATAAGGTGGGCTATGCTAACTATAATAATGGGCAGGAGAATAATGAAAACAATGGGCTTGAGTTTGATGGACTGGATGCT
Source organism: Pseudognaphalium luteoalbum (assembly GCA_963422505.1). NCBI lineage: Eukaryota > Viridiplantae > Streptophyta > Magnoliopsida > Asterales > Asteraceae > Pseudognaphalium > Pseudognaphalium luteoalbum. The sequence continues at coordinate 13,883,330 of OY730194.1, forward strand.
CCGGATGTGGAAGGTAAAAATATCGGGAAGAGCCAGGTATCCAAGTCGGTAATGAAGTCAAAATCAATCAGAAAGAAGCATTGGAAGGCGGCTCGAAGGATTTTTGATCTGAATAAAATTGGGGGATCTCACTTTAGCCATTTGATTTCATTATCCTCCCAATCGGATGCTAGGAAAAGAAACTCCCAAGTAGATAAAGAACAATCATCTTTTGGGACGTCAATGGAGGTCCAAGAAACTGTTGAGATTGGGAATTTGGTGGGCTTTGATATGATGGGGAAGGAAGGGGAAGTAAGAAAGGTTATCCAAGAGTCGGGTGATGTCAGATCGTTTAAATGAAGATGATGTCAATAAATTCAAATGGGGTAGGGACATTGGGGAAACAAGAATGGATTCGAGGTCTCAGGAAACGAAACAAAGTGGATATCTTGGGAATTCAAGAAACGAAAGCTGGTAGAATGGATCCATGGCTAGTGAACGCATTATGGGGTGGTAACAACAATGAATACGTTCAAGTTGACGCATCAGGTGCATCCGGGGGCATCCTCACGGTTTGGGACTCATCAGTTTTCTCTTTGGAAAATTGTATTAAGAATCAAGGTATGTTAGTCATTCTTGGCATTTTGAAAAACAACAGGTCGAGATGTGGTTTCATTAATGTTTATGCTCCACAAGAATTATCGAAGAAAAAATTGCTATGGGAGGAAATTACTCAGGTGGCGACGCATAACCCGAATATAAATTGGGTCATTTTCGGAGATTTTAACGAAGTTCGGAAAGCGGAAGAAAGAAAAGGTACAGTTTTTAATTACAGCGGTGCAAAAATTTTTAATGATTTTATTCATCAATGTGGCTTAATGGAAATTAAAAGTGGAGGTCGTAAGTTTTCAAGATATAGCAAAAATGGTGATAAGCTAAGTTTGATCGATAGATTCCTGGTTAATAATTCTGCGTGTTTACTTTGGCCGAATGCAAATGTCTTAATCATGCCTCGGGGTATTTTAGATCATTGTCCACTGATATTCAACTCAGAGGCTATGGACTTCGGTCCATCGTATTTCAAAATGTATAACTCATGGTTTGATAACAACTCTTTCAAATGCTTGGTGAAACAAACCTGGGGTCTCTCTACATATTCATATAATCATTCGGCCATCAGAAAGTTTGCACAAAAGTTAAAGGTTATTAAACAAAAAGCAAAAGAATGGCATGCTGAGTTCAAAATTGTGAACAATGGTGAACTCATATCTCTATCTAAGCAAGCAAACATCCTTGACTTAAAAGCTGAATCTAACTTGCTTTCGGATACGGAGATCAAATTAAGGGCAGAAATCGATATTAAGAGATGGGAATTGGAAAAACGATACTTAAGTGAACTGAGGCAAAAAGCAAAAGTAAAGTGGGCGGTTGAAGGAGATGAAAATTCTCGCTTCTTTCATGGGATAATCAACTCCAAAGCTAAGAAGAATTTTATTCATGGTATTTCAAGCAATGGAATTTGGGTTACGGATCCATCGATAATAAAAAGCATTGCTTTCTCATACTTTGAAAGCAAGTTCAAAAATTCAGGGGGTATAAGGCCATCCTTCAAATGTAATAATTTCAGAAAACTTTCTATAATTCAAAGCGCTACTCTGGAGATGGCAATATCGGAATCTGAGGTGAAGCAGGCTGTTTGGGCTTGTGGGGATGATAAATCCCCAGGCCCGGATGGATTTTCTTTACGCTTTTATAAATCGTTTTGGAATGAGATCAAGGGAGATCTAATGGAAGCCATAAAACAATTCGAGCTCACTGGGAAAATTGATGTGGGCTGCAATGCTTCTTTAATCTCCCTAATTCCTAAAGTTGATAACCCTCTGTCCTTGTCGGACTATCGGCCTATTAGCTTGATTGGTTCCTTTTATAAGATCATCGCCAAAATCCTTTCCATCCGGCTGCAAAACGTAATTGATGACCTTATCGGCCCGGAACAATCTGGCTTCATTCGCAACAGAAGTATTCTTGAAGGTCCTATTATTATTAGTGAGCTCATGTCATGGATCAAGAAGCGTAAATCCAAAGCTTTTGTTTTTAAAATTGATTTTGACAAAGCTTTCGACTCTATCTCTTGGGAATTTTTGGAAGAAATCATGGAACAAATGTTCTTTGGGGAAAAATGGATTCGATGGGTTAAAGGCTGCTTATCTTCGTCATCCATCTCGGTGCTCATTAATGGTTCTCCTACCGGAAAATTTTCTCCAAAAAGGGGTGTGCGTCAGGGGGACCCAATGGCTCCATTCCTTTTCTTACTCGCTGCAGAAGGTTTAAATCAAGCGATTAATTCGGCAAAAAACTTGGGAATATATCATGGCATAAAGCTTTCTGTAAATGGCCCTGAAATCTCTCACTTACAGTACACAGATGATACAATTTTTGTGGGGGATTGGTCGGCGAGAAACGTAATGAATTTAGCTAGGATCTTAAGGTGTTTTCATCTTTCATCGGGTCTGAAAATAAATTATGCGAAAAGTAATATATATGGCATTGGTGTGAACGAGCAAGAGATTGATAATATGGCAGATCGATTGAACTGTACGGTGGGTGAATTTCCTTTTAAATACCTGGGATTTCCGATTGGGATTTCAATGAATAGATGCGAGTCGTGGGCTACTCTTGTTAATAAGTTTCAAAAGAAATTATCTTCATGGAAAGCGAGCTCATTGTCGATAGGGGGACGATTACAACTTTGCAAGAGCGTGTTAGGAAGTCTTGGGACATATTTCTTCTCATTATACAAAGTTCCAACAAGGATCTTAAACGAATTAGAAAGCATTCGTGCCCGATTCTTCTGGGGCGGAAGTAATGAAAAAAGAAAGATGAATTGGGTAGCGTGGAACCAAGTGATGGCAGATGTCAATGCAGGAGGTTTAGGGATTGGGAGTTTGAAAGCTCAAAACGTGGCTCTTTTATGTAAATGGTGGTGGAAGTTCTTAACAGAGAATAACTCGATTTGGAGATTGGTAATCAAAGCAATTCATGGTGAACGTGGAGGCTTAGGAGAAAAATCATATGGTAAATGTTCAGGACTATGGCGGAATATTTTGAAATCTGGGAAAGTATTAGAGGCACACAATTTGGAATTCTCGAGTCTCTTTCTCTATGATCCAGTGGCGGAGTCGAACGGCTCTAAAGCATGGTCGTGCAATTTATCAAAAGAGGGGTATTCAGTAGCATCTATCAGGTATGCCATAGACGATTTAATGCTTCCGGCGAGGTGTAATTTGTCCTTCAAATGGTTGAAACTCCTGCCCAAGAAAGTTAATATTCTAACATGGCGAGTTGCTTTAAGGCGTCTTCCTACAAGAAGTAATCTTGTTCATCGTGGCATCCAGGTAAGGAATCCTAATTGTCCGATTTGTTATCATGGCGTAGAAGATGAAGAACACTTATTCTTGAATTGTAAGTTGGCAAAAGAATTAATATCATTCATAGGGAAGTGGTGGAAACTTGATTGGGCACCCATATTGAACCTAGATCAGCTGTTACTATGGCCTGATTCTTGTGGTTTAAAAGGTGGAAGGCATGATCGATTTCGTGGAGTAGTATACGTTTTCTTGTGGATTCTATGGAATTTTCGCAACAGTGTGGTTTTCAACGACAATGATCCCAAGAAGACATCGGAATTAGCTGCTCAAGTAATGGGACAATCTTTTTTCTGGTTGAAACATAGGAGTAAAATCAAGGGCAATCCGGTTCAATGGGTAGAATGGTTGGACAATCCGTAGGATTTTGTTTAGCTTCTTATGTTATGCTTATTTGTAATTGATTCTCATGTACATTATCTAGCATCTTGCTAGTTTTATTTATATATTTCGGGGTTCGAGGTTGGGGTGATGGCGGTGCCGAAGCTCCTCTTCGTTCTCCTTTCTTGCTGTTCAAAAAAAAAATATAGAACAAAAAAATATATTACTAAATTTAAATTCAAAATTTATGACATCATCCTTTTAATCACAGAGTGACATCTAAGCATGATAAGTTATCCCATAACTTGACAAATCAGCTTTATGATGTCAGCGCATCGCATCCTCCCTTTAGTAGATAGAATAGAATAGATATATATGACATTTTTATTTTAATTAAACCCGAGGTGTTGATGAAATTGAATAAGTAATAAGTGTTAAGGTTTGATGATGATGATGATGAGTTGACCTTTTGATAATTATGAATCGATAAAGAGGAAGGAAACTTTGATGATGATCGAATAAAATTAGTGTTTGATTATGTTAGCTTGGTAACATGATTGAAATTTGTGTTTTTGACTTTTATATTTTTCTGGACATAATTACGTGGAATATTTACTTGGAATTAACAAAAAAAAGAAGCGAAAAAGTACAATAAAATAAAATGTACCATACTTGTCACTTATTCCTATTTAAGGTAAACAACTTTAAATTTTTTACTTTAAGATATCAAACTTTCAATTTATAATCAAGTTAGGAACGCGAATTTTACAAATCACGAGTTGTCACCGAATTTCTTTTTGATAAATAATATATCTATTTAATTGATTAATAATCCTCGATCAATTTAAAAATATTGATCAACGTATAGATATATACATCTACGGACACTTAACCCTAAAAATAAAATCATGATGACATAAGTCTTAAAAATTAAAAGTTTTTCTTCTTCTTTATGTTAGCATAAATATTTCGTATGTATTGAAGTTTTTTATAAGAGTGAAGCGATCAAGCAGGTACAGGAAGCAGATGAAAAGAAACAAGAAGAAACAAGACAACGTGAAGAAGATGAAAAGAAACAAAAAGAAGAAAACAAGAAAAAAGAAGAAGCATATAAGATAAAAGAAGAACAAGATAGAATAAAAAAAGAAGAAAAAGAAAAAGAAAAGAAAAAACAAGTGTTGTCTAAGTTAGGGGACAATGTTGTTTTAGTGGTAACTCTGATAGCAACAGCAACCTTTGCGGCTGCTTTTACAGTACCCGGTGGTTTTAATGGTAATGAAGGATCCAAACAAGGCATGCCGATTCTTCTAAGAAAAGCGATATACAAAACATTTGTAGCTGCAAATGCTCTAGCCTTCTCCTGTTCTTGCTGTGTTTTATTCGGATATATCAGGTTACAATTATACGATCTCAGGAATGCTGATGATCTTGAGGGAGATGAAAGGAACAACTATGAGAACATAGTTCGCCTTCAATATTTACTTACTGGAATTGCCATGATGGCATTGGCAGTTGCATTCGTAACCGGAACTTTTAGCGTCCTCACACCTTCCCTTGCTTTTGCCATCTCCATATGTGCCACCTCTTCATGTTTGATGTTTATTTGGTCATTCATCCCCAGTAAATATTTGGGTTTTACATCTAAACTTATTAAGAAAAAACCAGAATCTTAAAATTTCAAGCATGTATTTTCAACTCCGAGTCGTTTCTTTGTTGTTTCAAGACTCGTCATTAGTTGTACGTCCGCCTTCCTAGTGCATTGCCATTGTATGGTGGTTTATTATTTCAGTGTCATTTTGGAGTTTGTACATTGCAGATTGTTCGCTTATAATTCTTCACCTTTAACATAGATCCGTGCCTTGACAAGTAAGGATGAATTTCATTATTTGCTAAAGGGATTAAATGGGGAGTTCATCTCAATTAAGTTGTGTTTGATTTAAGTTTATCTTCAAGTCAGGTTTATTTATCAGGTTGTAAGTTGTGTTCATATTTAAGTTTCAATGTAATTCATGGATTCAAGTGTTTGTGTGATGATTAAATCTCAATATTTAATGATTGGTTTGATAATTCTTCTTCTTCTTGTCTTATCTTAAACGTATCTTATTATTTAATAATCAACATATAGAGAGAGCCAGAGAGGGCTCTTTGCTGATCGACTCTGTTTTTCTTAACATCAAAATATAGATCTTATGAAGTTATGAGTTATGATATATATTGTGTTTGATATATTTGTAGAAACAATAAATACTTATTTGGTTAACCCCCTTCTGATCCCATTTAGGCTTTCAAAATCTACTCATTTAGATCAGGAAGTGCAAACAATTATTCCTGTTAAAAAAAATTCATGCTCTATTGAAACCAGTCAATACATTTTTTAACATTTGTGATTAGAATATTGGAATATGATAACGACAGCCCTAAGGGTTGTTAATAAGAATTTAGAACACGCATTAATACTTGTACCATAATAAAATCTCTGACCCTGAATTTTAGTTGACCCTTCATAAATATCCTTTGAGTACAACCAACTGATGCACGTTATTGACAACCCTTAGAACTGTCATTAACAATACCCTAGAATATTTTATGAAAATTAGATTAAGTTATTATTATTATTATTATTATTATTATTATTATTATTATTATTATTATTATTATTAGCTTAAAGTCCCGCGATAATGCATGCAATTAAATTAAAATTATTATAGATTAAAAGTTTTATTTATAACTTTTTTATTAGATAAACTAATATATATGTTAGTGTCTGAGATGTAAACTGTTATAAGTAGTATATGAATAGTTCTAAGATCCGCAACAACGCAAGCGACTAATCAAAATTGTTATAGATATTCAATTGAATATGATTGTATACATCATATCTTCCAATTTATTTGGATTTGTGGGATCTTGAACAACCGATTATTTTTATTGGAGTGATGTTCAACTACACTTGATTTTTGGGATGAACAATATTTTGAAAGAGATTGAGATCTTTGTAGACCCATCGATTTCAGTATAAGGGAAAATGTTGAGAATGATAAATTGAATATATATATATATATATATATATATATATATTATGTCGCACCCCCAAATTTCGGATTGCGGAAGCGAATCGGGTCAGGGCGCGACTAATCAATAATCACAACACTAAGAAATAATGAACGACTCTATATGCGTCGTTTTACAATTTGTAATAATAAAAACCAAAGTTTACATCAAAATATAGTTTACATTAGCCCAGTTTGAAATTGAGAGATTACATACATAATTAATTTATACAAAAGATAATTATGCAGCTAAATCTCTGAATGTTTGTATGCTGACACGAGCTAATAAATCCTGATTGGGTAGTCCAACCTACTGCTGAGTACCTGTGATACATGCTAAAATGGGTCGCTGGTGAGCTCACAGGTTTGTATGTCAAAACATATTGTATGGACTGCAAGATTTAATTGAATTTAAAATGCAATTAAGCAAAATTAAAGTTATACAGCCATGAGCACATAGTCTGAGCTTAACTCGAGGTGTCAGGTCCACATTTAAGGTATCCTAATTGAGGTACCTCCCACGAGTGCCTAATCTACACTCGTCTGAATAAATATTAATACATCCGTTTAACCAGTTAGTGCGTGCTAACCCGGACGAGGATGGTCAATCCTATATGGTACCAAACTATGCTGAGAAGGGCTTTGAAAAGATTAGTGAGATAACTCATGTAGTATTTGTTTGATTTCGTACTTGCGTTCATATAGTAAAAACAAGACGAGCAGTATATCACACCCCTGAGTAAAACAGTAAAATAGGGGCTATGAGACTCACCTGAGTCTTGAGAGTTTAACTTAATAAACTTGAGTTGATTAGCTGAGTAGTGATGTCCGAAGACTTGTAACCTGAGGGTGTCCACGATATGAGATGGTTATAAACATGAGTAGGTATCTATAAAGATCACCTTTGTAGTTGTTCATCCAACTAGAATGTCCAAATGACTACGATTTGGTTGATTTGATTGAGTTTTGAAAACGTGTACGGCCCGTTGGTGATTGGTTGCAATAATAATCTATCTATTATTATTATGATTTTTTAAGTGTTATGTTTCAAAAATGTGTCCCAATGTGCTTTAGAAGTTGTATCGCACAAGTGTTTGAAGTTATACGAGCTTGACACTTAGTATGATAATAGGTTGTAAATATGATGTTTTTAGCGTCACTTATAGCAACACTTAGGGGTTTATTCGACACTCAGGAAGTGCCGCATAAAATGGAAAATTCTGAAGTATTAGCGTCATTTGGGGAAGTGACGCATAAGGGGCGACACTTAAGGAAGTGTCGGGTGTAAGTGTCGGGTGAATTGCAAATCGATTTCGGTGCGACACTTAGGCAAGTATCGGGTTCAAGTGTCGGGTGTTAAATTTGCGTCACTTAGGCAGTGACGCAAAAAGAGGGTTTTATGCGGCACTTAGGCAAGTGACGCGAGATTAGGGTTTTATGCGACACTTAATGCGTCACTTAAGGAAGTGACGCATCACTGCTTTGGTCTGTGCGACACTCTAGACTGTTCGTGATTTTTGAGCCCAAAAACGAGTTTTCCGGTTTCTGTTTGGATTCTTTTACCCAACCCATATTTGGACATTTTAAGCTTATACAAACAACATTCAAGTAAAATAACAAAGATTTAAGAGTTTTCGAGAATTGTAGGGATTCTTACAAGTTAACGCGGGGAGAATCCGAAAAGATAGAATTGTAGATCGTGACGTCGTGGTTCTTTTCTTCCAAACGAGCTAGATGAATAATGGGTTTTTATGGTGGTTTTTGATAATTTAAGGTGGTGGTGTGGTGGTGTGATGCGTCACCAGCGGTCGGTAAGGATTTTACCCTTGTCGTTGCACCGGCTATTGGCGACGGGCATCAGTGGGTGTTTTAAATTTGTAATTGCGGGGTGATGAACGTCAAAATGTACTAGATTATAGTACTATTTACCCCTTGTTTAATTGAATTCTTATGCATTTTGTGTGAATAAGATACTGATCTCGTTCATATTTGTATTTAGGAGTTAATTGGAGCTTGAATCTGAAAAGAATCAGAAAACAAGCTAAAAAGTTGAAGTTTGAAGAAGATAGTCGAAATGGTGAAAAGTTGGAATTTTGCATCCATACGGCGTATGGAAAATCCATACGGCGTATGGATTGAGTGAGCCGGGCTTCCAGTTACGCGCGCCTAGACCATGGGCCTTTTGCATCCATATGGCGTATGGAAATTCCAAACAGCGTATGGATTGATTCGATAGAATAAAATAAAACCCTAATTTCACCTCATTTTTAGGGTTATCACTTATCATTTCTCTTGAGCCATTTTTCAACCATTCCAGCCTCATTTTCAGAGCATTTTGAAGGTAGAAAGCAAGAAGAATTGAAATCTTTTTGTTTGTTCATTCGTATCTTCGGTTTCTCGGTTCGAATACGTTATTCCTTTTCATTTGATTATGATTTCGATTTCATATTTGGGTCTGAGTTTCTGTAATGATATGAGTAGCTAAACTATTTATATATTTGCTTAGATGATGATACTTAGATCATGGTTTGATTATTGATTTGCGAAAGATATTGGATTTTATGAATGTTTATGTGTTTACTTGATAATTCTTGGTTATTGATTGATTATTGTTGATTATCTAACGTGGTTTCTTGATTGATTGAGATTGAGTTCCATTTGGTTAAGAGATTATTGATAATTGTTGGTTTCAGTTAGCCTTTATTGCTGAATAGATTGAGTTTGACAGGTTAGGGTTAATAATCGATATTAATCATTAATGAACAAGATAACTAGCATTAGTTATAGACTTTATTGATTCAAGTCACAAAAGTAAATCACATGAACGACGTAGGTTTAATTTAGAACACAATTCGGTGGACAACGTTAGTTGAATAAATTGCATGTTGAAAACAATCTTGTGTCTTTCTTAATTGTGTTAGATTAACTTACCTCGGAAAGGGGGTTGTCTTACTTGTCATATCGCTATAAAATCCATTGTTTGAGCAAATCAATAAAGTGATAACCGGAATCTAAGGAAAGTAATCTAAGTGAATACATTTCTTCCATCATTTGAATCAAGTATTATTATTTGATTAATTGTTTTTATAGTTCTTATTTATTCTACTTTATTTAATTTAAAGTTTTATTCATATTTCATAATTGTTAGTCAATTGTTCGTTCGAAACTAAAACGCCCCCTTTGTTTTATTTGAATTATTATTTTAATCATTTTAAACAATTTCCATCTTGTTAGAATTGATATCCGTTCCTTGTGTTCGATCCGGACTTATCGTACTATACTATTATGCGATCAGGTATTCTTGCCTGAGTTGTGTATTAGCAAGTAAGGTAATTTTCATTTTTAAAACTAAGTCTCGTTTACACGACATCAAGTTTTTGGTGCCGCTGCCGGGGAGCGGTTTGATCCAATTAAATAATTTGGAACTTGTATAAATTGTATAGTTGTTTTGTTTATGATTTACTGGTTGATAGTTTGTTTCTTTGCTTTTGTCTGGAAGGTAGGAGTTTGATTTTAGACTAATTTGCTCTGTTTGAGATACTTTAGTAGCCTGTTCTACTTACTAGATAAATTTATAAATTTATTGCAGGAAGTATATGACCTGAACTTCGGAAACTGTTCCGACTGTTCCATTCGCAGAACCCGAGCGTACATTTCATCAAAGGAGACACACTTTTTCCGCACCACCCAATTCACCGAATCACGAACCTGATCCCAACGAAGAATATGAGGAATTTGAAAGGAACCCTTACACCCCTTTAGCTTTTAATTACGAATCAGATTTGAGGGCGAGTACGGAGAGTATCGCGGAAGACCACCAACCGAGTATCCTAGCGATCAATTGGAACCAGATCTCGACATGGCGGACGACATTGCCAACATGATTCTCGAGCTGTATTCAAGCCGAATGCGCACCGATCTTGGGCCCGGAGTAGTGAGGCCCGCCATTGCGCGAGAAGTGGAGTTCGAAATCAAGGGACAGTTCTTCAAGGAGCTTAGAGAGAACCCTTTTCTAGGCGAAGAAAAGGAAGATGCTAACGAGCACGCCGAGAAGATCCTGGAAATCGCTGATATGTTCAATGTTCCCAACGTTACGCGCGATCAAGTCATGCTCCGAGTGTTCCCAATAACACTAAAGGGAGCCGCTAAGAGATTGATTTCAAACGAACCAGCTGGATCCATCACCACGTGGGAAGATCTGCGCACGAAATTCCTGAAGATGTATTGCCCGCCATCCAAAACATCAAAGATGATCGACGAGATTAGGAATTTCAAGCAAGATATTGACGAGTCACTTCACCAAGCATGGGAAAGATACAAGGATTTGATGCATAGGTGCCCACAACACGACCTAAACGATCAACAAATCATGATGGTATTCTACAAAGGGGTGGATCGTGCCACAAGACAGCAATTGGATACTCAAGGATCTCTACCGAAGAAGATTCCAAGAGATGCTTTAGAGGAAATTCGTGACCAAGCAAAGCATTCTCAGCTTTGGGACAATGGAACCAGTCGGAGAAAGAGGTCGGTTAGCAATGAGGATGGACTCGCCGCCATCACTGCTAAGCTTGACAGCATGGGAAGAGATATAAAGAAGGTAACCGAGACTGTTCATGCAATCCAAGTAGGGTGTGATAACTGTGGAGGAACGCATCTAGTCAAAGATTGCCCTGAAATTGAATTTGAAGAAAGTCAAATTTGGTGAAGCTCAAGGAAACTACCACCAAGGCGGTGGGACCTTTTTCCGAAGACCATATCAAGAAGGAGGTCGCCAATTCCGCCAGACTCAACCATGCTTCTACTCTAAGGAACAACCCACGACACCTTTTCCCGAGAAGAAAACTAGTTTGGAGGAAATGATGGGGAAGTTTTTGACTACTAACGAGCAATTTATTGCTAGTTCTGGACAACGGATGGACACTACTGAAGCGTTAGTACGAAATCAAGGTGCCATACTAAAGCAAATTGAGGGAACAATTTCAAACATAGCTAAGGTTCTCCAAGAGAGATTTCCAGGAACCCTACCAGGATTTACCGAAACCAATCCACCAGATCAAGCTAAAGCGGTTACCACCAGAAGTGGAAAGGTTCATGAAGACCCTTATTTTGGTAAGAATCATGTATCTGAACTTTTGTCGAAAAAGGAGAAGGAAGTGGAAGTTGTTAAAAGTCCTACGGAGGACATGAAAGCTGATCAAATTGCTAAGGATAAGCAATATGCAAAGGATCATACGTCACCCCCGCCATACCCTGCAGCTTTGAGAAGAGGAAAGGATGAAGCTCATTATCATCAATTTCTTGAAAATTTGAAGCAGCTTCATATCAACATTCCATTTGTAGAAGCTATTGCCCAAATGCCTAAGTATGCGAAATACTTAAAGAATCTTTTGACTAATAAGTCAAAATTGGCAGAGGCAACCACTGTAACGATGAATGAGCGATGCTCTCCTGTGATGCAAAACAAGATACCACCAAAAATGAAGGATCCAGGGAGTATCACTATTCCCTGTCTCATTGTTAAATTGGACATCACAAATGCACTAGCAGATCTTGGAGCTAGCATATCCATTATGCCCTATACTATGTATGCTAGACTCGGGCTAGGAGAACCCAAGGCAATTCGAATGTGCATTGAGTTAGCTGATCGCTCTATTCAATATCCAAGAGGGATGGTTGAGAACGTCTTAGTCAAGGTTTATAAGTTTGTGTTTCCCTGCGACTTCATGATTCTCGACATGGTAAAAGATCCCAAGGTACCAATTATTCTAGGAAAACCTTTCCTAGCCACTTCAAGAGCATTGATCGATGTTTTTGATAGAAAAATCACCATGGGAGTTGGGGATGAGAAGGTTGTGTTCAATGTAAATGAATCCATGCAATACCCTTCCTCTGTGGATGATACTTGTTACTTTGCTAGTGCGAAGGAACTGTCTGACTATGATGAGTTCTTGCAAAGTTTAAAGGATGACGAAGATCTTGATCCGATGATTCTGGAAGGATGGACGGGGAGCATCGAGGCAATCCGTGATATTGAAGAGTTCGATAAACTGCTAGAGGAGATTGAGACAACGTGCGATGATGAGTTAGAGAACGAGGTAGTCAAGTTTAAGGAGAGTGATGAGTCAATCTTGACGAATGGAATCTCCATCAAAATGGAAACGCGTATTACCATGCATGGTATTCCCTGTTCAAGATTGGATGTTTTTGCAGTTAAATCCTCATTTGAAGAACCACCGAAGTTAGAGTTGAAGGAGTTACCAACTCATTTGGAGTATGCATACTTGCAAGGGAAATCAGATCTGCCTGTAATCATTTCAGCAACTCTTTCACCTACAGAAAAGGAAAGTTTATAAAGGGTGCTTAAGGAGCACAAGCAGGCTATTGCATGGACGATCAGCGATATCAAGGGAATAAGCCCCTCATATTGCACTCACAAGATTCTTATGGAATCCGATTTCAAGCCTGTGGTGCAACCTTTGAAGCGGTTAAACCCGAGGGTCACGGATGTGGTGAGAAAAGAAATTTTCAAGTTACTAGCCTCTGGGTTGATATATCCCATTTCTGATAGTCCATGGGTAAGCCCCATTCACGTTGTACCCAAGAAAGGAGGGATGACGGTGGTAGCAAATGATAAGAATGAATTGATCCCCACGAGAACAGTCACTGGGTGGAGAGTGTGCATTGACTACAGGAAGTTGAACGATGCTACACGCAAGGATCACTTTCCCCAGCCTTTCATTGATCAAATGCTCTAGCGTTTGGCCGGTAAGGAATATTACTATTTTCTAGATGGTTTTTTCGGATACTTTCAGATTCCGATACATGCAAACGATCAAGATAAGACCACATTCACCTGTCCATTTGGAACATTTGGGTATAGAAGAATGCCATTCTGGTTGTGTAACGCACTCGCAACATTCCAAAGGTGCATGATGGCAATCTTTCATGACATGATTAAAGACAGTATGGAGATATTTATGGATGATTTCTCCGTCTTTGGGAGTTCGTTTGACGAGTGTTTGGTTAATTTGGAGAAAATGCTGCAGAGGTGTTAGAGTTCGAACCTTGTGTTAAACTGGGAGAAATGTCATTTTATGGTCCGTGAAGGGATTGTATTAGGACATAAGATTTCAAACGTTGGAATCGAGGTGGGTAAGGCTAAAGTCGAGGCAATAGAGAAGTTGCCTCCTCCAATAAATGTCAAGGGCATACGTAGTTTCTTGGGACACGCGGGATTTTATCGACGTTTTATTAAGGATTTTTCCAAGATAGCTCGTCCGCCGAATAAACTGTTGGAGAAGGAAGCCAAGTTTGAGTTTTCCAAAGAATGTCTTGATGCATTCAATCTGTTGAGAGAAAAGTTAGTATATGCCCCCATCATGATTAGTCCAAATTGGGATCTTCCCTTTGAACTAATGTGTGATGCTAGTGATTATGCTGTAGGAGCAGTGTTAGGGCAAAGGTTTGACAAGAAATTTCAACCGATTTACTATGCTAGTAAAACCTTGACAAACACGCAAGAGAACTACACTACAACCGAAAAGGAATTGCTTGCAGTTGTGTTTGCCTTTGATAAGTTTCGATCTTATTTGATTCTATCAAAGACTGTAGTGTTTACAGATCATTCAGCATTGAGGTATTTGTTTAGCAAGCAAGATGCAAAGCCAAGATTGCTAAGGTGGATTCTCTTATTGCAAGAATTCGCCATAGAGATTCGTGATAAGAAGGGAGCTGAGAATTTAGCCGCTGATCACCTTTCCAGGTTGGAGATTCCGGAGTTAGAAAAGTTAGATGAATCGGAAATTAAGGATACATTTCCCGATGAGAGTTTGATGAAGGTTATCATGAGTGAGCTTCCATGGTTTGCTGATTACGCCAACTTCTTAGTTACAAAAACTCTTCCTACCGAGATGAAGCATAATGAAAGAAAGAGATTTTTCTTGGCCTTACGACATTACTTTTGGGAAAACCCATTTTTGTTAGGGAGTGTGCTGATGGAATGGTGAGGAGATGCGTTCATGGAGAAGAATGAATGAATATTCTAAGTCAGTGTCATAAAGGTCCTACGGGAGGATATCATGGGCCATCGTACACATCAAGGTAGGTGTTTGAAGCAGGATTTTACTGGCCACCTGTCTATAAGGATGCATATGAGTTTGTAAAGGAATGCGATGCTTGCCAACGAACTGGAAGGATCTCTAAAAGAGATGAGATGCCACAAAATCCTATTATGGTTAGTGAGATTTTCGATGTCTGGGGAATCGACTTTATGGGACCATTTCCACCAAGCAATGGAAACAAATACATCGTAGTGGCTGTAGATTATGTTTCAAAGTGGGTAGAAGTAAAAGCATTACCTACTAATGACGCGAGAGTAGTGATAAAATTCCTTAAACAATTGTTTTCGCGGTTTTGAACACCTAAGGCGTTGATTAGTGATCGTGGAACGCATTTTGCAAATGCGCAATTGGAGAAAGTTATGAAGAAGTATGGAGTCAATCACAAGTTTTCTACTGCTTATCATCCACAGACTAGTGGACAAGTTGAGGTGACTAATCGCGGATTGAAGTGTATTTTAAAACGTTCAATTGATGGAAATCCGAAGGATTGGTCAAATAAGTTGGATGATGCATTATGGGCCACAATGACTGCTTTTAAGACTTCCATTGGTACTACTCCTTATCGGCTGGTGTATGGGAAAGAATGTCACCTACCTTTTGAATTGGAACACAAGGCATACTGGGCATTGAAACAATTCAACCTTGATGATCATGCGGAAGGAAAGGAGCGTTTGGCACAGTTACAGGAGTTAGAGGAGTTGAGGACAAATGCTTATGACAACGCAAAGCTGTATAAGGAGCACACCAAGAAATGGCATGATTCACGCCTTAAATCAAATAATTCATTTGAACGAGGTGACAAGGTGCTTTTATATAGTTCTCATATGCATCTGTTTCCTGGGAAGTTAAAGACTCGTTGGACAGGACCTTTCATAGTTGAAAAGGTGTACCCTTTTGGTGCTATTGACCTGAAAGGTCATTCTGGGATGACGTTCAAGGTGAATGGCAGTCGATTGAAGAAATATTATGGTGACGCAAGGGACTCCAAAAGGGATTTGGAGATGAATTTCAATTAAGTTATGGAGCAAAGTGTCGAGCTTACCGACGTGATAAACAAAAGTGCTTTCGGGAGACAACCCGTTGTTTTTCTTAATTATTTATTTTGTTTGTTAATAAGCTCTTGTAAGAGGATGTTGTTGGAAGACTTCGTTTTGAAGATAACTCATGGGAGTTTTTCTGTTCACTTCTTTTCTATTCCCATTTCTTTGTGTTTCTTTTTGCAATGAGGACATTGCATATTTTTAAGTGGGGGATGGGGGAACAAAAGTCTAAAGAAATCTGCTGTCCTTAAAATATGAATGGTAACTATTGGCAGATTTCAAGATAAAGGGCATTCTATGTTAGTCATTTTTCAGCCTAAATTTTTCTTTTAAAATTGTATTCTGTGTAAGTTTAGCAAATCTTGTAACATATTTTGGGAATTCAAATGATGAAATGAACTTAATTTTAAATATTAGATAGTTCATCATATGATGTATTGATAGGCAATCTATATGAAGGTTATTTGAGCTTTTAAGAAATCTAATGCATAATGTAGGATTTATCCTAAGAGGATCTTTTAGCAAGGTATGATCTTAGTCTTAATCCTTATATGATAGCGTGTTATAATCCATAATTTTGGATCCTAATTATCATCTGATAACACTCAAAAAGTCAAGTTTTTGTGTGCTATTATCTCACCTTTTTAGCCCAATTATGGATGAAAACATTTGAAATATACATTTTTATACTAAATTTCATAATGATGGCTAAAATATAGATGATGCTTCAAGAATCAACCAAAAAGGCCTAAAAATGAGTAAAATAGAGCACAAACGATCAACGAATCTTCCGTTCACGCATTTGAGCACAATTTAAGTTATACTTGGAATTATGACCTCTAACTTATGTCATTTTCTTCGTTAGGAAAATACGAACGCGTGGACATAAAGATCGCTCAAAACGGATAAACGACGAAGAAGTTACGCCCAAACGAAGAAACGAAGAACCGAAGAACCAGCATACGGCTGAACCAAGCCGTATACGGCTGGTCCAGACCGTATACGGCTGTTCTAGACCGTATACGGCTGGGACTGGATCGTATACGGCCTGCACAGACCGTATACGGCCTGTGTCCAGCCGTATACAGCCTGGTTCAGCCGTATTCACCCTGTGCTCAGCCGTATACGGTCCAGTTCAGCCGTATACGGTCCAGCTCAGCCGTATTGTGCGTTTGGGTGATAAAAATTTGATTTTTATTCGCCTTTGCGATAAGGTTGTGCGTTTGAAGGTTTGGATACGGTCTACGGATACGGCTGTGCCATCTCTATAAATACAAACCTCATTTCATCACCACATCACACACTTCTCATCCATTCTTCACCAACACTACTCTCTCACTACTCTCTCTCTAGATTAGGTTTTTATTTTAATTTTCGTAGTTAGTGGCTAGTTAGTCTCTAGTTAATACCTAACCGGGCTACTAGGGGAAATATTGTAATATCGCTTGGAGCATACTAGAAGTTCTGTCTGTATACTTTCAAGTTATATTCAGCTACGCTCTTTTCACGGTTATATCTATCATTTATCTTATTAATTAAAATGCATACTGTTGTTATTTTGGTTATGCTAGATTTAGGATTTGCCATGATTAGCGAGTAGTTATATTGCATGTTTGTTGTGATGTAGTTAGCCGTATTAGTTGGGATGATGTCACTATGAAACAACAGAAGTAACGTTAAACGACTTTCATTTGTATAGCGCCGGAAACATCACGAATGTGTGGAGTACGGAACGTGGAAGCTATGAATGTCGTGGGCACAATCTGTTGTGGAATAATGTCCCAACTCTTTTATAAATGAAAACTCGGTGCTTTGATTAACTTTCTATCTATGATTATAAACCAATGAACGTGATTAAAACCTTTTTATTAAGACGTAGCTAACCTTAAGTAAAGGTAATTAATTATCTGTGTTTGAAATAAACATGGTCTGGTTTTAAACCTGTGGAAATACCGTTTTCAATCAAAGTGGTGTACACAGTACATAAACTAGGGATTTATTGGGACTTTAAAGTAAGGGCTGGTTTATATCATAGATGGATAATTCCCGAACTTAAATACAAACTTAGTTTATAAGCCCAGAATGACCATTGTGTAATGAAGCAAACGTAAATACCGTAAATCGACTGAATACATGGTATATCGTTGAAAGCACCATTGGTGTAGTACAACGTGGAAGTCATGAAAAAGCCGTTGGTACTATACTTTGTGAATTACCGGTTATTATAACCTCTGGACTTTACAAACCCATCAATAGAAAGTAATCAAGCACCAAACCAAGTCTTATACTTAGATGTTTTATTCAATTGAGTATCCTTGTGGGGTTAAGAACGGTCGGACATCGAGTTAGTTTACCACCTTATTCATGCACCCAGGATTTCAATCCAGAAAGAGTCACTGTACCGTAACAGGATAGTGTTGTGGGCTGGGCAACCTACTCGATCAGAATCACGATAGCCTAGTTGCTCAGTGACATACTGATTGAGAAATCAATTAGTAGGGAGCTAGTGCTTACCCCACATATACTTAAAACAAATAAAATACAAATCTTTAGAGACGTTTTCATATCCTAAACTAAACATCATCCCAACGTTCGGCTAACGAACTCACAACAAACACCCCCTCTATCCTGACTGCTATCCGTTTATTTTATCTGCTTTTTATTATTGCTTATTATCTTAATCATAAAAAAACAAAACCAAACCACTCCCAACTATTTTAAAACTCCCTCACTATTTAGAAACAGACATCCTAGACTACTCAGATCCACAATACAGTTGGTTTTGAAGAACGACCCTAGGTCATACTCGCTGCTATACAACCCTTAGGCCACATAGCATGTGACACCCGACGATTTAGGGTTACTGATTAACCCTCTAGAAACCCTAATTACGTGTGTTTAGTTTTGTATTAGGCTAAATGCTTGTAATTACTTGAAACTATTTGTATATTTATGTGAATATACACTTCCGTAATTGATTTATATTACGCTACGTAATTCGTTGTAATTACGCTCACGCAATTTGGTAAAATTGTGCAAAACAACCGGACGGAGTCCGACAGTATATACGACGTTGGTGAAAACTTTTCTATAAATAACTTAAATCTATTTTTAGAAGTTATTTATCATATATTATTATTTTAATATAATAATACCCGAAAAACCTAGACGTTTTGGTTAAAACGTCTCAAACGCAACGAAAACGCGCAGAACGCGCCCGACAATCGAACGAAATTCAAAATATATTTTTGAATCAAAAATAAAACTAATTAGTGAAAAGCTATTAGTTAATATATCGTGTCTTAAAACGATAATGAAAAACGTCCAAATAAAACGTCACGCGATTTAAAATCCGTGCAACGAACGCGCAAATCGAGATCGATAAATTAACGAATCATTTCTATAAATGTTTTTCAAGTATTTAGATTAAATACTTCAAATAAAAATATTGAAACTTAAATCGTTACTTAAAAACGCGTATTAAACGTTTAACACCAAACCGAACGGGTAAACGAACGTAAAACGCAACAAATAAAGCTAGAAAGGAAAAATGACCAAAATACCCCTTGTGGGGCCCCCCATGGGCCGGCCACCCCACCTGCCCTCTTCCTTTTTGGCTGACCATTCCCCTTCCCCACTCATATTTCATGCAATCTTTGAATCTCTACACTCCACCTCTCATTTCCATTTTCACACTCAAACCTCACTCTCCACTCTACTCTTTCCCTCAAACACTCTCAACTCTCTCTCTATTTTCTGGAGATTCCAGCCCTCAAACACCCTCATTATCATCACCATCAAAACATCATCATTCCTCATCTTCTTCAAGAACAAGGAGGAGCTAAACACAAGAAAGATCACCACCTTCATCATCCTCATCCTTTGCTCTTCATCATTCCTTGTGAGAATCACTAACTTTTCACTTATTTTACATTAATACTTCTGATTTAGATGTTACAAAGTTCATCTAACACTAATATGTCCAAAATCTTGATCAAAATACGTTTTTATAACACCTATATGAACATGCATGAATCTGTCCAGAAACTTTCTTCACTTACACGAATTTTATAAAATTCATCCTTTCATGAAAATGGTCATTTTTATAGGTTAAAATCAAGCTCAAGATGTTATCTTTCTAACACCGCAAACCTCATGCCTTTTTGAGCTCGTTTGGTATTTTTAATAATTTAAATGAAAACACATAGACTTTCTGGTACTGAAAGTCAGAAACTTGAACCATATGATTTTGACCATAACTTGAGTTCTACAAAGAATTAGAAGATGCATTTTTTATTTAAAAGTTGCGTATTGAAAAGATCTACAAAAAGTTCTTCTATGACTCCTTCCAGAAACCTACGGATTTTCTTAGAAATATGAATCTATGCGACTGACCTGCATGAAATTGAAAACTGTGTATGGATTCATCCATAAATTTTATACCTAACAAGATGGACACCATAATTAATGGAAAAATTAAGTTAACCTCTAGACATATGGTAGAACAGCTGATAAAAATCTTGGACTCTAACTCGGATTATAGCTAGTTAAGAAAAATAGAGAAAGTAAACCGACAAACCGAGAAACATGAACGTGGACTGTTTTTGGACTTTTATAAAAACCGAGACTCTTGGTGAACTCCGACATGAACCGACAACATATTTAGACCTTATAAACTGATATTGGGGTTGGGTGAAAGTTTCGGGTCAAACCGAGTAAGTTTGACCAAGTCAACAAAAGTGGCTCGTTTTCGAAAAACTTACTATTTTTGGAAAGTGGTAACAAAAATGGGTTTGGGTGACTTAATTAGAAACTTAGACCAAAAACTAATTTTAGAAAGTTTCCCGAACGAAAACCGACACTTGAAAACACTTGGACTAAAATGTAAAATTTTGACAGACCCTTAGTGTCGCATGACCATGCGACACTACCCTTAGTGTCGCACCCCTCAGTGTCGCTGATCTATCATCAGTGACTTCAAACCTTGCGACACTACCTGCGACACTTACCTAAGTGTCGCATAACCAACAGTGGAAACTAAAAATACACTAACAGTGGTAACTATGCGACACTACCTGCGACACTTGCCTAAGTGTCGCATAACCAACAGTGGAAACCTTGCGACACTCACTGCGACACTTACCCTAGTGTCGCATGACATGCGACACTGACACTAGTGTCGCTAATGATAGAATATTTTAAACTTGTTTTTCACTAAGTATCGAACATGAGTAACAACTTATAACCACACATGATACATAATAGGACAAAGTATACGATGACACAAACTTGATAATAATGTCATAAAGAATTATTATTACAAACTTTCACCAACGGGTCGTACGCGTTTTTGATAAACGAACTTGAACTACTATTTGGACATACTAGTTGATGAACTAGCTTTAGGTGGACATAAAACCCCCACCTACCCGATTGGCTTAAGTGGACATTAACCCCCACTTATACAATCGCTATAGATGGTCTTTTGAGACATCTACTTATACAACCTCATACGTCTAGGGCGTTAGGAGGTTGCACACGGGAACGAGAACACCCACTGCTTGCTACTTGATTATTGCTTGCTATCTGCTAAACCTTGGTGAGTTTCATAGCCCCTTTTTACTGTTTTTCACTGGGGTGAGAATACATACAACTGTTTTATAAACTGCTTTATGATCACAAGTACTGTAACAACTTTTTCGATACGCATTGCATGAGACCTGAATAATCCACTAAAGTCCTCTACTTATCATAGTCATTAAAATTTGTGCGTGAGTATTATTGGGTGGTACCATCAGGGTTTGACAAACCTCGTCCGGGCTAGTCGCGCTAGCCAACCCACGGGCGCAGTATTACTTGTGAATTAGAAGTGTATCGGATTAGTACACTTACCGGAGGCAAACAACATTAAGCTTGACTATGAGACTTATGGCAATGGTATACCTATATTGCAGGAAGCAATACGTTTACTTGTCGTTTGATAACGATACTTTTTACTTATCATTGATGAATGATACATACTTATGAAATCTTGTGGATCATTTTAGCAACTGATTACTTGACAAACCTATGAACTCACCAACTTTATGTTGACCTTTTAGTATGTATTTCTCAGGTAACCCGCCGCAGTAGGAAGCTTTTGGAAAGCTTAGCTCGAGTCGCATTGTTTTCAAAACATCAAGAGATTAGATTGCATGTAGCTGTATTTTGTAAATTCAGTAATGTATTAGAAATCTCTAAACGGTTCATGCGAACTCCAGAATTATTTTGTAAACATTTGAATTATGGTAATGTAATATTTTCAAACGTCTCATATAGAGGTCGTTTGCTTTAATCCTTGTGTTATGATTATTGATTTGGTCGGCGCCCCCGTGACACCTCCCACTTCCGCTGCCACGTGTTTTGGGGGTGCGACAGATTGGTATCAGAGCCAAAGGTTATAGCGAACTAGGATTGCATTAGTGACCTAGACTATAACCGTTAGGTTAGTATTTCTTGTTTATTATGACTGGTTCAGCGATTGCATCATTTGAATTTAATTTAACATAGCCTGATCAACTATGTACAATTAAAGGAGAATCGATGCAAAACCTGAAATGGTTATAGTGAATGGGAATGCATTAGAAGACTTTGACCAAGGATAGAAACGGGACCAACCCTATACGTGTTTATGTGCTAGGTTACTATATTTCTATATATAACCTTAACCTCTCGTATACTAAACTCCTTGCCACAGAAATGGCAGACTCCTCTAACGTATCATCAATCGGCTTGAACAACGAAACTCAAACGCGGTCCACTACTAGGGGTACCACACCCTTACCTATTCCTACAACTCCAAACTCTCCCGAACCTCTTTACTACATGACCGGCGAAGCCCGGGTAGTACGAAGACATCGAGGGAATGCCGGATCATCTCGAGCAAACCCTTACTCAAACTCTAATGCCAACGCTTCAACTGATAACTGCCGTTTGGCATACGTTCGTAGGTGGGACTGGCTACCCACAACCTTAAACACTTGGAGGTCTGAGGAAGCAATACAGAGTCCTGCTGACCCCATGGACATTTCCCCGTACACACAAGAACCAATACACCATACTGTACCAGTGTTAACAGCCCGACTTCATCGTCACGAAGAAAGGCTCGAAATCCTAGAACGAGACCATTATATAGTAGAAAACTACCTATTGTATCGAAACGATGATCGCATAACACAACTCCTTCAAGAACAGGAAAGCATGAACCGTACTCTGGAAATGATTCATCAACAAGTTATAGATGACAGGAGTGCTACCGACCTCCTCCAAGCAAGGTTGGAAGAAAGTGAACAACGTTCACGGGAAGCCGAGGAGTATGCTCGTGCACTCGAGCAGCGACTAACTTTAGCTGAAGAAGGTGCCAGGCAAACAAGCAGACTTGCGGATACTATAAACCGTCTTGTCACCCTAATGTCGCGAGTAAACCTGCGCCAGGACTAGATCCATTCCTTCTATTGTAACCTATATGGGCAGGATGTGCTCAAACTTATTATCCATTATTACGTTTTGTAAACTTTCGAATCCCGACCGGATGTAACATTCCCGGTATCTTTTGTAATCCTTGTGATTGTTGTCTTTTGAAACTCGTACTCTGTATTCAACTTTCTGTTTAATGAAATATGGTTATCATTCTGAGTTGTTTTATGTTATCTCATTATATGTACACATCTGATATATCATAACCTCGCGCAAACCCCTTATATGTCTCATTTCATTGTTGCTCAGCATCATGCCTCCAAGACGACATACTTACACCGACACCGAAATCGCTCAAGTCATTGCACAGAGCGTAGCTCAAGTCCTAGCTGCTCAACAAAATCCGGGCGGCGGAGGCGCACCTGCTAACACATCTACTCCAAAACCCTGCACCTATAAGGACTTCTTGAACTGTAAACCCTTGTACTTCAAGGGATCTGAAGGAGCTATCGGTCTGATACGTTGGATCGAAAAGACCGAATCTGTTTTCCGAATCTGCAATTGCGCTGAGGAAGACAAAGTCAAATTCTCTACCTGCACCTTATCTGAAGGCGCACTCACCTGGTGGAACTCCTACTCCCAGACTCAGGGACTTGATGTCGCCTATCAACTTCCCTGGGAAGACCTCAAAACAATGCTCAGGGAAGAGTACTGTCCCCGTGAGCAACTGCAACAACTTGAGGAAGAATTCTGGAAACTCTCTGTTCAGGGAAACGACATCACCACCTACACCACTCGATTCCACCAGCTATCTGTCTTATGCCCATCCATGGTGGACCCCGAATACAAACGTATCGAGAGATACATTTGGGGGCTACCAGAATCAATCCAAGGTAACGTCATCTCATCAAGACCTGGGACCATCCAAAGTGCTGTCCGCATGGCTCACGAACTCATGGCCCAGATTGTCCGCCGAGGGACAACCACTGAGAAAGCCATCGGGGACAACAAAAGGAAATGGTCCGGCAACAACCACAACCAACATCAACAGCAACCAAACAAAAAGGCCGAGACTGTTAAGGCCTACACCTCTGGTTCAGGGTCGGGGGACAAGAGAGGATACATTGGGAACAAACCTTACTGTTCCAAGTGTACGCGACACCATGATGGCCCTTGTACCTGCACCCAGTGCAAACGACAGGGACATCTAGCCAAAGATTGCAGAACCCCCAATCCAAACACCAACCCTAATGCACCAAAGGCTTGCTTTGAGTGCGGTAACACCGGGCATTTCCGAAATGTCTGCCCAAAACTGAAGAACAACAACAACAACAACAGGAACAACAATAACAACAACAACCCTCGCGGTCGAGCTTTCGTACTCAATGCCGGAGAGGCCCGTCAAGATCCCAACGTTGTCACTGGTATGTTTCTCCTCAATGATCTAACCACTTCTGTGTTATTCGATACCGGTGCTGATAAAAGTTTCATATCCGATAAATTCTGTCCACTACTAAACATCACACCCACTGCCTTAGATGCTAAGTTCACCATAGAATTAGCGAATGGCAAACTGATCGAAGCCAATAGTGTGATACCTAATTGCACTTTAAACCTCGCCAACGAACTATTCCCTATAGACCTCATCCCCGTGGAAATCGGAAGCTTCGATATCATCGTAGGCATGGACTGGTTGTCCAAACACCGTGCCGAAATCGTTTGTTTCGAGAAAATCGTACGTATACCTCTCACTACCGGTGGAACCTTGATCATACAGGGGGAGACTGGTAGGCGGAACCTGAATATCATATCCTGTATGAAAACTCAAAAGTACCTGAGGAAAGGGTACTCGGCAATTCTCGCACATGTAACCGAAAAGAAGTCGGCTGAAAAGCGACTTGAGGATGTGCCCATCGTCCGAGACTATCCAGAAGTCTTTCCCGAAGACTTGCCAGGCCTACCCCCGCCTAGACAAGTCGAATTCCAAATTGACCTTGTGCCCGGAGCTGCACCCGTGGCACGAGCCCCATACAGATTAGCCCCTTCCGAGTTGCAGGAGTTGTCCACTCAATTACAGGAACTCCTGGACAAGGGATTCATCCGATCGAGTTCTTCACCTTGGGGAGCTCCGGTCCTATTCGTTAAAAAGAAGGACGGATCCTTCAGAATGTGTATCGACTACCGCGAACTGAACAAACTTACCATTAAGAACCGATACCCACTTCCAAGAATTGATGACCTGTTTGACCAACTTCAAGGTTCGAGCTTCTACTCGAAAATCGACCTACGGTCGGGTTATCATCAACTTCGAGTCCGAGACTCCGACATCCCAAAAACAGCTTTCAGAACCCGCTATGGGCATTACGAATTTCAAGTGATGCCTTTTGGCTTAACCAACGCACCGGCTGTATTCATGGACCTTATGAATCGGGTGTGTAAACCCTATCTAGATAAGTTTGTCATCGTGTTCATTGACGACATCTTGATCTACTCTCGCAACGAAACCGAACATGGTCAACACCTGAAAACCATCTTGGAATTACTCAGACACGAGGAGTTATACGCCAAGTTCTCCAAGTGTGAGTTCTGGATGCGAACCGTACAATTCCTAGGGCATGTCGTTGACAGTCAAGGGATACGTGTTGATCCAGCCAAGATCGAGGCCATTAAGTGCTGGGAAGCACCAACCACACCCACTGAGGTACGACAATTCTTAGGTCTCGCCGGATATTATCGACGATTCATTGAGAATTTCTCCAAGATAGCCTTACCTTTAACCTCACTGACTCAGAAAGACAAGAAATTTGACTGGACCGATAAACAGGAGTCCGCCTTCCAACTTCTGAAACAGAAACTCTGCAGTGCACCAATCCTGTCCTTACCCGAAGGCACCGATGATTTCGTAGTTTACTGCGATGCCTCACGCCAGGGACTAGGTTGTGTGTTAATGCAACGTGAAAAAGTCATTGCTTACGCCTCTCGACAGCTCAAAATCCACGAAAAGAATTATACCACTCATGACCTTGAACTCGGAGCTGTCGTATTTGCTCTCAAAATCTGGAGACATTACCTTTATAGCACTAAGTGCACCATCTTTACCGATCACAAAAGTCTCCAACACATATTTGATCAGAAGGATCTCAATATGAGGCAACGTCGCTGGGTTGAGTTGCTTACTGATTATGACTGCGAAATAAAATACCATCCTGGCAAAACAAACGTTGTTGCTGATGCCCTCAGCCGAAAGGAACGTTCAAAACCCCTTCGTGTTCGAGCACTTGGGTTGACCATCCACAATGATCTCACCACTCAAATCCACACCGCTCAACTCGAAGCACTTAAAAACGACAACATCAGAAACGAAGCCTTGCGAGGCATGGAAAAACAATTTGAAATCAAACCCGACGGAACCCGATACTTCTCCAACCGAATCTGGTTACCAAACTTCGGAAACCTACGAAATTTGGTGATGGATGAAGCTCACAAATCTCGATACTCTATACATCCTGGTTCTGACAAGATGTATCATGACATTAAACAACGGTATTGGTGGCCCAACATGAAAGCTGACATAGCCATCTATGTTGGCAAATGTTTAACATGCGCCAAGGTTAAGGCCGAATACCAGAAACCCTCCGGGTTACTACAACAACCCGAGATACCTCAATGGAAATGGGAAAACATAACCATGGACTTCATTACGAAACTACCGAAAACACCGAGCGGTTGCGGTACCATTTGGGTGATCGTCGATCGTCTCACGAAATCTGCCCATTTCCTAGCCATCAAAGAAAATGACAAGATGGAGCGTCTGGCTCGCATCTACCTCAAAGAGGTTGTGGCACGACATGGTATTCCCATTTCAGTCATCTCAGATAGAGATAGCCGCTTCACCTCTCGATTCTGGCAAACACTTCAACGAGCTCTCGGTACTCGCCTTGATTTGAGTACCGCTTATCATCCACAAACCGATGGTCAGAGTGAACGGACCATTCAAACCTTAGAAGACATGCTACGAGCTTGCGTAGTTGACTTCGGAAACACTTGGGAAAACCACCTACCCTTGTGTGAATTTTCCTACAACAACAGTTACCACACCAGCATTAATGCTGCACCATTCGAGGCACTTTATGGGAGAAAGTGCCGATCACCCATTAGTTGGACTGAAATCGGCGAAAGCCAACTCACTGGTCCCGAAATCATTCATGAAACAACCGAGAAAATCATGACTATTCAAAACCGGCTGAAAGCCGCACGTGATCGTCAGAAAAGCTATGCTGACGTGAGACGCAAACCACTCGAGTTCCAGGTTGGGGATCGAGTACTGTTAAAAGTATCACCTTGGAAGGGTGTTATTCGTTTTGGAAAACGCGGAAAACTAAACCCTAGGTACATCGGACCTTTTGAGATTCTTGAAAGAATTGGTCTGGTGGCATATCGACTGCAGCTACCACCACAACTTAGTAGCGTGCACAACACGTTCCACATTTCTAACCTGAAGAAATGTCTGTCTGATGAGACACTTGTGATCCCGCTCGACGAAATCCATACTGATGACAAACTCCATTTCGTCGAGGAACCTATTGAAATCATGGACCGTGAGGTCAAACGTTTGAAACAGAGTCGTATTCCCATCGTTAAAGTCCGGTGGAATTCTAGGTGCGGTCCTGAATTCACTTGGGAACGGGAAGACCAAATGCGACTGAAACATCCACATCTATTCTTAGATACCTCACAGAACACAACAGCAAGCTAATTTCGGGACGAAATTCTCCTAACAGGGGGAGAATGTGACACCCGACGATTTAGGGTTACTGATTAACCCTCTAGAAACCCTAATTACGTGTGTTTAGTTTTGTATTAGGCTAAATGCTTGTAATTACTTGAAACTATTTGTATATTTATGTGAATATACACTTCCGTAATTGATTTATATTACGCTACGTAATTCGTTGTAATTACGCTCACGCAATTTGGTAAAATTGTGCAAAACAACCGGACGGAGTCCGACAGTATATACGACGTTGGTGAAAACTTTTCTATAAATAACTTAAATCTATTTTTAGAAGTTATTTATCATATATTATTATTTTAATATAATAATACCCGAAAAACCTAGACGTTTTGGTTAAAACGTCTCAAACGCAACGAAAACGCGCAGAACGCGCCCGACAATCGAACGAAATTCAAAATATATTTTTGAATCAAAAATAAAACTAATTAGTGAAAAGCTATTAGTTAATATATCGTGTCTTAAAACGATAATGAAAAACGTCCAAATAAAACGTCACGCGATTTAAAATCCGTGCAACGAACGCGCAAATCGAGATCGATAAATTAACGAATCATTTCTATAAATGTTTTTCAAGTATTTAGATTAAATACTTCAAATAAAAATATTGAAACTTAAATCGTTACTTAAAAACGCGTATTAAACGTTTAACACCAAACCGAACGGGTAAACGAACGTAAAACGCAACAAATAAAGCTAGAAAGGAAAAATGACCAAAATACCCCTTGTGGGGCCCCCCATGGGCCGGCCACCCCACCTGCCCTCTTCCTTTTTGGCTGACCATTCCCCTTCCCCACTCATATTTCATGCAATCTTTGAATCTCTACACTCCACCTCTCATTTCCATTTTCACACTCAAACCTCACTCTCCACTCTACTCTTTCCCTCAAACACTCTCAACTCTCTCTCTATTTTCTGGAGATTCCAGCCCTCAAACACCCTCATTATCATCACCATCAAAACATCATCATTCCTCATCTTCTTCAAGAACAAGGAGGAGCTAAACACAAGAAAGATCACCACCTTCATCATCCTCATCCTTTGCTCTTCATCATTCCTTGTGAGAATCACTAACTTTTCACTTATTTTACATTAATACTTCTGATTTAGATGTTACAAAGTTCATCTAACACTAATATGTCCAAAATCTTGATCAAAATACGTTTTTATAACACCTATATGAACATGCATGAATCTGTCCAGAAACTTTCTTCACTTACACGAATTTTATAAAATTCATCCTTTCATGAAAATGGTCATTTTTATAGGTTAAAATCAATCTCAAGATGTTATCTTTCTAACACCGCAAACCTCATGCCTTTTTGAGCTCGTTTGGTATTTTTAATAATTTAAATGAAAACACATAGACTTTCTGGTACTGAAAGTCAGAAACTTGAACCATATGATTTTGACCATAACTTGAGTTCTACAAAGAATTAGAAGATGCATTTTTTTTAAAAGTTGCGTATTGAAAAGATCTACAAAAAGTTCTTCTATGACTCCTTCCAGAAACCTACGAATTTTCTTAGAAATATGAATCTATGCGACTAACCTGCATGAAATTGAAAACTGTGTATGGATTCATCCATAAATTTTATACCTAACAAGATGGACACCATAATTAATGGAAAAATTAAGTTAACCTCTAGACATATGGTAGAACAGCTGATAAAAATCTTGGACTCTAACTCGGAATATAGCTAGTTAAGAAAAATAGAGAAAGTAAACCGACAAACCGAGAAACATGAACGTGGACTGTTTTTGGACTTTTATAAAAACCGAGACTCTTGGTGAACTCCGACATGAACCGACAACATATTTAGACCTTATAAACTGATATTGGGGTTGGGTGAAAGTTTCGGGTCAAACCGAGTAAGTTTGACCAAGTCAACAAAAGTGGCTCGTTTTCGAAAAACTTACTATTTTTGGAAAGTGGTAACAAAAATGGGTTTGGGTGACTTAATTAGAAACTTAGACCAAAAACTAATTTTAGAAAGTTTCCCGAACGAAAACCGACACTTGAAAACACTTGGACTAAAATGTAAAATTTTGACAGACCCTTAGTGTCGCATGACCATGCGACACTACCCTTAGTGTCGCACCCCTCAGTGTCGCTGATCTATCATCAGTGACTTCAAACCTTGCGACACTACCTGCGACACTTACCTAAGTGTCGCATAACCAACAGTGGAAACTAAAAATACACTAACAGTGGTAACTATGCGACACTACCTGCGACACTTGCCTAAGTGTCGCATAACCAACAGTGGAAACCTTGCGACACTCACTGCGACACTTACCCTAGTGTCGCATGACATGCGACACTGACACTAGTGTCGCTAATGACAGAATATTTTAAACTTGTTTTTCACTAAGTATCGAACATGAGTAACAACTTATAACCACACATGATACATAATAGGACAAAGTATACGATGACACAAACTTGATAATAATGTCATAAAGAATTATTATTACAAACTTTCACCAACGGGTCGTACGCGTTTTTGATAAACGAACTTGAACTACTATTTGGACATACTAGTTGATGAACTAGCTTTAGGTGGACATAAAACCCCCACCTACCCGATTGGCTTAAGTGGACATTAACCCCCACTTATACAATCGCTATAGATGGTCTTTTGAGACATCTACTTATACAACCTCATACGTCTAGGGCGTTAGGAGGTTGCACACGGGAACGAGAACACCCACTGCTTGCTACTTGATTATTGCTTGCTATCTGCTAAACCTTGGTGAGTTTCATAGCCCCTTTTTACTGTTTTTCACTGGGGTGAGAATACATACAACTGTTTTATAAACTGCTTTATGATCACAAGTACTGTAACAACTTTTTCGATACGCATTGCATGAGACCTGAATAATCCACTAAAGTCCTCTACTTATCATAGTCATTAAAATTTGTGCGTGAGTATTATTGGGTGGTACCATCAGGGTTTGACAAACCTCGTCCGGGCTAGTCGCGCTAGCCAACCCACGGGCGCAGTATTACTTGTGAATTAGAAGTGTATCGGATTAGTACACTTACCGGAGGCAAACAACGTTAAGCTTGACTATGAGACTCATGGCAATGGTATACCTATATTGCAGGAAGCAATACGTTTACTTGTCGTTTGATAACGATACTTTTTACTTATCATTGATGAATGATACATACTTATGAAATCTTGTGGATCATTTTAGCAACTGATTACTTGACAAACCTATGAACTCACCAACTTTATGTTGACCTTTTAGTATGTATTTCTCAGGTAACCCGCCGCAGTAGGAAGCTTTTGGAAAGCTTAGCTCGAGTCGCATTGTTTTCAAAACATCAAGAGATTAGATTGCATGTAGCTGTATTTTGTAAATTCAGTAATGTATTAGAAATCTCTAAACGGTTCATGCGAACTCCAGAATTATTTTGTAAACATTTGAATTATGGTAATGTAATATTTTCAAACGTCTCATATAGAGGTCGTTTGCTTTAATCCTTGTGTTATGATTATTGATTTGGTCGGCGCCCCCGTGACACCTCCCACTTCCGCTGCCACGTGTTTTGGGGGTGCGACATAGCACAAGTAAAACTTAGGCCCCGCATTTATAAAAATTAAAACCCACTGGTGCCGCCGCTGACGGACGGTCCAACGACAGGGTAAAACCTGATCGACCGTTGGTGGCGCATCAAGTTTTTGGCGCCGCTGTCGGGGAATCAACTGTGAGATCCAGAGGCGTCCAGATGGACTTTCTTCTTAGTGAACCCTTAGGATGGCTTTCCCTTCTTAAACCCCTAAAAATTCTTTCAACCCTTCCTTTCCCTTATCCCGAAGATGACATCCTACCCATCCGGCAAGAAAAGTCATCACCTTCCCACAATCCTACAACCACCGAACGCGTCACTCTCGCTGATATCACCGAACCCTCGATAATCGAGAAACGCTGCCAATTCCACGGACTGCCCGACGATGATCCCAACTCCCACCTCAACAAACTTCTAGCCCTATTCGAATCTTGCAAGCAAAAAGGGGTTGAGCAAGATATAACCCACTTATATTTGTTCCCCTATTCTCTTGCTCTTCACGCGTAAACTTGTTTTGAGGAATTAGACACTGGCTCTATCACCTCATGGGTGGAAATGGAAACTAAATTCTTAGCTAAGTACTTTCCCCCATTCAAACAAACCAAGCTGAAGAAAGATATCATGAACTTCCAACAGTCTCATGATGAATCAATCTTCAATGCGTGGGAGAGATTTAAGAGCTTGCTCAAGAAATGTCCTAACCACCAAATCAAACGATCCACCCAGTTGTGCACATTTTACCATGGTCTTGCACCCGATCATAAGACAATGCTAGACACCGCTACTCGAGGCGACTTCACGTGCTTGACGGACGATGAAGCTTGGAATCTGATAGAAACAATGACCGCGCATCACCATGATTGGACTGATGAGCACTCCTCATTCTCGGCACCTCTTGCCACCAATCCCGTGCAAACTGAGGCTATCAAATCTCTTGTGGAACATGTCGGAACCCTGACCAAGGAAATAGGAATGCTGCAGAAGCCACCTCAACAGGTCTACCAAGTCCGCTCCTGTCTGAAATGTACCAATCCACAAGTTGAGTATGAAGACCGTGTTGATGGAAAAGCCTATTATGACCAGTTCCGAACTCATCCACGTCTACCTGATTTTACTCAAACCTCTCCTAGACCAAACCAATACCCACCAAGTCAACCACCCTACCCAATCCCCCCACAACAACTTCAACTTGGTTGTAACCAACCACCCTTTCTCACTGAACCTACACCTGAGAAGCTAATTACTAGTCCAGACGACACCCTCGTGCAAATCATCGAAAAGATTACGGCTAGACAAGACCAGACTGATCTCATCTTAGGGGAGCAACTAACCTTACTGAATAGTCTTGCAACCCAAGTAGGTCAACTAGCAGAACGTATCGACACTAGACCTCAAGGTAGTGTGCCTAGTAATACCTTCCAAGCCAACCAAGTAACCAACCAAGACTCCAAGGTGGCACTGAGCCTACCTTCGGTTCCTTCAACGGTGAAGGAACAATCTCCTGTCACACAGACAGTTGAGAAGAAGTCTACTCCGCCTCCTAAGAAAAAGGTACACATACCGTTTCCAGGACGTCTAAATCAGCATCATGAAGCTTTCAATCCTAACGGTAAAAACTTAGACACCGAGTCTAGGAAACCTCCCAGCCTGATATATTCTAAATATTTTAGGAGACTTATGTCAACCAAGGACAAGGTACCCAAAGTACCTAATGTCCCTCTGAACGCCGAATGCTCAGATATCCTTCAAAATAGTCTACCGAAAAAGCTAGGAGATACTGGACGTTTTACCCTTCCTTGTTCCGTTAACCACACCGACAATATTCGTTCTCTAGCCGATCTAGGAGCAAGTATCAATCTCATGCCATATTCGTTATTCAAAAGGCTCGAATTAGGATACCTTAAGCCTACTAAAATGAGTGTCCAGCTAGCTGACCAAACAATTAGATACCCTAAGGGAATAGCTGAGAACATCATGGTTAAGGTCAACGAATTCCTATTCCCAACCGACTTTGTAGTAATGGATATCCAGGAAGATATAAACATCCCTATAGTCCTAGGTAGACCCTTCTTTAACACGGCCAGAGCTGTCTTTGATGTCCACTTACAGACTATCAGCTTACGCGCTCATGAAGAAAGCATCACATTCAAGATCGATCAGACCGACTGCACTTCAATGGAGAATGGTGAGCTATATACTGTCTCTATTATCCAATTTACATCAGAAGATGAGACCTCCGAGCCAGAAGCTAAGCAGGTAGAAGAGATAGAAGCAGAGGAAGAGGAAGAAGAAGACACTTCCAATGGCTACTCTCACAATGCTGCTTATATGCTGGAAAGATTGCTTAATCCTGTCTTGGATCCAGAAAATCCACTCACCTACTCTCGACTTAGCGATCTAGAAGAGATTGAGCAAACTTTCATACACAGTTTGAAGAAGATCTCGGACTTCAAAGCAAGTAGACTACCGAGTCTACAGCCACATATACCTCCTCAAGGGATTCAAGCCCTTGCTTCATCAGAACCTCAACCACGGCTTGAGATAGGAGGTATATTCGAGTCTGATGACTCTGATTCTCATGACAAGGAAGGCATTGAGATAGACACTCCAAAGCTATCTTCTGATACAATATCCCAGTTCACTGAGAAATCCCAAATACCGTCCAATGTAGTTGAGATCCCTAATGCACATAAGGTCGATACTCCTACTATGGATAGTGACTCGGGGGAAATTCCTGGTGATGTTCGTTGTATCCCATCTCCTACTCCTCTAGAACCGCCTGATTCACCAGTATTATCTTCACAACCCATCTGTATCCCAACCGTCTCTAATCATGAACAGATGGTTAATGTGATAAATAAATGTGATGGAGACCCTCGCATCGCGATAGCAGCTATTAGAAATTCCACTGTTGACTACTCTCTACACCAAAAATGGCTAATAGCGGTTATTGAAGAAGCGTCCACTATCCGACTCGCTAGCAATGGAACCCGAGATCCGCTCATTCTTAGGTACTGTGTCAGAATATTCGGAGAGACACTCAAATCTCAGCTCAAGGAAGAATTGGACAATGCACAAGAAATTTACTTCTATATCGAACAAAGACAAATATACCGCCAAGTATATGATGTTTTAATTAGTTCAGCGTTTCCTTACTCCTCATAACAAAGAGAGATGTTGAGTTCTATCAGGAAATACTTAGAAGCAGCTACCGGAAACCCTAGGAGCTACGCTGATGCCAAAGTAATGAGTTTTCTTCGGATATTCCTTGATTTACTAGCAAGAGAAGAGCACCTAAGCACCAAAGAAAGCGATCGATTTATCATCAAATCCACTATCGACTATCATATTGAGTTGATAATCGAGGAGCTTAGGTGCATAAGTTTAGATGAAAGGAAGCGTAATCACCCCGTAACTGTTCTAGATATGTCACTACTCAACGTTGCCACTTATGTGATAACTCGACTACGTGAAATATTCCAAAGGAAAAGTGCTGAGAAACCAGAGTTTTTCTTCCATGCTGGGTATCGTGAGTTATTCAACAAATTGATTCATATCTTCAAAGACTCTGACTTTCCCTTCACCCTTCATCAGCACCAGCTAATCAGAAGCTTGTGCCATTCTGTGACCACATTCGGAGGAGATCCCTACGCTGAAGAATATGAAGATCTGAAGTTGAAGTTCCTGGAATTTATGGATTCTATCAGACAAAAGCATCCAATTGGTGAAGTGATCAAGACCAAAACAACCACATTGACAGACCCCAACGGGCCAGTCAATAAGGTGGTTGATTACATCACTTGTGGATTGCTAGGTCTCTCCAAAACTGCCGCAGACCACTTCCAAAGTTTCAAGATGGATACTATGGAACCGCCAGACCTAATCTCAACCATAGTCTGCTACCCCTTTCGGATCTATCCTCCACGCTACACTTTTCCGTAACCTAGGGCACATAACGTCACCATCAATCACCCTAGGAGCACCTCCAACACCTGAACTCCAAGAAGAAAGTCGAGCCCTCGACTATAAATAGAAGCGCTTCTCGGGAGGCAACCCGTGGAATAATATCCTTTAGTGTTAGTAGTATTTTTTGATTTGAAATTCCAAGAAGTGAAATATCTCCGACTATCTTTCACACTTGGATATACATAATGCTTTCAAAATACCACTTCATTTTTACACTAACAGCTTTTACCACATCACTAATCCCAGAATATAGGAAACATTTTCAAAATATTAATTCATGTGTTTCGAGCATTTGAGGTACTTGCGTGCTACTTTCACGCTTTATGCTCGAACTCGTTTAAAAACACATGTCTTACCAATGATTTGTAGTAGATAACATCTTTTCACATTCTGGGATAGTGACACCATTTCAATAAAAAGCTATAAAATGAGAAGTTGGTTTAAAGTATATCCAACGTGTTCACACTTACGAGATATTTTCACATGAGAGAAAGATGTTGAATAAAGACACTTATTCCAAAGTGCGCTTCCAAAAGCTGAACGAACTTCATGGAGCTGCCGAAAAGGAGGATATCTGGCAAGTACTCTTCTTTAAAGGCAACACATCTTCAGACTTTCAGCTTCCATCCATCATGTTGATAGGGGAGTTCTCTCGTTCTTATCCTTGTTTTGATTAGATTATTTTGTTCTATTTTATCAGTATCCTATGCCTTATCCTAAGCTTATCACTAAGTGTGGGATTCCAGCCCAAAACAAACACTTGAGCAACATTTTCCGATATGTTCAAACTCTAAGTGTGGGATTTTACTTGTAGTAAAATCTCTACTCAAGAGAACATTAGGGACAATGTTCCTCTAAGTGTGGGATAGCGGTATAGAATACCTTAGGTTGGATTCGTCTTTCCAAAAGCAAAACTCGGAAAATGTTCCTCAATTTTAAAACCTCACTTTTGCTTAAAATTTTTCAAAAATTTTGAATTAAAATGTCTTGAGGAGAATCATTTTCATATATGAGTAGTGTATTTTGGAAAATAAGATTAAATAAGTTAGGATTTCTTGAGCTGAAATGATGATCTAAGAGGGGCATCGCATGGCTAGGCACATACAACCCATACTTGCAGTGAGGTATCTTGAGCCTATGAAAAGCATTCATTTTAAATGCTTCACTATTCATTTGATGAGTGTGTGCCGATGCATGCATCCGGAATTAGAACTTGCTCTAGGTATGCACTTCGAGACCACATTGGTAGAGTACCGTATGCGGTATAGGTGCAATTAGAGGACCTTGACATTCTTTAGGATTTTACCCCCTTTTTTTTACATATCTCTTCAAGCCCAAAACCCTTCCAACACTCATTTTCAGTGTTGATGATCCGCCTAGGAAACCCTGTTGAGTCTTAGCCTTTTCGTTTCTTTAAAACCTAAATTTCAAACCCATTTTACTTCCACACCCACCAAAACCTTATCTTAGAATTTTAAAATTTTTGAAAAACGCTATTTAGATATTCTTTTTGCTTTCACTCAAAAATCACAAAAGTTCGTGTTTACTCAAAGCTTCTCGTGTGCGTTTCCATGATCAATATTCAAAGATCGAGAGTATTGTGGTGCGAAAAATTGGCACCAAGTAAATTCGAAGTTGTCAAAAGCGTGAAAAAAATGAAAGTAAGAAAGGATCCCAAAAGGGCAACAAAATAAAATGCCTTAGAAATTCCTTGGCAAAGAAGTTCTAGGCCAAAAATATATATATATATATATATATATATATATATATATATATATATATATATATATAAAAGCTAAGTGCTTCAAATCTCCCGAAAACTCCAATCTCAAAAAAGTATAAATCTTCCATGTGTTTTCAAAAGATAGAAGTCAAAATAGTTATCTTCTTCCCTTACCGTTATCCGTTTCCGTTTTCATTGAAAAGTTTGTCTAGATAAAATTTTTCATAAATTTAAAGGTCCTAAGATAAGCAAAACCCTTGAACCAAAATTCTCACTTATCCATACCCTTTAACCCTCACCAAACATTACAACCCATCTGAATGTCCAGGGATAATTAGCACCGTCCTCACCTAAGTGGTGGAGATATGATTCTCGAGCAAGCCTATGACGATGGGTGTTGCATGACTGGCGTTTGAGCGATTTCATTTGTTTAGAATGATAGGTAACCCGAAACACTTCTGACTGAATTGAGCGACCATCTGATGAGATCGCCTAGTCATGTATATTCCAAGATCATGAGAATTGAAAGCATGCCTAAGAGAGTCATTTCATGCTTCTGAAACAAATACCTTATTTTCTCTTAGTCTCCAAGATGTGTTACTTGTTTATGGGAATGTTTGCTCTTAATATATTTTGATTCACCCAAAATGCAGTGACACTTTCAAAATACTTTCATTGGGAAGCAAGTGAGAAATTTGAGTTTTGCTTGAGGACAAGCAAAGTCTAAGTGTGGGATATTTGATAACTCGCAAAAAGTCAAGTTTTTGTGTGCTATTATCTCACCTTTTTAGCCCAATTATGGATGAAAACATTTGAAATTTATATTTTTATACTAAATTTCATAATGATGGCTAAAATATTGACGATGCTTCAAGAATCAACCAAAAAGGCCTAAAAACGAGTAAAATAGAGCACAAACGATCAACGAATCTCCCGTTCACGCATTTGAGCACAATTTAAGTTATAATTGGAATTATGACCTCTAACTTATGTCATTTTCTTCATTAGGAAAATACGAACGCGTGGACATAAAGATCGCTCAAAACGGATAAACGATGAAGAAGTTACGCCCAAACGAGGAAACAAAGAATCGAAGAACCAGCATACGGCTGATCCAGACCGTATACGGCTGGGACTGGATCGTATACGGCCTGCACAGACCGTATACAGCCTGTGTCCAGCCGTATACGGCCTGGTTCAGCCGTATTCACCCTGTGCTCAGCCGTATACGGTCCAGTTCAGCCGTATACGGTCCAGCTCAGCCGTATTGTGTGTTTGGGTGATTAAAATCTGATTTTTATTCACCTTTGCGATACGGTTGTGCGTTTGAAGGTTTGGATACGGTCTACGGATACGGCTATGCGATCTCTATAAATACAAGCCTCATTTCATCACCACATCACACACTTCTCATCCATTCTTCACCAACACTACTCTCTCACTACTCTCTCTCTAGATTAGGTTTTTATTTTAATTTTTGTAGTTAGTGGCTAGTTAGTCTCTGGTTAATACTTAACCGGGCTACTAGAGGGGAAATATTGTAATATCACTTGGAGCATACTAGAAGTTTTGTCTGTATACTTTCAAGTTATATTCAGCTACGCTCTTTTCACGGTTATATCTATCCTTTATCTTATTAATTAAAATGCATACTGTTGTTATTTTGGTTATGCTAGATTTAGGATTTACCATGATTAGTGAGTAGTTATATTGCGTGTTTGTTTTGATGTAGTTAGCCGTATTAGTTGGGATGATGTCACTATGAAACAACGGAAGTAACGTTAAACGACTTTCATTTGTATAGCGCCGAAAACATCACGAATGTGTGGAGTACGGAACGTGGAAGCTATGAAAGTCGTGGGCATAATCTGTTGTGGAATAATGTCCCAACTATTTTATAAATGAAAACTCGGTGCTTTGATTAACTTTCTATCTATGATTATAAATCTTACTTTAACCTAACGCCTTTCGACCAATGAACGTGATTAAAACCTCTTTATTAAGTCGTAGCTAACCTTAAGTAAAGGTAATTAATTATCTGTGTTTGAAATAAACATGGTCTGGTTTTAAACCTGTGGAAATACCGTTTTCAATCAAAGTAGTGTACACAGTACATAAACTAGGGATTTATTGGGACTTTAAAGTAAGGGCTGGTTTATATCATAGATGGATAATTCTCGAACTTAAATACAAACTTAGTTTATAAGCCCAGAATGACCATTGTGTAATGAAGCAAACGTAAATACCGTAAATCGACTGAATACATGGTATATCGTTGAAAGCACCATTGGTGTAGTACAACGTGGAAGTCATGAAAAAGCCGTTGGTACTATACTTTGTGAATTACCGGTTATTACAACCTCTGGACTTTAAAAACCCATCGATAGAAAGTAATCAAGTACCAAACCAAGTCGATAGAAAGTAATCATGAACTTTGAGCTGTCGTGAAGCGTAAGCAATGACTTTGTCTCGTTGCATCAACACACAACCGAGACCTTGGTGAGAAGCATCGCAGTATACCACGAAGTCATCAGTGCCTTCTGGTAGGGATAGAATAGGAGCACTGCAAAGCTTGTGTTTTAATAGCTGAAATGCTGACTCTTGTTTATCGGTCCAATTGAACTTCTTATCTTTCTGAGTCAGTATCGTGAGTGGCTGCGCTATTTTTGAGAAATTTTCGATGAAACGACGATAATACCCAGCCAATCCCAAAAATTGGCGTACTTCGGTTGGATTAGATGGCGCTTGCCAGTTTTTGATAGCTTCGATTTTTGATGGATCGACATGGATTCCTTGACTATTTACAACATGCCCAAGGAATTGAACGGATTGTATCCAGAACTCACACTTGGAGAATTTGGCATATAACTCCTCGTGTTTGAGCAGTCCTAGAATGGTTTTGAGGTGTTGCGCGTGTTCTTGCTCATTTCGCGAGTATATGAGGATGTCGTCGATGAAGACGATGACGAACTTGTCGAGGTAAGGTTTGCACACTCGGTTCATGAGGTCCATGAATACCGCTGGTGCGTTGGTTAAGCCAAAGGGCATCACTTGAAATTCATAGTGCCCGTATCGAGTTCTGAAAGCGGTTTTCGGGATATCGGTGTCACGAACTCGAAGTTGATGATAACCTGACCGAAGGTCAATTTTTGAATAAATAATCGACCCTTGAAGTTGGTCAAAAAGGTCATCGATGCGAGGAAGTGGATATCGGTTCTTGACGGTCCGTTTGTTCAACTCTCGGTAGTCGATGCACATTCTGAATGAACCGTCTTTCTTTTTCACGAATAAGACCGGAGCTCCCCAAGGCGAAGAGCTCGGTCTTATGAATCCTCTATCCAAGAGTTCCTGTAATTGGGTGGACAGCTCCTGAAGTTCGGATGGGGCTAGGCGGTATGGTGCTCGGGCTACCGGTGCAGCACCCGGCACGAGATCGATTGAGAACTCGACCTGTCTTGGTGGTGGCAGACCAGGCAGTTCTTCTGGGAAGACTTCCGGAAAGTCTCGGACAATAGGCACATCCTCAAGTCGCTTCTCCTCCGACTTTTTCTCCATGATGTGTGCGAGGATTGCTGGATAACCCTTTCTTAGAAATTTTTGGGTTTTCAGACAAGAGATGATGTTTAGTCTCGTCCCACCGGTCTCCCCCTGTATGATCAAGGTTCTACCGACGGCGAGAGGGATGCGGATGATTTTGTCATGACAAATGATTTCGGCTCGGTGTTTGGATAGCCAGTCCATTCTAATGATGACGTCGAAACTTCCAATTTCAATGGGTACAAGATCGATGGAAAAAGTCTCATCAGCTAGGTTTAAAGTGCAATTGGGTATCACACTATTGGTTTCTATAAGTTTCCCATTTGCTAGTTCTACTGTGTACTTAACATCTAGGGCAACAGGAGTGATGTCAAGTAGTGGGCAAAACTCGTCAGAGATAAAACTTCTATCAACACCCGTATCAAATAGAATAGAAGCAGTTAAGTTGTTGAGGAGGAACATACCCGAGACCACATTCGGGTCTTGACGGGCTTCCTCTGAGTTGATGATGAAGGCTCTGCTTTTGGTGTTGTTCTTGTGGTTATTGCCCTTATTCTTCAGCTTTGGGCACGTATCCTTGAAATGCCCGAGGTTCCCACATTCAAAACAGGCTTTGGGTTGCCTGGTGTTGTTGTTAGAGTTGTCGTTGTTGGCGTTGGATCTGCAATCCTTGGTGAGGTGGCCGTACCTCTTGCAGTTGTTGCAATAGGGACCGCAGGGACCCTCATGGTGGCGGTTGCATTTGGAACAATAGGGTTTGCTCCCAATGTAACCCCGTTGGTTGTCGGTGTTGGAGTTGTAGGCCTTGATGGTGTCGGGTTTCTTATTTGGGTGGTTGTTGTGGTTGTCGGACCACTTTCGTTTGTGTTGGTTGAAGGATGAAGTGGGTGGTTCAGACTTTTCATTCATGGCCATGAGGTCTTGGGCCAACTGAATTGCTCCGTCGATGGTGGTTTGGTTGGATGAGGCTACGTTCCCCCGGACAGGTTCCGGAAGACCGAGGATGTATTTCCTGATTTTCTCAGGTTCGGTGCTTACCATAGAGGGGCGAAGGGTGGCGAGTTGTTGGAACCTGGTGGTGTATGAATCGATGTCGGTTCTCTGTACCTTCAAGTTCCAGAATTCCTCATCCAGTTTCTGGAGCTTATCGATTGAGCAGTATTTGGCGGTGAGTTTTGCTTTCAAGTCCTCCCAAGAGAGTTGGTAAGCGGTTTCAGCACCCACTGACTGGGCGTAAGAATTCCACCACGAGTGAGCATCGTCCTCCAGGGTACAGGTGACAAGTTGACTTTGTCGTCTTCGGCGCATTTGCTGACGCGAAAAACTGTTTCCATCTTTTCGAACCATCTGATTAGTCCGATGGCTCCTTCAGTACCCTTGAAGCTCGAGGCTTTGCTACTTTGGAAATCCTTGTAGGAACAAGGTTTGGGTTGAGATCGGTTTGCAGTCGAGTCTTCGCTGCCTGACGTCGGTGCTCGTGTCGCCAAGGCTTGGGCCACACTACGGGCAATCAGATCTGCTATTTCGGTTTCACTGAGGGTGACCTGGCGTCGGGGAGGCATGATGCTGAACAAGAAGAACAAGAAAATAGAAATAAGAGGTTTGTACGAATTTATGATATATCTCATGTGTATATGATAGAATATGCGATAATAGAGTGACGTGATAACCACATTTCATTAGATAACTAGGCTAGATACAAGGCATGGGTTCTAGAAGGTTACATAATAATAGGAGTACAAAAGATGCCGGGAATTGTTACATCCGGTCGAATTATAAAAGTTACACCTAGGAAGTTACTAGGTATTCAGAGTAAAAGCTACACTAGTCTTCACGTAGATTAATTTGTTCCATCAGTGCAACAAGGCGATCCACTGTATTTGCAAGTCTGCTGGTCTGTCTGGCATTGTCTTCAGCCAAAACCAGTCGTTGTACCAGCATCCTTGAGTATTCTTCGGCCTCTTGCAGGCGTTGCTCGCATTGTTCCAACCTGAGTCGTATAAGCTCGACTTCTACTCCAGATTCCACTACCCGGTCGTGGAGTACGTTCACTTCGCTAACGGTGTTTTCGTGATCTTCGGAGACTTGGTTGATGCGCTCAAGCGCTGTGAGTCTCCAATTTTCGTTGGTCTCTTGCAATGCGACATCCATGGTGCGAAGTCGTTGCTCGTGACGGTCCAGCCTCGCGGCCAAGTCCGGCAGGGTGAAGTGAGTGGGATACGGGCCAACTCGAGGCGACATGGGGTCCCTCCTAGTTACCCTTGGATTACGCGATCCATACGGATGAGAGCGTGATGAATTGGGTGGGGTGTTTGCCATTCTGAGACAAAGCGTTAGAAGGAGTAAGGCCTATATTCATATAATACATACATAATATAGTCTAATATATTGAGTGAGAACGAGGCCTATCTATGTATATACTTTTATATCACATAATAGCCTAGGGTGTCTATCACAGACAAGTTTGAGTCCGGTTTCTCTCGCGGTCAGAGTCAACTAGTGTATCCTGTTCAGTCATGATTCCTTTCAGGTTTCACATCATATTCTTTTAATTGTACATAGTTGATCAGGCTATGTTAAATTAAACTAATACCATGCAATCACTGAACCTAATCATACTTAATGAGGAATACTGCCTAACGGTCATAGTCTAGGCCCACTAATGCAACCTAGTTCACTATAACCTTAGGCTCTGATACCAATCTGTAACACCCCCAAATTTAGTAGTTTGCGGAAGCGACATTGGGTGTTACTAATCAATATCCAAAGCACAGAGATTAATAGTAAACGACTCTATATGCGTCGTTTTAACAGAAT
Organism: Pseudognaphalium luteoalbum; assembly: GCA_963422505.1. NCBI lineage: Eukaryota > Viridiplantae > Streptophyta > Magnoliopsida > Asterales > Asteraceae > Pseudognaphalium > Pseudognaphalium luteoalbum. Next base: position 13,927,138 of record OY730194.1, read on the forward strand.
GTATTAATAGCAAAATGTTTACAAGGTTTGAAGCTACATATAGCTCGTGTTCGTTTAAAATGAGAGATTTCAATACATAAATACTAGTAAAAAATATATTAATGCAAGAAAATCTCTATTGTCTGCATGCTGACTCGAGCTATAGTTTCCTGGGGCAATCCTGCCTACTGCTTTGTACCTGCGATACATGCTAAAATGGGTCAGCTAACGCTGGTGAGCTCACAGGTTTGAGTATCAAATAAGTTGTATGAACCGCAAGATTTAAATAGTTGATTTGCATCCAGCAAATGATAGTGGTAACAGTATACAGCCATGAGCACATAGTTGAGCTTAACTCGTGGGTCAGGACACAGCCTGAGCGTTTTCGCCTCCACGGATGCCTAATCAACATCCGTCTTCCTTAAATATTAGTACGTCCGTTTACCCGGTTAGTGCTTGCTAACCCGGACGAGGTGGGTCAATCCTATATGGTACCATATACTAATATTCACGCTACAAATGTATTAACAACTATGCTGATGGAGGGCTTTAAAAGATTAGTTGTGTAAAACTCATGTAGTACATGTAAAAGTTGTACTTGCGTTCACGCATTAAAACAAGCAATATATCACACCCCTGAGTTGTAAAAAGTAAAAGAGGGGCTATGAGACTCACCTGAGCCTTTAGAGTTTATAACAATAAACTGGAATTGATTAGCCAAGAATTGAAGTCCAAAGACTTGTAACCTGAGGGTGTCCACGACACGCGATGGTTATAAACATGCGAAGGTATCTATCAAGACTACCTTGTAGTTGTTTGTTCAACTTATAATGTCCAAATTACTACGATTTGGTTGTTTGTTCGATTGTTTGAAATTATGTGTACGGACCGTTGGTGATTGTTTGTAATAATAATCTCACATTATCATTTTGATGATTTTGAAGTGTTATACTAGTCTAACACCTCGTGTGAAAGTTTAGAGGTAACACTATTACTTGTGACCCTAGGGTAAGGGCGAAGCCCGTTAATGACGGGGGTCCGGGGGCAGCGCCCCTGGTAGCGGGGTCCAAGGGGCAGAGCCCCTGGCTGGGGTCGAGCTGCCAGGTCAGCTGGGAAAATTTTTATTTATACTAAATTTCTTTGGTGAAAAACGCATCTGGACTTGAATTTGGGTGAAATCGAGTGATAAAATTTAAGGTCTCGACACTTAGTAAAATTTGTGTTTTCTTGGTTCTGTTTCATGCGACATAGCATGCGACATAAGGCTTGTGTCGCTAGGTGCGACATAGTCTGTTGTGTCGCAGATCACCTCTGCGACATAAGGGCTTGTGTCGCTAAGTGCGACATAGTCTGTTGTGTCGCAGGTCACCTCTGCGACATAAGGGCTTGTGTCGCTAAGTGCGACATAATTCAAATTATGCGACACAAAGGCTTGTGTCGCAGGTGGCCTGGAGCCTCTGCGACACAACGAGCTGTTGGCAGGAAAATGAGCCGAAAAGGTGTTTTCCGGCCTCCGTTCGACCTGTGACTTTTACCCAACCCAAATTTGGACATTTTAAGCTCAAAGAAACAACTAGAACTTAAAAATACTCAAAATCGGAAGATTTCGGGTTTTTGTCGGAAACTTACAAATCGTCGGATGAAAATTCCGAGAAGAAGGAAATGTAGATCGTTGCTTCGTGGTGATTTTCTTCCAAACGGCTAAGGTGATTTGATGATGTTTGAGTGGTTTATTTGAGGGTTTAAGGTGGTGATGGTGATGAAAATGAAGAAAGAAGGAGAGAGAGAGGTAGAGTGAAAAAGAAAGATGGAAGTGAAAAAAATGGGGTGGGGAGGTGGTGACCTCACCCCCTAGTGGCAGATTTTTGGGTGGGGACCCACCCATGTGTGGGTCTCCACTTTTAGCTCCGTGTATTCGCGCTCTGTGCGGTGTTCGTTTCCCCGATCGTTAATCGTTAAGTAATTATTTTAAGTGTTTAAAATGCAAGTTTTTAAAGAAGATGAAAGTTAATTAAATAAACTTTTTAAGTATTTTATCAATTACTTAATAATTCAATTGGTCTCGTTTGTTTGCGCGTTTAATATCTAGGTCGTGTAGACTCCTATAATATGATATGAAGTGAACTTGAAATATTATCAAAATAATATTTTTGGTATGTTATTGTCAATATATAATTTTTATATTAATCAATAAAATTGATCACCAACGTCCGTATTTTACTTGAACCGAAATACATTCGATTTAGTTTGCGTACGATTTAAGCAAATCGCATTTTTGTATATATTCAACAATATATAGTTTAATACATCAATTAGCCTAACACAGAACTAATTATATGTATTAACAGAAAATTAGGCACTAATTACTAGTCCTAATTTGGTGGGTGTTACACTCAGTGACATACTGATTGAGAAATCAATTAGTAAGGAGCTAGTGCTTACCCCACATATACTTAAAACAAATAAAATACAAATCTTTAGAGACGTTTTCATATCCTAAACTAAACATCATCCCAACGTTCGGTTAACGAACTCACAACAAACACCCCCTCTATCCTGACTGCTATCCGTTTATTTTATCTGCTTTTTATTATTGCTTATTAGCTTAATCATAAAAAAACCAAACCAAACCACTCCCAACTATTTTAAAACTCCCTCACTATTTAGAAACAGACATCCTAGACTACTCAGATCCATAATACAGTTGGTTTTGAAGAACGACCCTAGGTAATACTCGCTGCTATACAACCCTTAGGCCACATAGCACAAGTAAAACTTAGGCCCCGCATTTATAAACATTAAAACCCACTGGTGTCGCCGCTGACGGACGGTCCAACGACAGGGTAAAACCTGATCGACCGTTGGCGGCGCATCATCATCATTTGGGAATATGTTGGGTGTTGTCTCCTATGTTGTACGTAAGTACAGACCTGGTTTCCGTCAGTATATTGGATAAAATAAAATAAAATAAAGAAAAGAGTACTAAGAACTCATGAATTGAAAAACCAAAGCCAAGTTATATCGCTCTGTTGTACTGAGGTATAAACCTGTCACCAATGTCTTGGTTTGAAAAATGATTGATTTAATTGGATATTCATTATGTGGAGAATTGTGGCACGTTAGTTGTATGAGGGTATTTTGCTATTGAGAATCAAGGGAAAAGCCTGCTAGAATAATAATAAGTTGAGCTCAATTTCTGAATTATAGATTGTTTAAGTGGACAACAATATCGATAATCATGGTGAATCATCTTTTATGTTTAATAATAATATATTAGAAATTGTTTTCCTAGAAGAGTTTCTTGATTGCTAAGCTTTATAGTAGAAGCAATTTTAAGATAAAAATTTGAATTGCGGAATGCTATGTAGTATGTAAGTCCTTTTGCACTTTTGTTTACCGTTCATATTGAAGTTTTTGAAAGTTTTAATCAATAATCTACTTGAGGACAAGTAGGATTCAAGTGGGGGATGTTTGATGAACGCCAAACTGTACTAGATTATAGTACTATTTACCCCTTGTTTAATTGAATTCTTATGCATTTTGTGTGAATAAGATACTGATCTCTTTCATATTTGTATTTAGGAGTTAATTGGAGCTTGAATCGGAAAAGAATCAGAAAACGAGCTAAAAAGTTGAAGTTTGAAGAAGATAGTCGAAATGGTGAAAAGTTGGAATTTTGAATCCATACGGTGTATGGAAAATCCATACGGCGTATGGATTGAGTGAGCTGGGCTGCCAGTTACGCGCGCCTGGACCATGGGCCTTTTGTGTCACACCCCGTCTAAAGCGGAAACAACGGGGTATAACGGTGATAGGATCATAACACATCATTATAAAGAATTCTATATGAAATACAATATCCAATGTGTCATGATGCCAATAACATGAATAACGGTTTATGTTATGCATACATTTCAACAATCAATTCAACATCTTACAAACAAACGTATACTATAATGTAAAGGCAAAACGTGCCTTCACAAATAACTATGATGTACCACAAGTCTTGAACATTTCTTAATGCAACCCTAAAGGTCCACTAAGTTCTCTCGTCTTCTGCTTTAAATCCACTAGTATAACCTGAAAAGATATGCTCAAAAACGTCAACACGAATGTTGGTGAGTTTCGTAAAACCAAACACCACAAGATAAAATATTTTGCTGTGATAATAATAGTTTAGGATAATGCATATAGAAAAGGTGCACATAGTGTAATAACATAATCCCAACTGAACCACAACAACTGTCATCACCCCACAAAGGAGTATGACCTAAATCCACATCGCAAACACAAAATGGCAGTAGCTACTCCAACAAAGAAATTTAATGCAAACACCAAAAGTAAGCATTAACCAATAAACCTTAATGCAAACACCAAAAGTAAGCATTAACCGATAAACCCTAATGCAAACACCAAAAGTAAGCATTAGCCAATAAAAGCTCAATCACATAGTGTCACACAATTCCGCATATATCAAAAAGTAAAATACATAAGTTCGCAGCATGAAAATCCATTTATAAAACACGAGCATACTTTTACCCCAAGTTGAAAATATATAATTGAAAACGGGGCCACGAAAACTCACCTCAAGTAAATGATGTAAGTGTTAGCCCTTAAATGTATCACTGAACAATCTCGCAATCTACAATATCACTTTACTGATATGGGTTACAACCTAGACATAACTAGGTCATTCCATTGTATTCCAAGTCAAAACACTTCCACTAAGTTCACTCACAACTTAAACTCATGTTCATTATCTTAATTCAACTTATCGCGGGAAAATCAGAATCTGTCCACAATTTTCATACCACTTTACTGATTTTTAAACGTTGCTTCATGAAATCATTTGGCTCTAAAAATTTAAATAGTGACACTTAAATGAGTTAGAAGTCCCTGAAATTTTTACAGAAGTAAATATTGTATTCTACTATTTTTAAAAATTTACCGAAACAATCTGCTCAGAAATCATAACCATTTCTGAGTACTAAAAAGTCACAATTTATTAAAAATACTTTCAGACTTGAAATGACTATATATTTTTACATAAAATAATTAACACTTTGATAATGCTTCAGTAAAAATTTCAAGACCTAATTCTTATTTTGAGGTACGTTTCAAAAATCGACAACTTAACCGAAATCGGGAACCGAAAAACTCAGAAACCACACATAATCTTGTAAAATTTCTTTGACCAACTTATACTCCACATTTGACCATGAAATTGACGCCATTTTGAAGAAGACTCGAAATACTTATGTTTTGACTCCTTTTTCAGCAAAAATTATAGTGATATGACCCTGTTAAAAGCTTCTTAATCCGAACAAAATTTCTGATCAGATTAGGGTTTGAAATAAATCAATCCTAATCACATGTATAAATATTCCAAACCGCAACCACAATCAAAATTCTCTCTTCTAACAACATATATACTGATTTTATCCATCCTAAATGATTTTTACTACTGAGAATACAATGGAATCGAACCGAAATAATACCGACAATACGAAACAATCGTAATATAATAGAATGAACGATTAGGAAGGAATATATACCAACAAACGCAAATCCGCACGATAGGAATCCCTTATAAGCTGTGAATAATGAGGATATACACTCATATAATTCATTTTTGTAGATTGATCAAACATATACAAGAGTTATGGAATCGAAAACTTACCAAAGTTTCAGAAAATTCATCACCGACAGTAGCATTTTACGAAATAATTTTTGTAAAATAATCTGCTTTGTTTTAGAGGCCGAAACATAAATATTTTAAGTAAAACATCGATATCTACAACTTTTTAGTTTTGGACGAAGCCTGAAAACGATTCTAAGTAGTTCAAAACGGCCTTGGAAGTTGACTGCGATTTTGGGACAAAATGTGTGATTTTTTTTTTTTGTGATTAAAAAGTTTTAGGGTTAAGTTTAGAGTTATAGTTATAGTCTAGGATTAGTTGATTTTGGGTTGGGCCGAATGATACATCAATAGGGAGGGCTTGGATCGGTAGTTGGGCCAAAACAACAAGACACAAAAAACTTGGGTCACACGGTCCAAATATAATTGCTAGTGTTTGTTTGTTTTACGTTTTGCTTTGTGTCTCCCTCGTTACACGTCGGATTGAGATGATTATTTTTCTGTTGGATTCACTTTTCAAAAAAGAAGACTTTGATTTAAAGATATCATTGAAATTAGTACTTTCACAAAAATGACTTTTTACAGCTTGAACTACGATAACGGTTTGTGACGGTTGTCACATTTTGCATCCATACGGCGTATGGAAATTCCATACGGTGTATGGATTGATCCGACAAAATAAAATAAAACTCTAATTTCACTTCATTTTTAGGGTTATCACTTATCATTTCTCTTGAGCCGTTTTTCAACCATTCCAGCCTCATTTTTAGAGCATTTTGAAGGTAGAAAGCAAGAAGAATTGAAATCTTTTCGTTTGTTCATTCATATCTCCGGTTTCTCGGTTCGAATACGTTATTCCTTTTCATTTGATTATGATTTCGATTTCATATTTGGGTCCGAGTTTCTGTAATGATATGAGTAGCTAAACTATTTATGTATTTGCTTAGATGATGATACTTAGATCATGGTTTGATAATTGATTTGTGAAAGATATTGGATTTTATGAATGTTTATGTGTTTACTTGATAATCTTTAGTTATTGATTGATTTTGTTGATTATCTAACGTGGTTTCTTGATTGATTGAGATTGAGTTCCATTTGGTTAAGAGATTATTGATAATTGTTGGTTTCGATTAGCAATTTTTGCTGAATAGATTGAGTTTGACAGGTTAGGGTTAATAATCAATATTAATCATTAATAAACAAGATAACTATCATTAGTTATAGACTTTGTTGATTCAAGTCACAAAAGTAAATCACATGAACTGCGTAGGTTTAATTTAGAACACAATTCGGTGGGCAACGTTAGTTGAATAAATTGCGTGTTGAAAACAACCTTGTGTCTTTCTTAAATGTATTAGATTAACTTACCTCGGAAAGGGGGTTGTATTATTTGTCAAATCGCAATAAAATTGTTTGAGCAAATCAATAAAGTGATAACCGGAATCTAAGGAAAGTAATCTAAGTGAATACATTTCTTCCATCATTTGAATCAAGTATTACTATTTGATTAATTTATTTATAGTTCTTATTTATTCTACTTTATTTAATTTAAAGTTTTATTCATATTTCATAATTGTTAGTCAATTGTTCGTTCGGAACTAAAATGCCCCCTTTGTTTTATTTGAATTATTATTTTAATCATTTTAAACAATTTCCATCTTGTTAGAATTGACATCCGTTCCTTGTGTTCGATCCGGACTTATCGTACTATACTATTATGCGATCAGGTATTCTTGCCTGAGTTGTGTATTAGCAAGTAAGGTAATTTCCAATTTTAAAACTAAGCCTCGTTTACCAGACATCACGGGGCCTAAGTTTTCCCTAACAATGCTAATCCTAAGGGTGAGCAAGTGGTAGGTATGACCTAGAGTCGTTCTTCAAACCGACTGAATTGAAACTAAGGCGTGGCAGATGAGGGCTTTCAAACTAGTGAAGGGTTTATAAAATAGTGGGGGAGTTTTAGTTTTTCTATTAGCTAACTTAGGCAAGTAAATAAATAAAAGTGGAATTAAAATAAATGATAAAGCAGATAAGATAAAGATAGTGTTTGCTGAGACTTCATTAATTAAGTTATAGGATGATATTTGGAGTGAAAGATATTAGTTAATTATCATTCTTGAATACTTGTATGTAAACACTAGAATCCCTACTAATTAAAGTTCCATTAGCATGTCACACCGGGAGCTAGGTTATGGTAACAATCCAAAGTATTTAGAATAATAAGCAAAATCTTAATTACGGTTTAATAATACTTTCATATGAACGGGAACAAAATCTAAAGGTACTAGACAAAACTGAATCATATAACGATTCCTCGTCATCCTAACAGATTCGTATATTTAAAAAGTTCATTTATGACTTTAAACCAGCTATTGCTTAAGACAACCCAATAAATCCCCTAATTATCCACATCGTTCCTCACTTAAAGTGGTTCCGCCGCTTCAAACCTTGGCCATGTCTTGTCCTACGATAATCCCCCATGTAGCCTTGTGGTTCCATAGTTTCATACCTTTAACAAATTATATTGACACAGATGACTGACTACCTTTTAATTGGACGTCGTTAAAAAGGTATTGTAATCACGTTTATTGGTGGAAAGGCGATTAGATTAATTTGAAGTTTAAAAGTCTATTTAGAAAGATTAATTAAACTAGGTTTCTCATTTTATATATTAGTCCATAATATAACTACCTTCGGTCGTTACTCGACTTCCATACATTTGTACTCCACTTTGAAGTGTTTCCAGTACTATATCGAATAATAGTCGAATAGGGGCCGTCATATTACTTCGTAATATTATACTGTTTCGTAATATGACTACCTTCGGTCGTTCCTCGACTTCCATACATTTGTACTCCACCTTGAAGTGTTTCCAGTACTATATCGAGTTTCAGTCGAATAGGGGCCGTCATATTACTTTACGATAATTAGGACCGTTTATATTTTACTACTACGATGATCCTAAGACAACAATCAAACAAGAACATGCAATAAGACGATCAAAGCAATACTAACGATCTTTAATATTTAATTATAAATCAACCCATAACTAACTAACGACATCGCAAGCAAACACAACAAGTATACTACTCTCTAATCATGGCAATAACTAAATCTAGCATAATCAATATAAACGTAATTAATTAAGATAGATAATGATAGAAAGAACCAGGATTAAATGCGAGAGAGAATAGACTTGAATTAATTGACACAATTCCGAGCGTACACCGAAGATTACAATGCGTTCCTTGCTTTTGTTCTATTCTAAACAAGTTTCCTAAACTAGCCTAACTAATTTGGAATAAGAAAATAGAAGGAGAAAGTAGAACTAATAATTAGAGAGTATTATTAGTCTAAAGAAAAGTAATGAAGGTGTTTTTCCTAAGAAATGTATGATAGGAATGGTGTGTCTTCAAATGAACCATGGGCGTTCCTATTTATAGATGAAATCCGGTGCACTTTAGCAACTAGGTGAACATGTTAGCAAAAGTGGTAAAGTTGCTAGCACATGTACCCTAAAGCGTGAAAAGGTCTACTACGTGTACCCTAAAGTTGCGGAAAAGGCCTAGCACGTGTACGCTACGAGTACGAGCAAGGACGGAAAAGCGGTCGACAGATGGGGGACAAGCATCTGGCACCGCCACCCATGCTGCCGGCGGCGGCTGCATGGTGGCCGGCGGCGGCTGGCAGCCTGCCACCCCGGTTTGCCGTCTTTCTATTCATTTCTCGATTCGTGCGTATCTTCTTCGTTATGCGTCCGTTTTCGTCGATTCTTTTTGCATTGGATTCGGTTTTCAAAAACGAAGAATTTGATGAAAAGAAATCTCTAAAATGTTTCTCTGATCTTTAAATATATCATGCGAATCTTTTGATTCTTCCGACGTACGTAGAACTTCATTCTTCATCTGTTTTTGTTGATTCTTCTTCTGTTAGATTCGTATTTTGAAAACGAATATCTTGGATAAGAGAAATCTCAGTGATGGGTAATTTGTCTCTAAATCATGTCTTGATGTCTTGAATCTTCAAACGTGTGTGGAATCTTCGTGATTCGTCCATTTTGCTTGATTTTTCTCGTGCAACTCTATTTTGACCTTCTTGACAAAGTTTCATTGATTTGAACATTATCTGAGTTTATTTGCCAAGTATTGTTCCAGAATGAGAGAGATATCGGTAGTAAAAATGTGACTTTTTACACGATATCAAGTATCCCACACTTAGAACTTTGCTTGTCCTAAAGAAAACTCGAATTTCAAGCATGGTTAGAAATAAGGAGATAATGAAATATTTTGAGGTGGAACTTTTTACTGCGGGGGTTTTGGAAAAATAAAATATTTGTGCTTTTGGAAAAGTGGCATTGTAATCTTTGGGAGCATGCTTTTGATCTTTGATCTTGGATACATGACTAGGAGATCCTCTCACGGTGGTCACTCCAATCACTCAAAGTGTTTAGGGTTTCCTATTCTAATTTTATCAATCACTCAGAACACCAGTCATGTATCGTTTATCGTCATAGACTTGATCGAGAATCAAATCGTTACCTTTTAAGTGAGCGCGAAGTCGATCTAGCCACAATCATTCTAGGAGAAGTGATGTAGTGTTTTTGGAGTGGAGTGTTGGTGATATGAGTCGGGGTTGTTGTCGCACACCCAAATTTGGGTTGCAGAAGCGAATCAGGTTGGGACGCAATTAATCAATAATCACAGCTCAAAGATATAATGAACGACTCTATATGCGTCGTTTTACAACTTGTATTAATAAAATCAAAGTTTATATCAAAATATAGTTACATTAGCTCAGTTCCTGGATATAGAGATTTACATACATAATTAATCTATACAAAATATAATAATTCAGCTAAATCTCTGAATGTTTTGCATGATGACTCGAGCTAATGATATCCTGAATGGCAGTCCAACATACTGCTGAGTACCTTTGATACACGCTAAAATGGGTCAGCGAAACGCTGGTGAGCTCACAGGTTTGTATGTCAACACATATATCGTATGAACCACAAGATTTAATTGAATTTAAATTGCAATTAAGCAAAATAAAAGTTTTACAGCCATGAGCACATAGTCTGAGCTTAACTCGAGGTGTCAGGTCCACATTTAAGGAATCCTGATCGAGGTGCCTCCCACGAGTGCCTAATCTACACTCGTCTGAACAGATATTAGTACATCCGTTTACCCAGTTAGTGCATGCTAACTCGGACGAGGAGGGTCAATCCTATATGGTACCATATATAAATATCCATGCTACAACGTATTACCAAACTATGCTGAGGAGGGCTTTAAAGATTAGTGAGATAACTCATGTAGTAATTATTTGTTTTCGTACTTGCGTTCATATAGTTAAAATAAAACGAGCAATGATATCACACCCCTGAGTAAAATAGTAAAATAGGGGCTATGAGACTCACCTGAGTCTTGAAGTGTTTATCTATATAAACTTGAGTTGATTAGCCAAGTAGTGATGTCCGAAGACTTGTAACCCCCGACACGCGATGGTTATTAATTGATTAGGTATCTTAAAAGACTAACTTTGTAGTTGCTCGTCCGACTAGAATGTCCAAATGACTATGATTTGGTTGATTAATCTTGAGTTTTGAAAAAGTGTACGACCTGTTGGTGATTTATTTGGTTGATTAATATGCGATTAAAGTATTTATAAATTTTAGGTGACGGGGGTCCGGGGGCAGCGCCCCTGGTTAGAGGGGTCCCAGGGGTGGCAACCCCTGACGGGGTCCAAGGGGCTGGCCCCTGGTTGGGGTCGAGATGCAAAGTTAGCTCGAAATATTTTTATTTCTACTATGTTACTTTGGTAAAAAACGCACATGGACTTGAATTTGGGTGAAATCAAGTGATAAAATATTTGGTCTCGACACTTAGTAAAATCTGTGTTTTCTTGGTTCTGTTTCATGCGACGCAGTGTGCGACATAAGGCTTGTGTCGCTAGATGCGACATAGTCTTTTGTGTGGCAGATCATGTCTGCGACATAAGTCTTTGTGTCGCTAAGTGCGTAGTCCGCAATATAATGCGACATAAGGTGTTGTGTCGATATGTGCGACGGGAATGTGTTCTGCGACATAATCACTTGTGTCGCTATATGCGACATAAGTAAGGGTTTTGCGACATAAGCGCTTGTGTCGCTATATGCGACATAGGCCATGATTTGGCGACATAAGGCCTTGTGTCGCAGGTGGCCTGGAGCCTCTGCGACACAACGAGCTGTTGGCCGGAAAATGAGCCGAAAAGGTGTTTTCCGGTTTCCGTTTGACTTGAAACTTTTACCCAACCCATATTTGGACATTACAAGCTTAAATAACCCATAAACAAGTAAAAATAAGTGAAATCGGAGTGTTTCGGGTTTTGTCGTAAACTTACAAACTTAACGCCGGAGGAATCCGGAAAGATGGAAATGTAGATCTTGTCGCGGTGAATCTTTTCTTCCAAACGAGTGTAGTGATTCGTGTGAGTTTGGTGGTGATCTTTGGTGGTTGTAGGTGGTATTGGTGCTTGTTGTTTTTAGAGAGAAAAGAGAGAAAGTAAGAAAGAGAGAGAGAGTGAAATGATGAAAATGAGGAGGGGAGGGAGGGATTTTGGCAAATTTTTGGAGAAAAGGGGGAGGGAATCTCCCAAATTTTAATCCCCCGCGTTTACGCTCCGTGCGGTGTTCATTTCCCCGGTCGTTTAATCGTGTAAATAATTATTTTAAAAATACGAATATTTGTTAAGGTTTTTGTTGAAGTATTTCATCAAATACTTTTACTTGAGGTATAAAATATAACTTATTCTTGTTTCAGTTGTTCACGCGTTTATTATTTTAATCGCATATTTACAGTTTGTACGATACAAATTTGAGTTGAAATATTATCTAAATAATATTTTGGATAAAATAGAGTTATTAAATAATGTCCTATTATTTAATAATTTGGTTCACCAACGTCCGTATTAGTTGAATCGAATTGCATTCGATTTGGATCTTGTACGATTTAATCAAATCGCATACTTGTATATATTCAACAATATATATATATATATATATATATATATATATATATATATATTGATACATTACTTAGCCTAACACAGAATTAATTACATGTATTACACTTGATTAGGTACTAATTACAAGTCCTAATTTGGCAGGTGTCACATTCTCCCCCTGTTAGGAGAATTTCGTCCCGAAATTTAACTTGAAGTCGTGTTTGAAGTAGCATCAGCAAATAACTGAGGATACTTGAGTCGTATTTGGTCCTCCCGTTCCCAGGTTAATTCCGGCCCACGCCGCGAATTCCACCTGACTTTGACAATGGGAATACGACTTTGTTTGATTTGTTTGACCTCACGGTCCATTATTTCAGCGAGTTCTTCAAAGAAGTGAAGTTTATCATCGACGCGAATCTCGTCGAGTGGGATAATGAGTGTCTCATCAGACATGCATTTCTTCAAGTTAGAAATGTGAAAAGTGGGATGCACGCTGCTGAGTTCAGGTGGCAGCTGCGATCGATATGCCACTGAACCAATCCTCTCGAGGATCTCGAATGGTCCAATGTATCTGGGATTTAACTTCCCGCGTTTACCGAATCGGATAACACCTTTCCAAGGTGAAACTTTAAGTAGCACTCGATCCCCAACCTGGAACTCGAGTGGTTTGCGTCTCACGTCAGCATAACTTTTCCGACAATCGCGTGCGGCTTTAAATTTGTTTTGGATCTCGAAGATCTTTTCAGTAGTTTCGAGAATGATCTCAGGACCAGTGAGTTGATTGTCTCCCACTTCGGTCCAACAAATCGGTGATCGGCACTTACGACCGTACAGTGCCTTGAAAGGTGCAACCTTAATGCTGGTGTGATAACTGTTGTTATACGAAAACTCGCACAACGGTAGGTATTTTTACCAGTTTACACCAAAGTCAGCTACGCAAGCTCGTAGCACGTCTTCAAGTGTTTGAATTGTTCATTCACTTTGGCCGTCGGTTTGAGGGTGATATGCGGTACTCATATCGAGATGGGTACCCAATGATTTTTGAAGTGACTGCCAAAAGTGAGATGTGAAACAACTAACCCTATCTGAGATAATCGAGATTGGAACGCCGTGTCGAGAAACAACCTCTTTGATGTAAATTCGTGTGAGGCGTTCCATTTTGTCAGTTTCTTTGATTGCCAAGAAGTGAGCAGATTTTGTGAGACGATCAACGATCACCCAAATGGTATTACATCCGCTCATTGACTTTGGTAGTTTGGTTATGAAATCCATGGCAATTTGTTCCCATTTCCATTCAGGAATGCTGGGCTGTTGGAGTAAACCAGAAGGTTTTTGATATTTGGCTTTGACTTTTGAGCAAGTAAGGCACCTGCTGACGTATGTGGCGATTTCAGCTTTCATGTTCGGCCACCAATAGAACTCTTTGATGCCATGATACATTTTGTCGGATCCCGGGTGGATAGAGTATTTAGACTTGTGAGCTTCATCCATCACCAAGTCTCGCAGGTTCCCAAAACTAGGCAACCAGATTCGGTTAGAGAGGTACCTAACTCTGTTAGGTTTGATTTCAAATTGTTTATTCATACCTCGCAAGGCTTCGTTTTTTATGTTATCGGGTTTCAGAGCTTCAAGTTGAGCAGTGAGAATCTGAATGTTTAGATCATTGTGAATGGTCATACTGAGGGCTCGGACTCGAAGTGATTTCGTTCGTTCTTTTCGACTGAGGGCATCGGCAACAATATTTGCCTTACCCGGATGGTATTTGATCTCACAATCGTAGTCGGTAAGCAACTGGACCCATCGACGTTGCCTTATGTTAAGATCCTTTTGATCGAAGATGTGTTGGAGACTTTTGTGGTCGGTGAAGATTGTGCACCTAGTGCCGTAGAGGTAATATCTCCATATTTTGAGAGCAAAGATGACAGATCCGAGTTCGAGATCATGAGTAGTGTAGTTCTTTTCATGGATTTTGAGTTGTCGCGAGGCGTAAGCAATGACCTTGTCTCATTGCATCAGCACGCAACCTAGACCTTGGTGCGAAGCATCGCAATATACCACGAAGTCATCGGTGCCTTCGGGTAATGATAGAATAGGAGCACTGCAAAGCTTTTATTTCAGAAGTTGAAATACTGACTCTTGTTTATCAGTCCAATCGAACTTCTTGTCTTTTTAAGTCAGGGTTGTGAGTGGTTGGGCTATTTTCGAGAAATTTTCAATGAATCACCGATAGTACCCAGCAAGACCCAAGAATTGGCGTACTTCGGTTGGAGATGTTGGTGCTTGCTAGCACTTGATAGCCTCGATTTTCGATGGATCGACATGGATTCCTTGACTATTAACAACATGTCTAAGGAATTGAACGGATTGTATCCAAAACTCACACTTGGAGAATTTGGCATATAACTCCTCGTGTCTGAGTAGTTCTAGGACTGTTTTGAGGTGTTACGTGTGTTCTTGTTTGTTTCGCGAGTATATGAGAATGTCATCGATGAAGACAATGACAAACTTATCGAGGTAAGGTTTGCACACCTGATTCCTAAGATCCATGAATACAGCCGGTGCGTTTGTTAAACCGAAGGGCATCACCTGAAATTCATAATGCCCGTAACGAGTTCGGAAAGCAGTTTTTGGGATATCGATGTCGCGAACTCGAAGTTGATGATAACCTGACCGAAGATCGATCTTTGAATAAATACTCGACCCTTATAGTTGGTCAAACAGGTCATCGATACGAGGGAGTGGATATCGGTTCTTGATGGTGAATTTGTTCAACTCTCGGTAGTCGATGCAAATTCGGAAAGAACCTTCTTTCTTCTTCACGAATAAGACCGGAGCTCCCCAGGGTGAAGAACTCGGTCTAATGAATCCTCTATCCAGGAGTTCCTGTAACTGGGTGGATAGCTCCTGAAGTTCGGATGGGGCTAATCGGTATGGTGCTCGAGCCACGGGTGCAACACCTGGCACGAGATCGATTAAGAACTCGGCCTGTCTTGGCGTTGGCAGACCAGGCAGTTCTTCTGGAAAGACTTCTGGAAAGTCTCGAATGTTGGGCACATCCTCAAGTCGCTTCTCGTCTGACTTTTTCTCCATGATGTGTGCGAGGATTGTCGGATACCCTTTTCTTATAAATTTTCGGGTTTTCAAACAAGAGATGATGTCTAGTCTCGTACTACCGGTCTCCCCCTGTATGATCAAAGTTCTACTGGCGTCGAGAGGGATGCGAACGATCTTATCATAACAAACAATTTTGGCTCGGTGTCTGGACAACTAGTCCATTCCTATGATGACGTCGAAACTTCCAATTTCAACGGGCATAAGATCGATTGAAAAGGTTTCGTTGGCTAGGTTTAAAGTGCAAATAGGTATCACACTATCGGTTTCTATGAGTTTACCGTTCGCTAGTTCTACAGTGTACTTAACATCTAGAGCAACAGGGGTGATGTCAATCAATTGGTAAAATTCATCAGAAATAAAGCTTCTATCAGCACCAGTATCAAATAGAATAGAAGCAGTTTAGTTGTTGAGGAGGAACATACCCGAGACCACATTTGGGTCTTCATGGGCGTCCCCAGAGTTGAGTACGAAGGCTCTACCTCTAGCGTTGTTGTTGCTGTTGTTGTTGTTCTTCAGCTTCGGGCATTCATTCCTGAAGTGCCCTGTGTTCCCATATTCGAAGCAGGCTCTAGGCGGCCTGGTGTTGTTGTTGTTGGAGGTATTGTTGTTGGATTTGGGAGCTCAGCAATCTTTGGTCGAGTGCCCGTGCCTCCTGCAGTTATTGCAAGGGGTATTGCATTAACCCTCGTGGTGGTGGTTACACTTGGAACAATAAGGTTTGTACTCAGTATACCCGCATTTGGGTTCAGTGTTGGAGGTGTAAGCTTGGATGGCATTGGGTTTCTTGCTTGTTTGGTCATGGTGTTCAGTAGATTTGCGTTTGTTGTTGGAAGGGGTGGTGGATGCTTCACGGCTGACAATCATCGCCATGAGTTCATGTGCAAGCCGGATAGCACTTTGGATGGTGGTTGGCTTGGATGAGGCGACATCACTGGGAGGCCGTTGATCTATTTCTTGATGCGTTTTTCATCCGTGTCTACCAAACCCGGACATAGAAGGGCAAGTTGCTGGAATTTGGTGATGTAACCAGCGATATCATTGCCTTGAATAGTTAAATGCCAGAATTCTTCCTCCAACTGGTGGAGTTCCTTGGTGGGGTAATATTCGTCCATTAGCATTTTCTTCAGGTCTGCCCAGGGGAGTTGGTTTGCTACATCGATGCCCACAGAACTGGCATGAGTATTCCACCATGTGAGTGCACCTTCTTGAAAGGTTTAAGCAGTGAATTTGACCTTGCTGTCTTCCGTGCAGTTGCACAAACAGAAGATAGATTCGATCCTTTCGATCCACCTGATTAGACCGATGGCACCTTCCGTGCCCTTTAAATTTAGTGGTTTGCAGCTGAGAAAATCCTTGTAAGAACAAGGCTTGATGACAGGAGTAATTTCTGGAGTATCATTACTCCTCCTGGAGTTTTGTGGTGAATCCCGAGTAGCCAGGGCTTCGGCCACAGCTCGGGAAACGATGGCAGCAATTTCAGCATCACTGTAACTTTTCTTCTTTGGCGGCATGATTCTTTAAGAGAGAAATAAAAGGTACATGAGAGGTGGTACTAGAATAATAAGCACGATAGATGTATATATATAAAAGTGGTAATATACAATATCACATGGTAAAATCACAATGTAGAATTAACGGAAGAAATTGTCAATTCATAATACGAAGTCGAATGATTACAGACAATTTCTAGTTAGGAATTTCAAAAGTCACAGACTTAGAAGTTTTACAAAAGTGGCGGGAATTATTACATCCGGTCGAATTACATAGGTCCGACGAAAGTATGATAAAGTACAAATTTAGCCTAAGCTAATCTCGTCGTAGATTGAGTTGTGGTAGTAGTGCGGTGATATGGTTCACAGATTTTGCAAGTCTGCTAACCATTCGGAGGGCGTCCTCGGTTTCCCTTAGACGTGTCTCGCACTGATTCAGCCTTGATTGTAGGACGGAGATTTTGTTTCGGTTGCCAATCACTTGGTTGTGGACAACCTCCAATGTTTCGATGGTTTCACCCAGACGGTTGTCAAGGGTGTCCATGTTGCTGACGGTATTTTCGTGATCTTCGGAGACTTGATTGATACGCTCGAGTGATGTGAGTCTCCAGTTTTCGTTGGTTTCTTGGAGTTCGTTATCCATAGTATTAAGTCGTTGTTCGTGGCGGTGTAGCCTAGTGGCTAAGTCCGACTAAGTGGAGTGAGTGGGGTATGGGTCAGCTCGAGGCAACCTGGTGTTCCTCCTAGCTACCCTTGGGTTTCGCGATCCATACGGATGAGAGCATGACGAATTGGGTGGTGTGTTTGCCATTCTGAGACAAAGCGTTAGAAAGAATGAGGCCTATATTCATATAATACATATATAATATAGCCTAAGATAATGAGCGAGAGTGAGACCTATCTATGTATATTTATACATCACATAATAGCCTAAAGTGTCTAACACAGACATGTTTGAGTCCCGGTTCTCTCAAGGTCAGAGTCAACTAGTGTATCCTGTTCAGTCATGACTCCTTTCAGATCTCACATCATATTCTTTTAATTGTACATAGTTGATCAGGCTATGTTAAATTAAACTAATACAATGCAGTCACTGAACCTAATCATACTTAACGAGGAATACTGCCCAACGGTCATAGTCTAAGCCCACTAAATGCAACCTAGTTCACTATAACCTTAGGCTCTGATACCAATCTGTCGCACCCCCAAATTTGGGTTGCGGAAGCGAATCGGGTCGGGGTGCGACTAATCAATAATCACAACACAAAGATATAATGAACGACTCTATATGTGTCGTTTTACAACTTGTATTAATAAAATCAAAGTTTACATCAAAATATAGTTTACATTAGCTCAGTTCCTGGATTGAGAAATTTACATACATTAATCTATACAAAATATAATAATGCAGCTGAATCTCTGAATGTTTTGCATGATGACTCGAGCTAATGATATCATGAATGGTAGTCCAACCTACTGCTGAGTACCTATGATACATGCTAAAATGGGTCAGCTTAATGCTGGTGAGCTCACAGGTTTGTATGTCAACACATATATCGTATGAACCGCAAGATTTAATTGAATTTAAATTGCAATTAAGCAAAATAAAAGTTTTACAGCCATGAGCACATAGTCTGAGCTTAACTCGAGGTGTCAGGTCCACATTTAAGGAATCCTGATCGAGGTGCCTCCCACGAGTGCCTAATCTACACTCGTCTGAACAGATATTAGTACATCCGTTTACCCAAATAGTGCATGCTAACTCGGACGAGGAGGGTCAATCCTATATGGCACCATATACTAATATCCACGCTACAACGTATTACCAAACTATGCTGAGGAGGGCTTTAAAGATTAGTGAGATAACTCAGGTAGTAATTATTTGTTTTCGTACTTGCGTTCATATAGTTAAAATAAAACGAGAAATGATATCACACCCCTGAGTAAACAGTAAAATAGGGGCTATGAGACTCACCTGAGTCTTGAAGTGTTTATCTATATAAACTTGAGTTGATTAGCCGAGTAGTGATGTCCGAAGACTTGTAACCTGAGGGTGTCCCCGATACGCGATGGTTATTAATTGATTAGGTATCTTAAAAGACTAGCTTTGTAGTTGCTTGTCCAACTAGAATGTCCAAATGACTATGATTTGGTTGATTAATCTTGATTTTTGAAAAAGTGTACGACCCGTTGGTGATTTATTTGTAAAAATAATCCCACATTATTATTTTGATTTTTGAAAGGTGTTATACTTAAAAGTATTTATAAACTTTAGGTGATGGGGGTCCGGGGGCAGCGCCCCTAGTTAGCGGGGTCCCAGGGGTGGCAACCCCTGACGGGGTCCAAGGGGTTGGCCCCTGGTTGGGTTCGAGATGCCAAGTCAGCTCGAAATGTTTTTATTTCTACTATATTGCTTTGGTGAAAAACGCACCTGGACTTGAATTTGGGTGAAATCAAGTGATAAAATATTTGGTCTCGACACTTAGTAAAATCTGTGTTTTCTTGGTTCTGTTTCATGCGACACAGTGTGCGACATAAGGCTTGTGTCTCTAGATGCGACATAGTCTTTTGTGTCGCAGATCATGTCTGCGACATAAGTCTTTGTGTCGCTAAGTGCGACGTCCGCAATATAATGCGACATAAGGTGTTGTGTCGCTATGTGCGACGGGAATGTGTTCTGCGACATAATCACTTTTGTCGCTATATGCGACATAAGTAAGGGTTTTGCAACATAAGCGCGTGTGTCGCTATATGCGACATAGGCCATGATTTGGCGACATAAGGCCTTGTGTCGCAGGTGGCCTGGAGCCTCTGCGACACAACGAGCTGTTGGCCGGAAAATGAGCCGAAAAGTTGTTTTCCGGTTTCCGTTTGACTTGAAACTTTTACCCAACCCATATTTGGACATTACAAGCTTAAATAACCCATAAACAAGTAAAAATAAGTGAATTCGGAATGTTTCGGGTTTATTCAGAAACTTACAAACTTAACGCCGGAGGAATCCGGAAATATGGAAATGTAGATCGTGTCGCAGTGAATCTTTTCTTCCAAACGAATGTAGTGATTCGAGTGAGTTTGGTGGTGGTTTTTGGTGGTTGTAGGTGGTGGTGGTGGTTGTTTTTAGAGAGAAAAGAGAGAAAGTAAGAAAGAGAGAGAGAGTGAAATGATGAAAATGAAGAGGGGAGGGAGGGATTTTGGCAGATTTTTGGAGAAAAGGGGGAGGGAATCTCCCAAATTTTAATCCCCCGCGTTTACGCTCCGTGCGGTGTTCGTTTCCCCGATCGTTTAATCGTGTAAATCATTATTTTAAAAATACGAATATTTGTTAAGGTTTTTGTTGAAGTATTTCATCAAATACTTTTACTTGAGGTATAAAATATAACTTATTCTTGTTTCAGTTGTTCGCGCGTTTATTATTTTAATCGCATATTTGCAGTTTGTACGATAAAAATTTGAGTTGAAAGATTATCTAAATAATATTTCAGATAAAATAGAGTTATTAAATAATGTCCTATTATTTAATAATTTGGTTCACCAACGTCCATATTAGTTGAATCGAATTGCATTCGATTTGGAACTTGTACGATTTAATCAAATCGCATACTTGTATATATTCAACAATATATATATTGATACATTACTTAGCCTAACACAGAACTAATTACATATATTACACTTGATTAGGTACTAATTACAAGTCCTAATTTGGCGGGTGTCACAGTTGTGTTGGTTTTTCATAGGTTTATATATATTTTTTTGTGAAGAGGAAAGCTGGAATTTTTGGGAGGATTGACGCTCTTTTCTCATGATTTTTGGTAGGAGTCTTTTTCTCCATTTGACTTTCTTTTCTTCGAATTCTTTTCTTTTGATTTTTTTTCGACGTCATATCCTTGTAGCTTCTCTTCTTTCATCTTCTTTCATTGACATCTATGATGACTAGTCTACCTCCTGCTTCCTCTCCTTCAACAACTTCCACAGGATCTACCTTCTCAGGACCCGGGATCACAGATCAGGATCCTGTTATTATTTCTAACAGGAATATTGTGACTATGTTTACACAGGATAAGGAGCAGCTTGGACGAGTAGAATGGAGCAACGAGATCCTGAGGAAGGATATGGAAAACTTGAGGACAAGAGCCAATATCCCTATTAATCAAGTTACTACTCCCATCCAGAGTAGGATCTCAAATTTTTACACTCCACCTTCCTCGGGATACCCATGAGATTTTATAACCATGCAAGGGAGTACTGGGATCACGGATCTAGTGAATGCTATGGGGATCCTCACGACAAGGGATCATAGATGAAATCTAGGATCCACATCCAGGATCCCAAATGATGGTAACATATTTACTAATTATTCTACTGATAATACATTTGGAACTAACATTTTGCAGGATCCTGAAGTAAACCATGTTATGACAAGAGAGTTGCAAAATTTGAAGTATATGATATCCAATATTCCTGGAGTTGTGCAACCTGTACCTGAGGTCACACCAATAGCTCACAGGATCCTAAAATTTGCACCTCCAATATGTGATGTTGAGATCCCAAAGGGATTTCAAAATCCTGGCATGAAGCTATATGATGGTACTACGGATCCCGAAGAAGATATAGCTAAACATCGAGAAAGGATAGAGATTATCATCATCCCTGTAGATCTTAAGGAGACATATTTTTGTAAAAGTTTCGAGTCCACTCTAACAGGATCCGCACTTAAGTGGTTACTAGATGTTCCTCCTTACTTTATTACTTCTTTTGCTCATATGGTTAATTTATTTTCATGTAATAAGACATTTGAAAGCTTAACCAATGATTTATATAGGGTCGTTCAAAAGTCTAATGAAACCTTAAGAGATTTTGTTAGCAGGTTTAGACGAGAATCCTTGAGGATTCCCAATCTGGATATGTCAACTGTTGTATGTGTGATGAACGCCAAAATGTGCTATTTTATAGTATTATTTATCCCTTGTTTTAATAGAATTCTTATGCATTTTATGTGAATACGATACTTAATTCGTTCATATTTGCATTTAGGAGATTTATTGAAGCTTGGATCAAAAAGAATCGGAAATCGAGCTATTATTGAAGAAAATTATGAAAATTAGAAGATAAAGAGTTTGCTTGGATCGAGTGAAGAGAAAAATTTGTAATTTTCAATCCATACGGCGGATGGATTAATCCATCCGGCGTATGGAATGTTGGGCTAGACTGGATCAGATGCAGCAATCAGATTATGGGCTTTAACATCCATCCGGCGGATGGATCAATTCGGCAGAATGTTTAAAAACCCTATTTTGCTTTCATTTTAGGGTTAGCCTTCATTTTTTTTTACAGAGCCGAAATTCAGTTATAAAACCTAATTTCCAGAGCACTTTTGGAGAAAAAAAGCATGAGGAATTGAAGGTTATCAATTGCTAGTTCATAATTTCGGTTTCTCGGTTCGAATACGTTTCTTTCTTTCATTTGATTGTGAATTTGGTTTCGTTTTCATTTCTGATTTTCTGTAACCATATGAGTGGCTAAATTATTATTGCATTTGTTTAGATGATGATACTTAGATGATGATTTGATTATTGAATTGCGGATTATATTGGATTTTATGAATGTTTATATGTTTACTTGATGATCCATGTTTATCTATTGATTGTTGATGATCACCCAACGTGGTTATTTATTGATTTAAGATTGATTTCTCTATTGATGAATAATTATTGATGATTGTTGGTTTTAATTGATAATTATCACTAGATATATTGTGTTTGATAGGTTGGGACAAATATTCGTTAATAATCATTGATGAATGTGATAACTATTTATTAGTGATAAACTTTGTTGATTCAAGTTGCAAAAGTAAATCATATAAACGGTGTAGGTTTAATTTGTAACACAATTTGGTGGATAACGTTAAATTGAACTCTTAACGTGTTGAAAACAACTTTATATCTTTCTTAATTGTGTTTAATCAATTAATCTTGTAAGGATAATTGGTAATTTGTGTCATATCACAATAAAATCCATATGTTAGCAATTCAATAAAGTGATAATCGAATTCTAAGGAAAGTAATCTAAACAAATGCATTTCTTTTATTATTTGAATCAAGTAATTTTATTTGATTAATTGTTTATTAATTATTCTCTTTTAAGTTTTATTTAATCAATCACTTTTCATAATTGTTAGTCAACTGTTTGATTGGAACTAAAACGCCCCCCAATATTTACTGTTTTCATTATTTGTATCAATTTCCAATTTATTTAATATTGTCTGTTCCTCGTGTTCGACTCGGACTTATCAAACTATACTACATTACGATCAGGTATTCTTGCATGTGTTGTGTATAATAAGCAGGTACTTCCATTTATAAACTTAACTCTGTTTACACAGCATCAACGTGCTTTCAAGATAAGGGTCAAAAGAGATTCTCCATTTTATAAAAATCTTGTTATAAACCCGTGCAAGAACCTAGATGAGGTCAGAAATAGGGCTTTAAGGTTTATTAAGTTGGAAGAGGATGATGTGATCCAGAAGAGGATAAAAACTTCATCAAGTTACGAGAAACCTAACAGAAAGATGAATTCATCTCCGTTCAAGTCAAACAAGATTAAACCATATTCGAGGAACGACGATCACCGGTCTAATATGGTCAAAGAGGATGGTGAAGAGTATTCTAAGCTAACTGATTATTATTTTTATGCTGATGCTACAGGTATCTTATGTGCTATGCAAAAACTTGGAGATAAAGTCAGATGGCCAAAGAAAAAAGTTAGGGATGTTGCTTGGAAAGATAAATTCAAATGGTGTGCGTTACATGAGGATTTTGGTCATGTCACTGAAAATTGTGTAGCTCTTAGAAATGAAATCAACCATTTGCTTAGCGAGGGGTACTTAGGGGAATTGTTCGGAAAGAAAGGATCTCATAAAGGATTCTTAGGAGGTTCAGGATAATTATAAGATCCTGCACACAGCAAGATTCCAACCGCCTGACACTAAGGTAATAAATTTATATCCATTGTTTCTAACATATGTGGCATGTCTTTCTCTGCAGCTAAAAGATATGCTAAGGATTGTTATACTACATCAATGAAACCTACTACCATGCCTACGCTAGCATAGCAATTAAAGGAGCAAGCACGGGACATCTAGGAAGCAACTAAACAAGATGTCAAAGAAGTGTCGCTCAGCGTTGATGATCCTGAAGAAAAGATGATTGTAGGATTCGGTGTCTCTAAGGATCTTGGGAAAGATCTTATGAATTTTCTAAGGGAAAGGAATAACATCTGCATGGAAATCGGAAGACATGATAGATGTCGGTTGCTCCTGGCATGATTAAGGAACTAAAGTTCTAAAGATGATTGGCAAACGCGGTGGTGGAGGAGAAATGAAAACTGGAGAGATTTCAGCAAATTTAGATAGAAAGCCATTATTCCTATACATGGCAGTATCCAGAGATGTGGTCAGCGCCATGTTAGTTGAAGATCCTGAAGGTCAACAACTTCCTATCTATTATGTAAGTAAGATTCTACTTAATGCTGAACCCAGGTAATCTCATCTTGAAAAACTTATACTTGCTATAGTTATGGCATACACGGAACTTAGGCACTATCTTGAAATACACCCCATATATGTTAAAATGAACTATCCTGTTTTGACATTATGAAGATAACTGGAATGTTTTGACATTAGTAAGATTCTTAAAGATAAACAAAAATCATAATGTTTTGACATTATGAAGATAACTGGAATGTTTTCATGATATCGAAATAATATAACAATGTTATATTTCAGGATCACTGGATTTTGCCAAGAGAAATCCTGATATCTTCTTTGAACATATCAAGATTTGTTTCAGGATCTTAAGATACCAAATAGCAAGTGTGTGATATTGATGATGCTGAATCTGGAGATAATTTGGACACATCAGGTTCTGGGGGCAAATTAAAAGATATACATGAAGGAGATAGTGGAAATCATTCTGGGGCAGAGCATTATTTTCAAACACTTTAAGGACAGGTACCTTTTGGCTCACTATGAAGGAGGATTCCATGGATTTTGCTCGCAAATGTGATGCTTGTCAAATGTATGGGAACATCCATCATCAATCGGTAGAACCGATGCATCCAATTATCTCACCATGGCCGTTTATAAAGTGGGGAACGGATATTGTGGGAAAGTTACCTGCTGCTCCTGGAGGAAAAGTTTTTATGCTTGCTATGACAGACTATTTCTCAAATGGATTGAGGTTGAGGCGTTTGATCAAGTAAAAGAAAAGATGTGATCTCGTTCATCAAGAGAAATATCCTGACCAAGTTTGGGATCCCGGCGGAGACAATATGCGATAATTGATCTCAATTTATTGGAAGGTCCGTATTTGATTGACTCGGATGCTGGAAAGGGGGCATATTGGTTGGCTAATTCAGATGGAGAATTACTTCTAATATCCTGGAATGCTATTCACTTAAAACTCTATCATGTGTAAGTTGAGTATTTGTATTCAACATAAAAAGGTACCCCTATGATCCTTAACCCTTTATTAATTTTTATATCTCTTACTATGTATGTATCATAATTATATATTAACATATGCATGAAGATTTCTTTTATTATTATTCTTATTGGAATACTGTACTGACTTAAGCATTGGAGGGGTGTTAGGTAAACTAACACCCACCTTTACCCAAGATCTTCTATTTGTTGTAGATCATGCTTCTAAGGATCATGGAATGAAGACTAGGGGTTTGGCCATCCCTCCTCCGTTAAGAATCCCAGCGATTCTATAAGGTTTAAAGGTTTGCGGGCGCATAAACACTTCTCTAAGCTTAGGGTTTTGACACCCCGCCAGGTGCGCACGATTTTTGATTATAGAATCAGGGTTATTGGACTGGTGATGCCTCTGGTACCCGACAATTTCATGACCATTGACCTATAGATCAAATGCTTTCGAATGTCGACGCTGATGTGCACTAGACGTGTCGATCTAAGTTTTTTGTCGTTTTCACGTCACTCTAAGGTATGTAATGTTTTCACATTACTAATTGGTTAGGCATTTTCATGTCTCAAATGGCTTGGCCCACGATTCACATGGTTGTAATGTTTTCACATTACCAAATGGTTAGGCATTTTCATGTCTCAAATGGCATAAACCATTATTCAAATGGTTGTAATGTTTTTAAATTACCAAATGGTTTGACATTTACATGTCACAAAAAATTGGTTTACCAAAAGTTATTTTAAGGTTTGTAATGTTTTACACATTACCAAAATATTTTTATTGGCGTAGGCCGTAAATTATTCAAATGGTTGTAATATTATCATATTATCAAAATATTTTTCGGATTTAATCCAAAGATTATGAATGTTATTCAAAATTTATGATATTTTCAGGAATAATTGCAATATTTTTACATGACTTAAAAATTTTGATAGATTTTATGTCATTCTTAAAGATAAACAAAAATCATAATGTTTTGACATTATGAAGATAACTGGAATGTTTTCATGATATCGAAATAATATAACAATGTTATATTTCAGGATCACTGGATTTTGCCAAGAGAAATCCTGATATCTTCTTTGAACATATCAAGATTTGTTTCAGGATCTTAAGATACAGGAATCCTGAGCCAAAGATCATGAAAATGATCATGATGTTTACAGGTTATTTGAAAGACTTTAACGCTACGGTGTCATCATAAAGTGTTAGCAATATTTTCACGCTACTTTGGCAATCTTTGATGTTGTCGTATTACAGATATAATCATCATCATTGATGGTTTTTAATATGCTTTTCAATCTGAAGTATGTTTCTGAATCCTAAGATATGGGAATCTTGAGTACGAAGTTATTTCAAGTTCTCTGAGGAAATCTCCTCAGAATCCTGGAAGTGTAGGTAAAGTAAGGATGTGATAGAGAATCCTCCTTTTACCTTGAAAGACCTACAAATATGATCGGAATAAGCATATATTGGGGAAATCTCCCCAATATTTTAAAAATCAGATTATCTCAAGTATATCCTGAGGAAATCTCCTCAGGATCCTAGTCATCAGTATAATATAAATATATATTGAGGGAATCTCCTCAATATCCTGAAGACAGAGAATATATAAATCCTAATTGTTAGCCTTGGTTTCTTTGGCTTCCTTATTCTTTGAGTATCTTGAATAACTTTTCAAGATTTTGACGTTACTTAGAAGTTTTACGATTGAAAGTCTGTTCCAGGATCCTAGAATATTAGAATCCTTGGAACAGGATTATTTCGAATATGTTTTGAGGGAATCTCTTCAGGATTCTGAGTGTATGGATGAAATAAACATATACTGAGGGCATCTCCCCAGTATCATTGAGATAAAAGATTGTTCAATTAGAATCAAGAGGAGCCTCTGCATGCTCTCTCTCTCTCTCTCTCTCTACATTCATCATCCAAGTTTGAGCCTTGCTCATCACTGAAACCCATCTCACCAGATGGTATCCATTCGATTCACGCCACCCTTAGTGTCGTTCAATACACTCTAACGGGTTATCCACGTAAATTACGGAGTGTAACAAATCGAACCAAGTCAATCCACACTCGGGATTAGCTTATCCTGAATAAAAGTTCCACAAGCGGAAATTAGAATGCTCAAAAAGACTAAGTGGTCAACATAAACCACTTGAACACCACCATGGCTAACCGTATCAGGTTAACCTCATTATTGGCACAGCCCAAGTATGTATAACATTGACAGGAATGGGGGCATCCCTTCAGTATCCTGAAGATAGTTGATTTGTAGAGATTTTCGAAGAAACGTCATGATTAAGGTCGTGGGAATCCATGATGCTTTG
This sequence comes from Pseudognaphalium luteoalbum, assembly GCA_963422505.1. Taxonomy (NCBI): domain Eukaryota; kingdom Viridiplantae; phylum Streptophyta; class Magnoliopsida; order Asterales; family Asteraceae; genus Pseudognaphalium; species Pseudognaphalium luteoalbum. The sequence goes on from OY730194.1 coordinate 13,955,168, forward strand.
GATAATCAAAAAAGATACGCCAATCCATGAGTACAGTTTGGGAGTAACATAGCTTGGTCAGAAAGAAAAATCAAGAAAATGGTGAAAGTAAGCTCGAGGAGACAAACCCAGAAGGTTGTACCACATGAAAATGTTTCACAGGATCTCAACCGAGCGATATTGACATTGGATTAAACTAGGATTCAGGTATTTTATCGGTTTTTGAAATCATTGTGGTGTTTTTCATTGAAACTTGACGAAGAACAGGTAGCCCAAGCCATTATGAAGTTTGAAGTCATGCAAATGAGGTATGAAAGGGTTTATGCTTATCAAAAACTCAATCAACGTGGACATGGTTACCAATGCACGGTAATATCTTGCCTCATTTATTTAATAGAAGTTGTGTCACCATCAGGGTCCTGAAGATAACACAACTTGGGGGCAATTTTTTGGGGCTAAATTTTATAGTTAGGATACAGGATCCTGAAGTCTCTAGTTACTATTGAAAATTATATCTAGGATCATGCATATGTTCAGGATAAAGTTAAGACTAAGGATCCTGAGATTCTATGTTTATATGATACAGGTAATCAAGATCTTGGATATATCTAGGATCACACTTGGATCAAGGATCCCGATTATAGATAAGTATTTAGGTATATTCAGGATCCTGAGTACTATAGAAATCTCAGAAATACTCAGGATCTCACATATGTTTAGGATCTCGGATAAGTATCTTGAGATCGGATGTTACTAATGTTTATTTGTTAGTTTTTGTTCAGGATCTTGGATATTCAGGATCCCGGGTGATCAGAATCCAGGATATATTCGGTATCCCAGGTGAAACGCCACTAATCTTTATTTGACCGTTGTGTATATTGACCAAGTCTATCAGGAGTTAAACGTGGGTCAATCATGCCTATATTTAAGGATAAAGGCTTGGAAGAGGTCAGAAAACGTGTGGAATAACAAGTCCAAGTAGAAGACTAGAGGATCCCGAATATCTCAGGAGGATCCCTGATTTTTTGGAAAATTAGTTATATTGTATTTACTATAAATTAGATGCAATATGATCGAATAGGGACACTTTACACTCACTAATAACACTCTGGTACTACATTTACATGATTAAACACACCTGCACTTCATCTTTTTCATCCCGTTCATCACAAAAACACTTAGGTCGATCATCATTGTGCTCTCTTTTTGTAATTATCCTGAGTTTACGTAATAAAATCATCAAAGGCAAGGAACGATTGTTCCTTCCCAAGGTTTTATGCCAGAGATCTAACAAGATCAAGGGCTTTTGTAACACCCCCAAATTCTGTGTTTAGCGAAAGCAAGCTTTGGGGTGCTACTAATCAAATATCAACAGCACAAAGTATATAGCAAATGACCTCTAGATGAGACGTTTAAAAATAGTTACATTTCAAATGTAAAATTGTTTGAAAACATAGAGTTTTCGATTACAAGAATGTTGTTCCCTAGAGTCCATGCGTGTAGCGGGAGATTCTATTACATGATCATAATATACAAAAGATAATGCTAAGAATCTCTGTTAAATGCAATGTAGAAATCATGCGACTCTAGCTAGTATCCAAGGGAAATCCTACTCCGTCTGTGTACCTGAGATACAAAGCTAAAAAGGGTCAACCAAAAAGGTTGGTGAATCTTACAGGTTTAGTAATAAGTAATCGTTATGAACCACAAGTATGTACCGGTGTTGTTATCAAGAAAAGTAAGTAAATCAGTAAGTCAGCACAGTTGCCATGAGCTTATAAGTTGAAGCTTAACAGTGTGTAAGTATGAATCATTTAAGAATCACATAAAGTACCCCCGTGAGTGCTATCCCGACACTCATATGTAACAAATACTAATATGCCTGTTTCTACGGTGAAATCCGTGGTAGCGCTACTACCCCAGCCAGGGATTGTCAGTCCCAAATGGATCCATTTACTAGTAATCGCGCTTAAGTCCATAACTAACAACTTACGATAGGAGGCTTTCAGTGGATAGAAGTAACTCATGCAATGTGTGTAAAAAGTAGTGTAATCAGTTCAGTACATTGTGTTCATATGTAAAATAGTTGCTAAGTATCTCACCCCAAGGTAGAAAAACAGTAAAAGTGGGGCTGTAAGACTCACCTGAGTCTACCAAGTATGTTTGAGAAATCAAACAAGTAGAGCGGATGTAAGTCCGTAAGGGTGTCGGGTGTAATCCCGTATGTTGGTTCTCTGAACCCTGCAACCTTCTGGCGTCCGAAACACACAAGGTTGTAAGTAAACAAGTAAATAAGTTGGTGTCTTAAAAGATCACCCATGCTAGTTGTCCACTCAACTAGGAAATGTCCAAGTGTTAGTTTAGTAATCCGTTTGTAATTTGAAAACCAGTATGGCCCGTTGGTGACGGTTTGTAATAATAATCCAAATGTGTTATTATTATATGTATCGTTGTATCAGTTTTCATTATTTGTAAGTGTTCGACACTTAGAGTGAAAAGTATTTACATGTTCCTGGATGACGGGGGTCCGGGGGTAGCGCCCCTGGTAGCGGGGTCCAAGGGGCGGCAGCCCCTGGCGGGGTCCAAGGGGCAGAGCCCTTGGCTGGGGTCGAGCTGTTCGTATCTCATTGCTTTGGCTGGGGTCGAAATTTTTATTTCTACTACATTGATCTGGTTAAAATCGCATCTGGAATTTAAAATCGGGAAAATTGACCTAGTCTGGCTGCGGGGTGAAAATGTGTTGCGAACTGAGTTCGCGGTGCGAGCTGAGTTCGGCTCGCAAGGTAGTAGGCTGCGAACCGAGTTGGGTTCGTAGCCCAAGGTTCGGCTCGCAAGTCAAATCGCAGATAGACTCGCAAGTCAACTCGCGAGTGGGTTCGGTTCGCAGTTTCGGTTCATTGTTTGGCTTGGCGAGTCGAGATCTCGGTTCGCCTCGCAGGACAAACTGGGATCTGGGATCTCAACTCGCAGGATGAGCTATTCGTATCTCAGGTTTTAGAAAACGCATTTTGAGTCGGTTTTTGGGCAAATCTTCGTTGAGTAAACGTTCTAGCATGTAAATTAAAACTTTACAAGTAATTTAAAAGAGTTTTAAAGCTTCTTACCAACAAAATCGAATCGGGGAGAGTGAAGATGGAGATGATCTTGGTGCTTGTTCTTGATGATGATGATGATGAGCGATTTATGGTGATGATGTTCTTGTTATCTCAGTTTTTAGAGACAGAGATATATAGGTTTGGTAGAGAGAGAGATGAGAGAAAGTAGGTGTTGGTGTGTGTGTGTAAATGAAAGGAAATGAGAAAGGAAAGAAATAAAGGGGGAATGGGTCGGTGGGTCGGGTCCGCAGGTCTGGGCCGATCCACTTGCAGGTCTCGGGCTCGTTTACTTGTTCCTCGATTATGTTATGTTTCGTGATTACTTGAATGTTGTTCCGCGTTTTATGTTAAAGTTTATCCGAAATATTTTTAACTGAAGTATATTATCGAAATACTTAATAATGGGTTATAAAAATATGATTTGGTTTATTTTCTTTTGTTGGGTGTGTTTCGTGTGCTTTCGTCGCGTTCTAGGCATTTTAACTGATACAAAATACGTGTAATATATTTCTCACAATATATTAATGTAAATAATGTTTGTTTGGATAATTCCACATTATTTAAAAGTTTTGTCACCAACGTCCATAGTAAATGATGTCGGACTTCATCCGGTACATAAGTGCACGATTTAATCAAATCGCGTAAGCGTGTATGTAATTACACAAAATATCACGTATATTTAGATTAATATATAACAAAATACATGTAATTACAAGTAGATTAGGCACTAATTAAAGTCCTAAATTGGCGGTTGTCACAGCTTTCCTCGTATGTTCTTGTGTCGATCGCACTTACTTTACATTTCATCATTTAATTTGCATTTTATTGATCTTTTATTCATAAAACCTGCATTATCATGGTTTTTACTCGTAATTCTGATTAGTATTCACGTTTATCTCACTTGTGAAAACATTTTTATTATAAAATTTGCATTATCAATCTGTTTGATGCATATTTATTGATTGTAATCATATTTTTATTGCATAACTTGCATTATCCTGAAAATACTTTACATTTTACATAAACTTTTGTAACAATCTTGTTTACAAACACTTGTTTTCATTATCAATCATCTCTTTAACAAGGTTCAACGTTTATATAGATATAAACCACATTTTTCATTCAAAATTATCATTTACTCATATAGATAATTGTGTTTCTACGTAATTATCTTGTAAGTAATTTTAAGCACCGAACCTCACTTTTCTAAATTTGATCACTTAATTGCCTAGTGTAATTTTTGACCAAAACAGTGTTCATGAAAGGAAGAATAGAACGTTGATTGAAGCAGCCTGGATAATACTTGCAGACTCAAAGCTTCCAGTCATTTTTTGAACAGAAGCAGTGAGTCCAGCATGTCATGTTCTAAATAGGGTTCTTACGGTTAAAAGACATAACAAGACATGTTATGAACTTTTGAGCAATAAGAAATCCAACTTGAAGGGATTTGAACCCTTTGGAGTGTCATGTACTTTACTGAAAACTAGTTCTCAACCTAAATTTGGTGAGAAGGTTAATGAAGGATACTTCCTAGGTTATGTGCCTAATTCCCCAAACAAACGTGTCTTCAATAAAGTCACAGGTCGTGTAGAAACTGTTTATAACATTGAGGTCACAAAGTACACACTTGACACTCATAAAGGACTTAATCGGCAGTTTGATTATGTTGATCTATTCAAATCATTCAATGTCCCTCTCTAGTGACTATGTAGTTGATTCGGGAATTGATGAACATATATTGTATGGAGATGAGGATACCGGCCCCTCTCAAACATCGAATGTTCCAATTTCAAAAATCAGAACTACTGAGTCTTCAGGAGCATCTACTAGTGCCTCAAAGCAACCTTCAGTGGAAATACCTCAAGAGGAAGATGAGCTATCCATTGCTACGCAAAGGATAGTGGATGATATTCTTACTCCATTAAGGCAGTTAAGAATATCTACTAATAACTTTGACAGTACTGATGAGGATATACCACCCTTGGAGGAAATCGGCACTAATCTGGAAGATGATATATAGGCTGAACCGATTAAGGTAAGTCAAACTAGTAAGAATCATCCAGTCGAAAACATCAATGGTAATCTAGAGGTTCCCATGTTAACTAGCAGTCAAGCTAAAGCTAGTACATTTGAGTACTCTAGCTTGTATGTCGCAATGAAAGAGACTAAGATTACTAATCAATGTCTTTATTCATGTTTTATCTCACAAGTCGAGCCTAAAAATGTTCAAATGGCTTTGAAAGACAATTCGTGGGTAAAATCAATGCAAGAGGAGTTAACCCAGTTTTCTAAGTTACAAGTTTGGGAATTGGTTGATTTACCTGCTGGTGTATATCCAATCGGAACTAGATGGGTATATAATTGCAAGAGACACGATCGGGGAATCATGACTCGCAATAAAGCCCGTTTAGTTGTTCAAGGGTTTAATCAACAAGAAGGAATTGATTACAATGATTTGTTTGCACCAGTAGCTAGGATTGAAGCACTTAGGATATTCTTAGTATTTCCAATATTCAAAGGTATAAAGGTCTATCAGTTGGATGTTAAAAGTGCCTTTTTATATGGCAAAGTTAAAGAAGTGGTGTATGTTACTCAATCACCAGGGTTTACTGATCTTGATTATCCGAATAGTGTATTTCGTTTAGATAAGGCTCTATATGGATTACATCAAGCACCAAGGATGTGGTATGAGACACTATCAACGTATCTACTTGAGAATGGGTTTACAAGTAGAGAAATTGATAGTACATTTTTTGTAAAATGGAAGAAGAAAGACTTTCTAGTTGTTCAAGTGTATGTCAATGACATTATCTTAGGTCATCTAACGAAAAGATCATTTCATGAAATTGATATTAGTGAAACGTGGTTTCTAATAGTCATGTCTAATATGCTAATAAATTGTGAAAAACAAATAATATGGGCAAAAGTATTTTTAGGTTACGACGCGTACAAGAGATTGTCAGAATTGAACTATTGTGTAAAGAATTTAAACAAGTTATGAAGAGCAAGTTTGAGATGTCTGCTATGGGAGAGTTGAAATTTTTCTTAGGGTTAGAAGTTGATCAAAAGAAATATGGATTCTTTATTCATCAATCTAAGTATAAACATGAGTTATTAGAACGTTTCAAGATGGATGAATCTCGAATCTACAAAACTCATATTCCAGAAAATCATGGACTTGGTCCCGATACATCGAGTGATCAGGATGTGGATCCTACTCTATATAAGGCCATGATTGTATCACTAATGTATTTGACTGCATCTAGGCCTGACATTATGTTTGCTGTTTGTATTTGCGCAAGATATCAGGCTAATCCGAAAGAGTTACATATGAAAGTTGTAAAACGAATATTTTGTTACCTCAAAGGGAAGCCGAAGCTTGGTCTTTGGTATCCGATTGTAGGATACTTAGAGTTTGTTGCTTATACTGATTCGGATTATGGTGGATGCAATCAGAATAGAAAGTCTACTACCGGAGGATGTCAATTCTTAGGAGGAAGACTCGTATCTTGGCAGTGTAAGAAACAAAGCTCAGTAGCCATTTCAACGTGTGAAGTTGAGTATGTTGCAGCTGGCAGTTGTTGTTCTCAAGTTTTATGGATTCAACAGCAAATAAGAGATTACGGGTTGAATATTACCGACACTCCTATGATGATCGATAATGAATCGATGATTTCTATAACCAATAATCCGGTGAAGCACCGTAAAACTAAGCACATAGATATTCGATATCATTTCATTAGAGACTGTGCTGAGAAGAAACTAATATGGTTAGTTAAGGTTCCATCTGTAGATAACTTAGCAGACCTATACACTAAGGCGTTCGACAGGGCTCAATTTGAGATGTTGGTTCAACTGAACAGAATGAGAAATTCAGAGTGATTACTTTTCCAAGGGTACTTATGTAATAGTTAGGTTTATTATTAGAGGAATAAATTGGTAATCGTCTTGTACTGTCTAGTTAAAATTGGTAATAGTTAGGGTTTATTATTAATCAACAAGAAGGAATTGATTACAATGAAGTGTTTGCATCAGTAGCTAGGCTTGAAGCAATTAGGATATTCTTAGCATTTGCAACATTCAAAGGTATAAAGGTCTATCAGTTGGATGTTAAGAGTGCCTTTTTGTATGCCAAAGTTAAAAAAAATAGTAATACTTAGGGTTTATTATTAAGAAATCCAGAGCGATTTGAGACGTTGCTTATGTGGATCATGATACTGGTAATCGTCTTGAACTGTCTAGTTAAAATAATCAATTTTCAAAGATTATTTTATTTCATGTGGATACAGGTAATTAAGTTATAATTTTATTTTATGAATTTCATGAGTTATGTATACTAACAATCTTCTTAGACTTGTTTTAATTAATTAAGTACTATTTATTCTTTCTAATATGATCCCTAAGCAGATAAAGTCTTATTCATTCAAAAGTATTTATTTTTAGATTGGGGATCATAGGGGAAGGGTCATATGAGGAGAAGGAGGAGAAGTTTTATTTGTGGCCATTGGATGATCTTTTGAGTTTGATCAATAGTTAAAAAGGGTGGCAATTTTGTAATTACTTTCAAAAATAAGGGTATTAGTTAACAAAAAAAAATATAACATTAATTTTCACTTCACACCCCTTCCACTATTTAGACTTTTACATTTTAACCCTTTCACTTTATTTTCTTCTCCCTCCTACCTTCTTCTTCCTCCAACCCCACCTACCACCACCCCACCACCCCCACCACTTGCTGCCACCACCTGACTGCTGCCAGCCGCCGTCGGATTCCGGTCGCCGGAATTATTTTTTTTCAAATTTTTTTTTTCATTTTTATTTTCAAAAAAAAATATATTCAAAATTTTTTTTTTCAAATTTTTTTCCCATAAATTTTTTATTAGATATAGTATTCATTTTCCTACTGCATTTTTAACAAAACTATACGTTTTTTTCACTGCATTTTGTATATTATTGTTAATTAACTAAAACTTTTATATATTTTACTGCATCTTCTATACCCGACGTCAATAAAATACCGTACAAATGGATAATATATATAATCTAAAATGCAGTAAAAAGATAACTATATGTCCTAAATGATGTATATGCAAAATGCAATAAAAACAACAATATGTATTATACTTTAATACAAAATGCAATACAAATAGATAATATGTAAAATACAAAATGCAGTGAATAACAAATAATATATAATGAATGAAATATATGAAAAATGCAGCAAAAATAACAAAATGCAGTGAAAATAATAAAATGCAGTACAAATATATAATGTATAATATAAAATGCAGTGAAAATAACAAAATGCAGTAAAAATAATAAAATGCGGCACAAATAGATTATATATAATATAAAATACAGTAAAAAGCGAACAATGTGTACTAAATAAATATATGCAAAATGTAGTAAAAATAGTAGTATGTATTATACTTTCATACAAAATGCAGTAAAAATAGATCATATGTATAATATAAAATGCAGTAAAAAATAAAACAATATGAAATATATGCAAAATGTAGTGAATAATAATAAAATACAGTGTAATTTTAACAAAATGCAGTAAAAAATATATTATGTATAACTTAAAATGCAGTAAAAAACAAACAACATATATAAGATTGAGGTGTATAAATAAAATGCAGTAAACAAATCAAAAGAATTATGTGTAAAATACAAAAATGCAGTAAAAATGAACAATATCTACTAAACATATATACAGAATGCAATAAAAATAATAAAATGCTGTACAAAGTGATAATATGTAAAAAAAGTTGGAAAAAAAAATTATGAAAAAAAAATCAAAATTTATTTTAAAAAAAATTGAATTTTTTTTTCCGACGACCGGCGGCAGCGGGTGGCAGCAGCTAGTGGTGGGTGGTGGAGGGGAGGGTGGGTAGGAAGAAAGTAGGAGGGAGTAGTGTACACTATTAAAAAGGTGGAAAGGGTAAAAATGAAAATTTTAAAATTCTTCTCCTCCTTCTCCTCAAATGATACATTCTCCTCTGAACCTCACCCTTATTTTTAATGTTTAAGTTTTGTTTGTAATTTTTAAGTTTAGTTAATTAATAAAATGATACTCGATACAACTTTTCGTTTGTTTACATTATTATGTTATGTTTGTGTTTATTTTATTTTATTTTATTTTTAGTTTTAATTTTATAGTTATTTCCCCATGGAATTAATTTATACTGTGATATTACTCATCCGTGTTGAACAAATGTTACAAAACAAGTGAAAAATAATTTTATTTTCAACTTGTATGAATTAAATGGGATACAATTTATACTAAGTGCTAAATTCACGTTTTTGGTCAAAACTTGCGAGTTGACTGGACAAACGGTGCGAATTGAGTCAAGGGTATAAAAGGGTGCGAGGTGACAAGTCAAACACACACCTATTGCGAACCGAACTCATTTCTTGCGAGGCGACTTATTGCGACGTGAACTGAGTACAGTTTGTGACTTATTTTCGAGATTTAGATACTGTGAACACAAATTTTGCTCCATGGATATTATACTACTTTACATTACGAACATTTTGAGGTATAAATCAACGGATTTCACCATGTATATAACTCGAACTCGAAATATTTGGTATATTAGGGTTTCGGTTTGATTAAATAATCGTATAACTATCATATCGTGATTAAAAGAAGAAGAAAAATTAGGGTTTATGTTAGTCGAAGATTATAAAACTTATATGAATTGATTATTTGCTTTAAAACTTGCGTATTCATCATTTTTTAATTCGACCAGCAATGGCAGTTCGTCCAGCGAGTTGAGTTTAAAACTCAGTTCGCAGACCTACTTTGTGAGTGAAACTCGAGACGTTGACTCGTTGACCTTGAGAGTTGACTTGTTGACTTGCGGACTGAGTTGAACTGCGGATCGACTTTCGAGTTGACTTGCAGATTGACTTGGTTAGCGAGTTGGCTTAGTCTGCGAAGTGAGTTGCGAGTTGGTTTTAGCCAGCGAGTCGAACACTTAGGCATTTTAAAAATGTATTCGACATGAGACTTATCTTAAGTAACATGTAAAATAAATATACGTTTAGACTTACAACTTTTTAGTAATAAGTAATAACTTGTATTCGACTTAAGATATTATTTTAATAAGTTAATTACGTAACAACATATGTTACATACAACTTACGACTTTTGGTAATAAGTTATATATTTATTCGACTTGCAACTTCGTGTAACAAGTTAACTACTTTATTAGACTAGTGACGTTAAAACGTAACAAATTAAATATTGTTCGAATTATCGACTAGATATATATAATTAATGAATATAATTGTTAGTTAAATTATTATTACTTAATCGTTCAATTAAGTTTCGTAAATTATATAAGTTAAATAAATTTGAAACTAAGATGTTTGGTGATCGTTTAGGTTCACAATACAATATAGTTTAAATTAGATATTTGTATGGTAACTTAAACTAACTAATTGTCATGTGCGTAATTCTTTATTACATATATATGGCGGATAAGACGTTCGCATCATCACAAAACGTGCTTGTTGACTTAGATGTCACTGCATGTGGTGATCCTCGTGTGGCTCATATTCTTACATTTTTGGCATGATCGAGGATTCGATATGCCATCACAGAGTTACCTCCACTCTCACAGGCGATATTGTCCCAGTTCTGGAAAAATATCCAGTACGATACGGTCGTCAATCCTCCGGTCATTCGGACAAGGATTAACCATCTGTAGGTTCCCGTATTGGACCTAATCAGATCGTCACCTCAATTGAATGCGCGGAATACAAACAATCTAGTAATAAACGTTTAACGAATCGAATACACAATATCTATAATCTTTTGTATGTATTAACAATTGAAGAACAAGATTACAAACTCTTTCTCTCTCTGCCTCACGAACTCTCTCTCTCTTTCTAGGGTTTGATCAACCTTCAACTGAAACCCTACAACTCTATTTATAACCTGACCTGACCTATTAGCGACACAAGCATTATGTCGCTATTGTGACCCTGGAGACAATCAAGATATTTTCTACTAGCCGATGAAGAAATATTTTTCGACAAGTCAGGGGAGTTTTTCGTTCTATTTTTCTTTTTCTTTTCCCTTACTCACTATGTTTATCATTAATATATAATGAGGACATTGTATACATTAAGTGTGGGGATGGTGTTCGTAAGGAAAGAAAATTTCTTTAATTTTTTTTAAATTTTTTTTATTTGTCTTCTAAAATTTTATAAATTTTAATTTTTAAAGTGAATAACTAGGTATTTATTAGTTGGAATTCTTTTATTAAAATTTTTGTTTTATATTTAAAAGTTTAGACTTTAATGTGGATTAACTGTTTTATACATATAGCGGAAGCAACTTAATAATAAGTGATATATAGTTACATGATATGATGTACTAATAAGCAATCTATATGAGGATTTCTGAATTTTAAGAAATTAATTAAATAACTTGTATATTATTTTATGATACTTGACATAAAAAGTCTTAATTCTTAAGCTTATTATACGATAATTTTATATGTCTTTATACTTATATGAAAACATTTGGGGTTTACTAATTGTTTTCTCTGTTGTACGTAAGTACAGACCTGGTTTCTAATTAGTATTTTTAAATAAAGCAATTGGAAAGAAAAATCTTTCAGAAATAAATAAAATAAAAATCAAACTATGTAGCTTTGTTGTACGACTGTACAGACCTGTCACCGCTGGTTTGATTAAAAATAAAATTGTTTTACCTGAATCAAGTTATGTCGCTCTGTTGCATGTTATGCAGAACTGTCACCAATGTCTTCATTCTTAAAAATGGATTTCATGTATTTATTTGGAATATAAAAGAAATTGTATAAATAAGTTTAAGAGTATATCATATATGAAAATCATAAGTAATATACATACTAACAATAAAGGATGTATTTAGAAATATGAGTACAGATTGTTTAAAGTGGACAAATATATTAGTAATCATTCATGAAATATATGTTGCACGAAAAATAATAATATTTTTTATTTGTACATTATAGTTATCCATGTTAATTAAATTGTTAAAAATTTTAATTTATGAAATAGATTTAAATTTAAGTATTCTGATTCTTAAATATTAGTTTGATGTTTATCAATTTTTATTAAGATATTCTACTTGAGGACAAGCAGAAGTTAAGTGTGGGGATATTTAATAACATCAAATAATTTCATATTTATATACTTGTTATCCCTATATTTATATATACTTTTATTGTTTTTCTATTGATTTTGATACTTAATTCTTTCATATTTGCAATTTAGGTTTAAAATACAAGGATTGAAGAAAATGAATGAAAAATGAGCTTAAATGAAGAAAAACTAAGAAGAAATGAAGACTTGAAGAAAAGAAGACCCAAACATGAAGACTTGAACCATATAATTGAAGAATGAGCCAAGAAAAGAGTGAAGATCCGAATTTACAAAGAAGATATGTGAGGTCCTACAATAACACTTGCTTACACAAATGTATTGACACAAGCTAAGAATTCCTTGACAAACAGTTTGCGGAATAACACTTATCAAGTGGAAGATTTATGTTACTTGTAATGCAATACAAAAAGAGTTGTAAATAATGTAAGAACACAAGTGATTCAAAAGCCTCAATATTATTATTGAATAATACGGATACACAAATGTATCAGGGTTACAAAGAGAACCTTGAAGCTTGGTTACAACTTAACTAATCTATTGGACACTTAGACACACACTTACACACTTGACTCAAGTACATACTTATAGACTAAATAACTTGTACAAAAATCTATACAAAATCTACTTTACTAAGATAAGTTTTTCTAGGAAACACGCCTGTATTAAATGCATTACCATTCCTTGTCTGCAGCGTGCATTATTCCTCAAAAGCATGTCTGCAGTAGGTGTACTTGTATTGCAGAGTTGGTAGAAAGCAGACCCACTAAGCAGCATTAACAGAAATACGAGCAGAACTATCTTTTTGAACTGGCAGAACTAATCTTTGCAAACTTTGGCACTTGGCAGAACTAACTCTGTAGATACTTGGCAGAACTAACCTTTGAATGACTAGCAGAACTAACTCTGGAAAACTTTATTTTCAATAAATGAACAGAGCTAACTTCTACTAGCAGAACTAAGTCTTCATTGCACCAGCAGTACTAACCTTGAACAGACTTAAACACTTAGAATGATTTGACATTTAATATCCAGAAGAATTTAGCCCAACAATCTCCCCCTAAACTTGATCTTTCCCAGAATAGATTCAAGTTTTCTATTTCATAATCTTCTCAAACTGTTTCTTGAGCTCTGCCATTCTTTTCTTTCTTCTTTCCTCACTCTAAGCAACATGTTTTTCTTGTGCTTTCTTATAGTATTGTTGAACTTCATGCACTAGAGAAGCAGCAGTATCAAGATCATCACATTTCATTGTGAGAGAAAGCATTGAGCTCAAATGCCCAATATTCCATAGATATTCAGTCCCAATGAAGAAATAGGCAAACACTCCACTGTGTAACTGCACCAGATGTACTCCATTATGAGAATAGCAGTACCATGCCTTCACCCTTGATGTGTCCTTGTAGAAGTCATTTTCAGGATCCATCTCATACAGAATAGAGAGACTGTTGTAGACAATGTGCTCATCACTATGCTTTTGAGCATTTTGATATTTTCTAAATGCAATGCTCCACATGTCATCTAAGTCATCTCTGGATAAGTTCTTTATGCATCTGTAGAAGGACTGATATTTCTCTTCTGTATTCCCTGCCCTCACAATCCTTAAATACTTCTTCATCTGCTCATCTGTTTCACAGACCCAATCAATAATAGGAAAGTGTACAGCAATAGGTACCTTGGGTGTCTCAACCTCAACCATTGATCTGATTTGTGTCCAATCAACCACTTCTTCCTCAGCAGGATTTGTAGGCTCAGATGTAGAAGGTACCACAGCAGGTACTTCAGTTTCACTTTCATCCTTGTCATTTCTGACAGCCATCCTTTTCCTCCTTTTGAGATGAAGGGTTTCTTTTGGAATTTTCTTTTTGAGAACATCAAGATCCTCCTTTTCTTTTCTTTCTAACTCTGCCTTTGCCCTTGCCATTTCTGCTTTTCTTTCTTGTAGTTCTTTTTCTGCTGTAGTTGGAATTTTAACATTTGGAGCAACTGCACTCTTTGATTTCTCTTCCAGGGCTCTTTTTGTACTTATTTCAATGTCCCTTTGAATTTTGAGATAGATTCTTTCCAGCTCATAGAAATCAATACCCATTAACTCCTTTAGAGTTCTTCTAGTTGTATTCTTCACTACTCTGGCATATTGGTCTTTTAATTGCCTCTGAGTAGGTGCCCTTTTTCTTTTCTCTTCCATTTTCCTTTGGGCCTCATGCTTTCTCCTCTGTTCCAGTATGTCCAAATACCATATTAGCCTCTGGTCAGGAGTGAACTCTTCTATTTGTGCATTGTGAGTTCCATCTGCTAATAGGTGATCAAAGAAAATTTGTTCATCAGGGGTCATCATTATCTTAACATCATCCCCCATATCCACTTCCACAAATCTGCTCCTGCCCTCCTCATTAAACTGGGCTTGCAGATTCCTGGCAACCCTTTCACTTACAGCCTCTAACTCTTTTCTTTTCATGGGTTTCACAGGTTCAACCAATTTTTCTTTACCTTTTCCCTTTGCCAAATCAATTTCCTTTTTCTTTAAGGCCTCATCTACAATAGTAGGTCTCACCTGTGATAAGGGAATTTCCTTGATAGATATGCCAGTTGAGCTTTTCCCTTGTGCTGTGCTCTTTGCCACTTTTAGTAGTGCATCTGCAGCAATCTTTTCCACCTCTGTCATAGCAGCAGCACCAACCCTTTCCTTAGGATTGGCAGATTTAACCATTTCTGGTTCATTAAGCCCAGCAGAACTATCTAAAGCACTAGCAGCACTAACTTTTGTACTGGCAGCACTAACTTCTGCATCTACCATCCTAGCAGCACTAATATCTGTACTAGCAGCACTAACTCCAGCAGCACTATCTAACATATCTTTGGCACTTTTCTTTGCACCCTCAGATATATCTTCATCTAATACTTCTAGAATCAGACTACCTACAACATTTCCTAGCTGCTCTGCACTCACATCATCATGGATGCTTTCCTCAATCTCCACAACATCATCTGCAGGCTTTTCAAGATCTTCAAGATCCTTTTCATATTGCAATTTCTGCTCTTCTTCAGCTAGAATTTCATTAGCCTGTTCCTCAGATATGTCAATCTTTTCTGTTTCCCCTGCACCAGTGAACTCAAATTGATCTACATTGTCCTCATCACTAGTGCTTTCATCAACAAGCATTCTTTTCAGTCCAGTTGACTTACTCTTAGCCATGCTTTTGGAATCATCTCTCTCCTTCATCAATGACTCCACCATCTCCCTTAACTTGGCAATCTCTGCCTTCTGATCCTCCACTTCCTTTGACAATTTTGTACAGATAGCCGTCAATTCTTTTATAGTTAAGCTATCCTCACCATTGCCAGAAGTGTTACCCTCTTTTAATGGATCATTGGAAGATTTAGCTAATGTCTCAGACCTAGTCTGAGCATCACTAGCCCCCATTGTGGTTTCTTGACACCTGGGACCACTGGATATATTGATATCCACTGGATCCTCAGCAATAGAGGAATCCAATGGCATCTCTACATCCTGTGTTGCCATGGATTGGGTCCTAGTTCCAGTACCACTGTCCTGTTCTCCTAGTGAGGTAGCAACAGTAGTAGCAGCCCTTTCCATATGGTCTCTCTTCTCCTTATTGACCACCTCATTATCATTTTTGAACTTAGGTAATTGAGGAAGAGGAGCCCCAGTTGCCTGTTTCTTAGCCTTTTTGGCTTTTGGTTTGGTAGGCTTTGGGTCCTTGTTCTATTAGTTTTAGAAACTGTGCCACTTGGTTGAGAAGTAGTAGGAGTTTCTACTTCCTGTGGCACAGTGGAAGGCATGTTTAACATATGATCTGTTAAATTGGTCACCTTCCCAGAAAAGGCTTTTCCTTTGACCATTCCATTCCTTCTCATATTTGAAAAAGTTTTCTTAGAAAGATTTGAGAGGATTAATCTACCACCTTTCCTAGGTAGATCTTGGATTTCCTGGTCAAGAATGTGTTGTAAAAATCTTGGATACATTAGAAATTTATCCTTTGGTTTTTCAAGATTATTTACCATTCCATTAAAGATTAATTTAAAAAAATTAAATTTTTCATTGTTGGCAAGACAAATTAAAGCAGAAGCTATGTTACTGCTAAATTGCTCCCAAGAAGTTTTCTTTTGAGAAATGCAGTGTTGTAGGGTATGGATTAAAAATTTCCATTGTGGAGAGAAGAGTTGTTTGTAATATGTTAATTTTTCTGTCCTCTCCCCCTCATACCCATACAACACGAGTTGATCATGTATTTGAGAAGTAGCATAGCATTCCATACCATCTGCATCATCTAAGAGAAGATGAGCACGTATGGAAGCTTCAGTGATAATGATAGCTTTCTCATTTACTGTTGCTGTTATGTTTTTAACCCCATCTACTTCTGACACCACGGCAGATGTCCAGAAGTCGTTAATATGGGAAATAAAAATGGTGGGATTAACAGTAAGTGCAAACCTTAGAGAGGTGCACTTCAGGAAATCAATGATTTCAGGGTAATCATCTGAGCCTTGTGGCTTGAGAAGGAAGCCGCAGACGTTATGTTGATCACCGGTGTCGAGTGTTTTGGAAGAAGAAGATGAAGATGCCATTTTTTAATGTTAGGTTTGAGAGGTTTTGGGAGGTTTTTGTGAAGGTAATTTCAATTTTCGATAAAAAATGCAAGTGAATTGAAAAAGTGTAGTGTTTGGCAGATTAAATTCCCTTTTAAAGTGAACAGTACGTTCAAGCCCTAAAATAACACTAGCAGAATTAAAGTTGGAAAAAGTTACTGGCAGAATTAACTTTAGCAGACTTAACTCTAGCAGAAGTAACTCTAGCAGAAGTAATTCTAGCAGAATTAATTCTAGCAGAATTAACTTTAGCAGAATTAACTTTAGCAGAATTAATTCTAACAGAATTAACTCCAGCAGAAGTAACTCTAACCTTTCTTCACACTTGGACAAGTCCACGTCACCTTTTTATTAATAGTGCTGGCAGAACTAATTTATGCTAGCAGAATTAACATTGTTGAAAATTGAGTTAGCAGAACTAACAACCTTGGAGCCTTTGATCCTGCACTGTTAGCTTAAAAACACAACATAACTAGCAGAATTAAAGTGTACTAGCAGAACTAAATAAGATAATCATTATCTATACTAGCAGAACTAAGTCATGAGAGTATTGAATATTGAGAATCTTATAATATCTGTTGTAACATGCTAAAGTATCAAGTAAAACCCCATGTGTAAAACATTTTAAAATTAAATAATGATCATAATGAGCTATTTATCATACCTATACCAGTAACCAAAAATGTAAACCTTCCAACATCAAATGCTTTTGTGAACAGGTCTGCAAGTTGGTTATCCGTATGTATTTTAAAATTTTGAATTAATCTCTTCTCATTACAATCCCTAATGAAATGATATCTAATTTCAATATGTTTTATTTTAGAATGTTTCACAGGGTTATTAATGATACTTATAGCAGCAGTATTATCAATATACATGGGAGTATTTAGAAAAGTCAAACCATAGTCTAGCATTTGATTCTGAATCCATAAGATCTGAGCACAGCAGCTTGATGCAGCTACATACTCTGCTTCTGCTGTTGATGTAGACACAGTGGTTTGCTTTTTACATTGCCAAGATACTAGTCTATCTCTCAAGAACTGACAGCCCCCTGAAGTTGACTTTCTATCCAGATTGTTACCCCCATAATCACTGTCAGAATATGCAACCAGATTGAAGGAGGAATTCTTTGGATACCATAGGCCTAATTTTGGTTGACCTTTTAGGTATTAAAAATTCTCTTCACAGCATGAAGATGAGACAACTTAGGATTTGTTTAAAATCTTGCACACACACATACTGCAAACATGATATCTGGTCTACTAGATGTGAGATACATCAGTGAACCTATCATGGATCTATAGAGATGTTCATCAACATTCTCCCCCTCAAGATCTGCAAGTAGTGGCTTGTGTGTTTCCATTGGTGTGCTTGCAATTTTTGCATCATTGAGTTTAAACCTATCCAAGATGTCCTTAACATATTTATCCTGACTTATGAAGATTCCATCTACTTTCTGCTTCACTTGAAGACCTAAAAAGAAAGTCAATTCTCCCATTGAACTCATTTGGAACTTCTGATGCATAAGAGATTCAAATTCCTTGCACAAACTGTCCCTTGTTGAACCAAAAATAATATCATCTACATAGATTTGCACTAGTAGGATATCATTTTCAATTCTTTTGATGAACAAGGTCTTGTCTATAGCACCTCTTTTAAATCCATTATCCAACAGATACACAGACAAAGTATCATACCAAGCTCTAGGAGCTTGATGCAGTCCATAAAGTGTTTTGTCCAATCTGAGCACTTTATCTGGATGCTTGGGATCTTCAAACCCTGGTGGTTGGCATACATACACATCCTCATCTATCTTCCCATTTAAGAATGCACTCTTTACATCCATCTGGTATACTTTGAAGTTCTTGAAAGAAGCATAAGCCAAAAACAATCTAATAGCCTCAATTCTTGCCACAGGTGCAAATACTTCATCATAATCAATACCCTCTTCTTTTGAGTATCCCTGTGCAACCAATCTAGCTTTGTTCTTAATTACTATGCCCCTCTCATCCTTTTTGTTCCTGTATACCCATCTGGTACCAATTGCCCGTTTTCCTTTGGGTAGATCCATCAAAGTCCACACATTTTGAATTTTGAATTGAAGTAGCTCCTCTTGCATAGCTTCAACCCAGCTTGGATCTTTCAAAGCTTCAACTGCTTTCTTGGGCTCTATCTGTGACAGAAAACAAGCAAACAAAGAAAAATTTGCATTTTCATCAAGAGTTTTAGATGACCTTCTTGTTTGCATAGGAGCATCAATTGCTCCAATGACATTGTCCAATGGCATGTAGCTTTTATGAGCTTGATACTGTGGACCAGCTACCATTTCTATCCCAGATTCCAAATTGGTAAGATTCTGATCCAGATCTGTGTCTTCTTGAATCATTTGACCACTTGATTCTGACACTTCCAACCTTGATGGTTGTTGCTCTTCCTGTGCATCTTCATTGGATGCTTCTTCTCGTTGAGAGCATTCTGGATTTGATGATGCATTTCCATCATCATATGCACCATTATCATCCAAGTTTGATGAAATGGGTTTTGAACTCTGTTGTTGATCAGGGGTGGAAGATTCAAGTACTGCAGGTGGGTCAGGTAGCCATGTTGGAAACAAAACAAATTGTGGTGATTTGTTTGTTTGTTGTCCTGTATTTGTACCTGCATTCACATTTGTACTTGTACCTGCAATTGATGACTCATGCATATATCTAAAATATTTGGTTAATGCATCAATGTCAAACAGATGTGCTGGACCTTTTCCTAAAGCATTAGGTGTATGTTCATTAAAGGTCACATCTAGAGTCTCTTCCACTATTCTTGTTCTACTGTTGAATACTCTGTATGCTTTTCTTTGAAAAGAGTAACCAACAAAGAATCTCTCATCTGCTTTGCTTTGAAACTTGCCTAATTGATCCTTGGTATTTAAGATAGTAACAGTACATCCAAATGGTTTAAGAAAGCTAACCAAAGGTTTGTTATTTAAAAATAACTCATAAGGTGTCTTGTTGTGAGGCTTAACAACTAATACCCTGTTCTGGACATAACAAGCAGTGCTAATTGCTTCTGCCCAGAAGGTCATTGGTAGTTTAGCATCTGCTAACATGGTTCTAGCAGCCTCAATAAGTGTCCTATTTTTCCTTTCTGCTACTCCATTTTGTTGGGGAGTTCTAGGAACACTATATTGTCTATCTATACCTTTTGATTCACAGAATTTATCCATCTCTTGATTTCTAAACTCTGTTCCATTGTCACTTCTAATGATTTTAAGCTTTCTATTGGTTTGGTTTTCAATCTTAATGATGAATGACCTTAGAATTTCTCCAGTTTCATCTTTGGTTCTAAGAAAGAATACCCAACTAAATCTGCTATAATCATCAGTGATCACGAGGAAATATGACTTCTTACCTATACTGCTCACATTTGTTGGTCCAAATAAATCCATATGCAGTAAATGTAAAGGTGAGTCAATAGAGTTTAGTGTCTTGGCCTTATAAGAGGATTTGTGTTGCTTGCCTTTTTGACATGCAACACAGTGGTCATCACATGAATATGTTTTCTCTGGTAAACCTCTGACAAGTTTTCCTTTAACAAGTTTGTTTATTGTTTTAAAATTCATGTGACACATCCTTCTATGCCAAAGATCAGATTCATTGACAGTTGCTCTTGAAATGAGATAACTCAACTCAGGTTTGGGTACAAATTTAGCCAATTCACAGCTATACATGTTGTTCTTTCTGGGAATTTTCATTAAAATCATTTTAGGGTCAAGAACAAACTTCTAAGAAAGAATACAACATTCTGTGTCATTAAAGAACACTGGGTTCTTTTTCTCTGTTATTTGGCTAACACTTAACAAATTGTACCTCAGTTGTTCAACAAAGTATACATCATTGAAGCTCATCTTGTCACTGTTGACATTTCCCATCCCTGTAATCCTTCCTCCTTTAGGATTACCTCCAAAAGCAATAGGACCTCCATCAATAACTTTGAAGTCCTCCAATCTGCTTCTATCTCCTGTCATGTGCCTAGAGCATCCACTATCAATATGCCATAAGCTTTTCTTCTTGCTCTGCACATACAAACGACAACAGATCAGTTTCTCTTGGGAACCCAAACCAATTTGGTTGTGGGTGTCCCTTTCTTGTCAACAGCATCAACTCTTTTGAAGGTAATTGATGCTGGTGACAGTGCAGTTGGTTTCCAAACCCAACTAATATTTGACTTGACAGCATTAAGTGGCCTGGCAGAATTAACTTCTGAACCACTTAATTTTTGCCTGGCAGAACTAAATTTGGTTAACTTTGGCTTAGCAGAATTAACCTTGTAGTTTTGCTTGGCAGAATTAAAATTTGTCTTTGTCAATTTAGTTTTGTTGGCCTTATTCTTGGTCAACACTCCTGCACTTCCTTTTAGTGCAGCAGAGTTAACTTTTGCCTTTGACTTTTTGACTAGACTAGCAGAATTAACTTTTGTTTTGAAATTTTGATGGTTAATTCTGTTAGTACTAGTCCATGATGATTGTTTAACCCGTTGAAGTTTGGGGTTAAAATAACAATCCTTTTGAAGATGGTTGAATCTTCCACAGATAAAACAAGCTTTCTCATCAACCCTTTTGAAATTAGATCCAAGCTTTTGAGAAACCATTTGATTCCAATTTCTTTGGTTTCCTCTTGAATCTTTCTTTGATTTTGAAATTGGTGATGAGTTAGCAGAACAGTTACACTTAGTACATTTAACAACAACAATTTTATCATTTTCTGGTGTGTTAACAGATGTACTAGCATCCTTCCTTTTATTCAAGTTCATCCTAGCCTTTTCTTGAAAAAGTTTCTTACCCTCTGCTAGTTTCTTAGTTCCTAACTTAGATACTAGCCCAGTAACAGAAGTTGGTTTTGAATGAACTCTCTCATCTTCCTTGGATTCAACCTCATCATCTGAAATCCACTCAGATATCTCAACCTTTTTCAGATCATTTGCATTTTCATTCAATGCAGCAACAGGATCTGCTTGTTTAATTTCTTCTACCATTTTCTCCTTAATCTTACTTATGTCTAAGTCAGTTTTAGGAGGCATGTAGGTGTGGTTGTAAGGTGGAGGCACACTATTAAGATTATAACCTAAGCCAGTTTTAATCTTATCATGGATTTGGTTCTTTATCAGATTTTGCACACTTTCAGAAGCATTTTCTAACTCAGTCACTGTAAGTTTGATACTTTCTTTCTCTGCAGTGACTTCAGCTAGTTTTTTAAGTAACTCATCAACCTTATTTTGCAACATATCTTTCTCAACTTGAGCATACTTAAGATCATAATCATATTGTTCTTCATTTTTCTTGTATGCTTTTATTTGTCTTTCTAGATCTTCTATTGCTAAGGTTGTGTGTTGGTTTCTAATGTCCCAGTCCCTAAGTTCTTTGCAAATATTAGCATTATGATCCCTGTAGTGTTTAACAATTTTCTTACATACATTGGAACATAATTTTGCTTGTACCTCGTAGGGGACTTCATCTGATGTGCTTTCCTCTCCAATAGCCATCAATGCATGATTCTGTGGTTCCATTTCTACTTGATCACTCCAGTCATATCCCATACCATCTTGTGATACAAGAGCATTTGGTGTAGGCTCTTGAACAGCAATGGTTCTTTTATGTGATCCATTGTAAGCAGTATTATAACCCCCAGATCTTTGTCCACTCACTTCCTGCCTAGGAGCTCTGCATTCTCTGGCAAAATGACCCAATTTGTGGCAGTTATAGCATTCCACCTTGCTCTTATCAAACCCCACATTATCATCTCTCTTTCCTGCAAAGTTGTTCCTTCCTGTTCTTTGCAAAAATCTCTTCACCCTCATGGTGATCATAGCCATTTGCCATTTGATGTCCATCTCCTCCAGATCATCTGGATTCACCTGTTCTAATTCTTCATTAGTCAGTGAAGAGTTCACATAACTAGCAAAGAATGCCTCTACTACTTGATCTGTAGACCTTTCTTGTACTACAGATGATGAATTTGATCCTACACTTTTCACAGTAGACACAGACCCATACCCTTTTGGATCTGTTTTGGCTCTTCCCATGGACATAAATGCAGCATTATGTGAGCTCTGTGCTTCACCACTATTCTATTTCCTGCTTTCCACCTCAGGCTCAAATGCTATAAGATCATTGTATAGATCATTTAGCTCTTTATCATCCAAATCACTCCTTTGTCTTAGACCTACAGTATATATAGTTCATTATTCACCTAATGATCTTAAAAACTTCCTATTAAGATCATCCTTGTCTATGACAACCTTGTGATTCTTTAGCTCACCAACAAGCTTTCTGTATCTGTTGAAAACTTGAGTCTAAGGTTTCAGATTTAACAGAACTAAAGTTCTCAAACTGTTGTTTGAGCATTGACCTCTTGTTCTTCTTGGTGCTTTCATTTCCTGCAAATCTTTTGTCTAGTTCTTCCATAAGCACTTTTGCATCATCAACCTGCTCAAACTCACTTTGATATTCATTAGGAATGGAAATTAACAAAGTGCTTAGAGCTTTAAGTTAAGTAGCTCTTTCCCTTCTTTCTTGTTCTGTTGTTGGTGCAACCCTTGGTAGCCTTACACCATTTGCATCAGTTTTGTACTTGGGACCATTTTCCACAATGTCCCATAACTGATAATCTGTAAGCAACATGTGTTGCTTAATTCTATTTCTCCACATGTTGTATTCATCTGGTCTAAGAATAGGAATCCTAGACACTTGAACACCTTCTACAAATTCTGATGCCATTGTATAATATCAAACTTAAGATATACTACAACTTAAATGATCACAGCTCTTTCTAAGATCTTCTAGAATTCAAAGCTTACACTTGCTCTGATACCAATTGTGAGGTCCCACAATAACACTTGCTTACACAAATGTATTGACACAAGCTAAGAATTCCTTGACAAGCAGTTTGCGGAATAACACTTATCAAGTGGAAGATTTATGTTACTTGTAATGCAATACAAAAAGAGTTGTAAATAATGTAAGAACACAAGTGATTCAAAAGCCTCAATATTATTATTGAATAATACGGATACACAAATGTATCAGGGTTACAAAGAGAACCTTGAAGCTTGGTTACAACTTAACTAATCTATTGGACACTTAGACACACACTTACACACTTGACTCAAGTACATACTTATAGACTAAATAACTTGTACAAAATCTATACAAAATCTACTTTACTAAGACAAGTTTTTCTAGGAAACATGCCTGCATTAAATGCATTACTATTCCTTGTCTGCAGCGTGCACTATTCCTCAAAAGCATGTCTGCAGTAGGTGTACTTGTGTTGCAGAGTTAGTAGAAAGCAGACCCACTAAGCAGCATTAACAGAAATACGAGCAGAACTATCTTTTTGAACTGGCAGAACTAATCTTTGCAAACTTTGGCACTTGGCATAACTAACTCTGTAGATACTTGACAGAACTAACCTTTGAATGACTAGCAGAACTAACTCTGGAAAACTTTGTTTTCAATAAATGAACAGAGCTAACTTCTACTAGCAGAACTAAGTCTTCATTGCACCAGCAGTACTAACCTTGAACAGACTTAAACACTTAGAATGATTTGACATTTGATATCCAGAAGAATTTAGCCCAACAAGATAGCCCAAAAACTAGGCCTACCCGATTATGGAACATTCTGGAATTCAAGCTCAACCGGCGGTTGAATATTATATTGTTAAGTCAGTTACCAGACGCAGAAGTTGACTTGGAGAGCAAGACTCCAACTGGCGGTTGGATGTCCCAACCGGCGGTTGGATTGGCGGTTCTAAAAAGTATAAATAGAGGTCACGGTTTAGGTTAAGGATATACGAATTTTAGAGGTAAACGTCGATTATTAGGGTGAAAGAACGACTCTAAGTCGAATTTGGAGGCTAGGAAGCTAGGGATTGAAGACCTTTAAACCTAACGAAGGGTAATTCAATATCTTTGGTTTGTATTCTAAGTCCTTTTACTCGACAAAAACCGTTTTCCCCATTCATGAGAAAGTCTTTTTGTGATCTATACACTTTTTTATTTCTAGGGACTAGGGATTTGGGAATGTACTTAACTTTAGTCCGATTTATATAGTTTGTATTCAACTTCGTTTCGGTCTATTGTGTGTATCAACCCTTCAATTTTGGTCTATTGTGTGTATCCGATATCCGATTGATGTGGCATTATACCCATTTCTGATGATGTGTCAATGACGTATCAGATGACGTGGCACATTATACGGTTAACACGTTATCAGATTAGTCATTGAATACATACAATAAATCAAAACTAAAAAGTTGATATACACAATAGATTAAAAACGATGTTGGATACACATTATAGAGATATCACTAAAGTTAAGTGCATTCTCTTGCATTAAACCCTTATTTCTATTTTGCCTAATCTTAATCTTAGCTTGTTCATGTTTATTGCCTAAGGAAATTTTGCATCTAATTTATTTCATGAAGCCACTTGCAACCCAAGTAATATTTTTATAAAGAAATTTTATCTTCTTCTTTTCGCATTAGCCTCCATCCCAAGTATTATTTTTATAAAGAAATTTTAGCTTCTTTTCTCATAGCCTCCATCCGACAGTTTCCCAGCAACCTCTTGTTTCACACTTTTATTTCAATTTCAGATAAATCAAATAATCTCTTTACTCAACCTAGAGTAATTCACTACTATATTGTCACACTACAAAATCCGGAGCGGTAACTTTTAACTTTTATTTCAATAAATTGACAACTTTACGGCATAAGTCGTACTACTCATTATACAATTGCAAATAGAAGCAATTCAACAACAATGTTATCAAAGCTTTATAGACCTTCTTTTCTCTTTCTCATTTCAACCCGGCATCTCTCTAGTTTGGTCCAACTAACCCGATACAACAATCCGAGATACATGCTAGGTCAGCTAATGCTACTGATTTCATAGTTTACTTTACATACTTTTCTCAAATACTCTTCTCAAATATATGTAATATCATGCAAATTTAAAGTACTCTAAACAACATTTAACAAATTATAATAGCATGAAAATAAAAAATTCTCAACTCTGCCAATTGTCGTACAATTACGACCTTTGCCATATGTCGTACAATTACGATCTCTGCTATGTACCATTTAGTGACCACCTCTACTCTTTTATCATGGTACTATATAACTCTAACATTTCATATCATATCAAATAGAACTACTCTGTAAATTCTAGCAAGCATATAATTATATAATTATTTTAAAACAAAAGCATGATAACAATTGTGTAAAACGCATTTACGAAATCTCTCTACTATCATTTACTCCAGTAAGGAAAATATCATGGAAACTCACCTTACAATCTCTAGTAAGCTCTTCACTTCTTGCCTCATATATCTCACATAAGAGCTCTAGTCTAGTGGTTGAGTGTCACGTATGCTACCACTCTTTAAATACACAATAGCTTTTAACAAACTTTCAATACGATTTAAAAATCTGGATTTTGCCTTTCAAAAATACAGAGGATAAATTTGGGTGTGTTTAGTTGAACAAAAATGAGGTAGTTTTTCAGAATTTTTTTCAAAGAGAAGTGGAAAATTGAAAATGTGTTCAAAGTGAGTTTTTTAATAAAAAATTTTTAGAAAATGAAAAACTTAATTTTCTATGTTATAATTAGGAGCGGAAAACGAGGAATTTCAATTTTCTAACTTTTTTCCTTTATAACACTACTCCACTTTTCTAAAATTTTCCAAATGAAAAATGCAACAACTTTTGAACACGTTTTCTAAATTTTCTCACTTTTCTAGAAAATGAAAAATCTTTTCATTTCTTGTTATCGATACAAATGGAAAACATTTCACAACTAAACGGATTCTCTCGTATCAAGTTTTGATTGTTAGTCATGCACACTTAGAGATGAGCAAAATAGTCTAAGACTGAAACTGATCCTGAACCGGATTGGGACCAGTCATAGAAAAACTGGGCTGGAAAAAAGACTGGACCGGTCCTAGGACTGCCTGTCAGCTAATTTAGTCCTACTTTTTAGACAGAAGACTGGTTAAAAACTGAACTGAAATCAGTTTAAACTGGTTAAAGACTGAAACTGGTTTAAAACTGGTAAAAAGACTTAAATGTATTATAAGCTATTTATGTTTATTTTTTGTTTTTAAAGTTTTTTCTCTCCTTATAAAATTTTAATTTAGGTCAAATTGTGTTTGATACATCTTTATTTCTTTATTTATAAACTTTTATTTATTTTCACATCAACAAATTCAATTATATACATTTTAATTTAATCATACATTACATTTATTGATTTTTTTATTGGTTTTAAAATTTTGCACCATGAAATATGAAGTTATATTATTCGTCAAAAGTTTTTTTGTTATAAATTATCAATATAATATCTATAAAAAATTAATAAAAGTTCAAATTGTAATTATTGACAAAATTATCGACCATGAAAAAAAAAGACTGAAAATGACTGAAACTGGACTAGGACTGGACTGAAATTCTAAGAAAAACTAGCAAAAAACTGAACTGAAACTGAACCAATCCTAGAAAAGACTGGTTTTTAATTTTTTATTAAAAAACTGGACTGTTTTAAACTGGACTGAAAACCAATTTTATCTCGTCATTGCTATCTCTATGCACACTCATATGAGGGAACACAACATGCTACCTTTTCTTTATCAACAATATAATATTACAATTAATTAATTAATTGATTAATTAATTAAATTGACTCACCAAGCCATTTTTCAAATCCATATGGCCACTGTATTTTCTAAAAACGTTGACAGCTTTGCTTTTTATCTACTAAAATATGTCTCTTTCTAACACAATGTATAAATATATATTATATTCTCTGCCGTTAATACTTCAATTGACCAAACGACGTGATAAATTTAATACAGTGGTAAATTAATTACAAGTACGAAATCTGTGACTCGTAAAGTAACAATTAATAGAAACAAGTTCAATTTGCACTCTCATTACTCTGATAAATAAACGAAAACCAAGAACGAATTATAGCTCTAAACGGTACCAAAATCTAACCGTGACTCGCAACCGATTAACATCAAAATTTTGGTGATTTCCACACTTATTGATGTAACAATTTTCTTCACATTTATAAGTGTGAATATCTTACTATAATTCCACACATTTTTTTAAAGTGTGAAAAAAATTGTGGATAAATAATATATTTGTTGTAGTGACTTAAAGATCGAGGTCTAGGGCAACCGGTCCCAAATCTGGAACGGAAATAACAAAGTGTGAATGTCTGAAGGAGGATAAATTCATAATGTGGTTCATTTCATATTACAATGTCAGTTTTTAAATGTGGCTATATACTACAAATTAAGTATGCTCTAAACAAAATGTTATTTTGATACCTTTTTTTGTAATAACTAATAGGTGGATTTTAGATAAATTAATCAAATATGGTTTGATATTTTTTAATTTATTCTTTATCTTGTTTCATGCTATATATTTGATTATTTAAAACGCCTAAAGGGTGTGAATTCCTTAAGATGCCGTGTGGGCTATTTGTTTTTGTCTATATACAGCTTGTCAAAAACAAGTGTCACTGTTTTGGTTTAGCTTTGTGTGCATTCTCTAGATTATTGGTTTCTTTACAGAATATAATATATATATATATATATATATATATATATATATATATATATATATATATATATATATAATAATTGTTTTCTTAATCTTCTTTTTCTGCCTACTTTAATCTGTTGCTTTTACATCTGGTCTACCAATAATGATAATAATAGTATTCTATGTACTTTATAATGCATGTGCATGGATGGTTATATTAAATAAACAAACAATCTTGCCTTTTTCTAAAAAAATACGAGTAGTATTATTATATCTATACATACTTATACAGTGCTATTTTTTTTGTGATTATATTCTGCTAGAACACCCCATCTCACACATAAACCATGGATGGAACTCAAATTTTCCTAATCTTTGTTTTATCGTTGAACTTTCTCATTCTTTTTCTCAAATTTTTTGTGCACAAAACCAAGATTAATGTTGCACCAAGTCCATCTTCAATCCCAATAATTGGCCATCTTCATCTAATGAATGGATCGATTCATAGAGTCCTGCAACACCTTTCTTCCAAATATGGTCCTATCATGGCTCTTAAGTTCGGTTCCCGGTCAGTTGTTGTAGTGTCCTCACCATCACTCGCCGAAGAATGCTTTACCAAAAACGACATCATTTTAGCCAATCGACCACGTCTTTTAAGCGGCAAGTATTTTGACTATGAGTACACCACACTTTTTGTTGTACCTTATGGTCGACTCTGGAGGGACCTTCGTCGTGTTATGACCCTTGAATTATTATCTACAACTCGACTCAAATCGTACATGAGGATTCGAGAAGATGAAGTTAGATCATTGATAAAGAATCTTTCTCGAGATACTTGTCAAGATTTTACAAAAGTGGAAATGAGATCGAGAATTCAAGGGTTATTGTTTAATGTAGTCATGACGATGATTGCTAATAAACGATTTTTTGGGACAGAAAAGAAGAACTCTGAAGAAGCTAATAAATTTAAGGGTTTAATATCAAATGTGCGTGAAATCAGCAAGGCAACAAATCCTGGAGACTTTATTACAGCTTTACGATGGATCGATTTTCATGGTTATAAGAAAAAGATGTTGAAATTGCAACATGAATGTGATCGCTTTGCACAGAATCTGATTGATGAAATACGAAGTGGACGTTCTAATTCTTCTTCAGAAAAAGGAAAGGATAAGACGTTCATCCACACTATGCTTGCTATGCAGGAATCGAACCAGGAATGCTACACTGATGATATAATCAAAGGCAACATAATGGTAAGTATGTTCCAAGCCTACTTATTTTCTCATTAAGGTATACAAAATGTTCTAAAAAGGATATAAATTATATTATTTATTTAAACTTTCAAATTGTGTATTGTCAAAGAAATATACTCTTGACTTTTTACTTGTTACATGGTTATCATATACGTACTGTACAACAGTACTTTTATGGTAGAAGTCTAGAGCATGAAACTTGATTTTGAAATTCCAATTTAACTTATAATCAAGTTTTAATTTGGTGTAGCACGATGATGAATCTATCAACTAAAAGATTGAGTATTCAGTATCATTAGAAACCATTTGAGCTTGTATATATATACTACGTGGGATAGATGGTAGGGGTTGCCGTCTAGTAAAATAACTAGCTAAAGTATGTGTGATACATATTCTATACGTTGTCATTTAAGAAAAGTTTGTTTAAAATTTAAGGGTATAATACATTATTGTGTGTACTGTTACATGTTGGATCTCGCTCGACCCAGGTCGTGTGTGATCCAAAGTATAACAGTTCACTATATGTGTAGCGCTAGCAATACTGATCATCATATCTTCATAAACTCATAGTTTATTTACAACGTATTCCAACTAAATAACACCATATATAAATGCTCTTAAAAAGTGATAGTTAGTTAAAGGCTTTGCATACTTTAAAGCTCTAGTACCTGTTATAAATTCCCTGTCGGTTATTCCTCAATTTTATTCTTAGTAACTCAATTTGATTGCCTAAAATTTTTATGTAGAAATTGATAGAAGCGGGAACAGACACTTCATCAATAACAATAGAGTGGGCTATGTCGCTTCTTCTAAACCATCCAAATGTGTTAGAGAAAGCTAGAAAGGAACTTGATAAATATATTGGACAAGAACGTTTGGTACAAGAGTGTGATCTTCCCAATCTATCATATATCCAATGCATCATCAACGAAACGCTAAGACTATTCCCAACAGCACCATTGTTGGTGCCACACGAGGCTTCAGAAGACTGCACCATTGGAGGGTTTGACGTAGCCAATGGAACAATGGTGTTGGTGAACGTATGGGCAATACATAGGGACCCAGAGGTATGGGATGACCCCTTAAGTTTCAAGCCTGAGAGGTTTGAGAAACTGGGAAAAGAAGAGTATAGGTTTATACCATATGGAATGGGTCGTCGGCAGTGTCTTGGGTCAGGGTTGGCGAACCGGGTTATGGGATTGGTGTTGGCATCGTTGATCCAGTGCTTTGATTGGGAAAGGGTTGGTAAAGAGTTGGTGGACTTGTTGGAAGGGAGAGGTCTAATCATTCCTAAAGAGGTGCCGTTGGAGGCTAGGTGCAAAGTACGCCAAACTATGAGTCGTATTCTTAGGGACCTATGAGTCATGGTGTCATAAAATAACTTGTTGGTAAGTGTGAGTGTGTGACGTACATTGGTCTCGTGTATTGTTTTCCTACTTCAATAACAGTACAGACTACTACTAAATTATTTCAAGACCAAATATATAGAAGTTGTGGGCTCGAAAGACGGGCGCAAGAGGAAAAGGCTGTTTCTGGGCCATATATATATGTGCTTCTAGATCGAGAGAGAGCATACCTGTCTCTTTGAGAAGATAAAAGGATTTGCTGAACCATAAGGTTGTAACAGAGTATTCGAATTGTGAGAATGATTTTTCGTATATCTCATTAACATAAACAATGATACATATATAGGATTACAACTAACCGACTACCATAAATTAAGGAGCTATACAAGGAATATATATTACTAAATAATACACACAATAACTTCTATGTTTATCGGATTCTAAATTAGTTTGAGATAATCCGATCTTTGCTCTCGTCAACACTCCCCCTCAAGGTGGAGAATGTATATTTGTCATTCTCAGCTTGTCTAGAGAGCTGTAGAAGGTGTTTTTACACACGGCTTTAGTTAACATATCCGCTAACTGCTCTTCGGATTTCACAAATGGTAGCTTAATATTCTTCCTTTCCAAATGATCCTTTATGAAATGTCGATCGATCTCTACATGTTTCGTTCTGTCGTGTTGTACGGGATTATTTGCAATCTTCATAGCCGCTTGATTATCACAATACAAATTCATCGGTTCACTTACTTCAATTCCAAGATCCCTTAAAATTCGTTTAATCCATAACAGCTCACATACTCCGTGAACCATACCGCGAAACTCCGCTTCAGCACTCGATCTAGCCACCACTTTTTGCTTCTTACTTCTCCACGTAACCAAATTACCCCATACGTATGTGAAGTAACCCGAAGTAGATTTTCCGTCCGACTTATCTCCGGCCCAATCGCTATCTGTGTACCCGTGAACATCTTGACTGTCATTTCTTCCGAAAAATAATCCCTTTCCTGGACTTGATTTAAGATACCGAAGAATTCTATACACCGCTTTCATGTGATCTTCATTAGGTGCATGCATGAACCTACTTACTACACTCACAGCGTATGCAATGTCGGGACGTGTGTGTGCTAAGTAAATTAACTTCCCTACTAGCCGTTGATATCTTTCTTTATTTGCGGGTACTTGATCGGTTTGTAATGTTAAACCATGGTTTACTTCGATTGGAGTGTCTATTGGTTGACAGTCAAGCATGCCGGTCTCCTCTAGTAGATCGAGAACGTACTTTCTTTGACACATAGTAATACCTTGTTGTGATCTCGCTACTTCGATACCCAAAAAATACCTCAACTGGCCCATATCTTTTAGCTCAAATTCGGTAGCTAAAACTGATTTTAGTCGCTTTATTTCATCGGGATCATTGCCGGTAACTACCATGTCGTCTACGTACACTATTAGAGCAACTGTCTTGCTTCCATGTATCTTCACAAATAGCGTATGGTCTGCGTCACTTTGGTGGTAACCAACTGTCTTCATAAAATTGGAAAAACGTCCGAATCAAGCCCGAGGGGATTGTTTTAGACCATTCAATGCCTTATTAAGTTTACATACTTTATCTCCACAGTTCAATCCAGGTGGTGCGTCCATATAAACTTCCTCCTCTATTGTGCCATTTAGGAAAGCGTTTTTTACATCGAATTGAAGCAAGGGCCAGTTCTT
Source organism: Pseudognaphalium luteoalbum (assembly GCA_963422505.1). Taxonomy (NCBI): domain Eukaryota; kingdom Viridiplantae; phylum Streptophyta; class Magnoliopsida; order Asterales; family Asteraceae; genus Pseudognaphalium; species Pseudognaphalium luteoalbum. Next base: position 13,987,933 of record OY730194.1, read on the forward strand.
ATTAGCGGCAATTGATACGAGAATTCGAATGGTATTCATTTTTGCCACCGGAGCAAACGTATCCTCATAATCAACTCCGTAATTCTGTGTATACCCTTTCGCGATGAGTCGTGCTTTATATCTTTCGATCCTTCCTTCCGCATTCAACTTCACAGTAAATATCCATCGGCATCCGACCATTTTTTTTCTTTGAGGTCTCGAGACTACATCCCAAGTTCCATTTCGTTGCAATGCTTCCATTTCTTCGTTTACAGCTTTTTTCCATCTTGAGTCTTTGAGTGCTTCATATATATTCTTTGGAATAGCAACTTTTGATAGTTCATCTATCATGGTTCTCTGTGGTTCTGCTAGTTTATGGGAGGAAACATAATTGTTGATAGGATACCTCGATCTCGATGAGAGTTCCGGTTGGTATTGCGTCTTGGGAACTCCTCGATTCTTCCTTACGGGGTACCTGGTTTCGACATGTTCTTCCTGCGTAACAATAATAGGAGGAGTAGCAGGTATAATCGGAATGGGTGAGTTACCTTCGGATGGTGTCGGATCTTGCATTGGAGTCGGATCTGGCTCAACTGTTGTTAGAATAGGGTCCGAGGTACTATCTTGAGGTGTATCGTCTTCTGTCGTTTCATCCATGTTCCCATTATCGTCCGTTACGTTTTCAATTTCACTTTCTATTTCCAATTCTCGGATGTTTTCATCATTAGACATTGTCATCTCCCCCTTAGGGAAACATCTGGGTTCAAAATAGGATACATCTTCATGGAACTTAACGTCTCGAGTGATATACATTTTCTTTTCCCTTGGGTCATAACACCTATAACCCTTCTTGAATTCCGCATATCCAAGGAAGACACATCTAATAGCTCGTGGTTCAAGCTTCCCATTGTTTTGATATACATAGGCGGTGCACCCGAACACACGTGGTTCAAGGTTCGGAACCATCGGAGCATTCACAACTTCATGCAACTGTTGTAAAGGGGTTTTAAAGTTAATAACACTTGATGGTGTTCGATTCATGATGTAGGCTGCAGCTCGAACCGCTTCTCCCCAGTATTGCCTTGGCACTTGCATGTCAAATAATGAAGCTCTAACTATCTCCAGAATTTGTTTGTTTCTTCGTTCAGCGAGTCCGTTTTGTTGTGGTGTATTTGCACATGACGTTTGATGTCTAATTAGTTTATCTTTGCAAAATTGTTCCATGTCTTGATTTAGATACTCGCCTCCGTTATCGGATTGGAGCACCATAATATTACTTTGGTATTGTGATTTCACTATTCCATACAGTTCCTGAAATGCATTACATACTTCTCCTTTGTGTTTAAGTAGAGAAATCCAAATCATACGAGTACATTCGTCAACAAAAGTAACGAAATAACGAAACCCACTCGGTGTAGGTATTTTTGCGGGACCCCAAACATCACTATGGATTTTCATGAACGGAATATTAGCCTTATTTTCGCTGGACACATATGAGACTCGATGGCCTTTTGCCATTTCACAAACACCACAATTAAAAACATGTCTTTTATTAACGAAAATATCTGGTTTTAGTTTTTTCAAATAACTAAACGATAAATGCCCCAGTCTTCGATGCCATAACCAAGGCGATTTATTTTCATGCATAGTTTCCATGTTGTGGGCTGCAACATGTTCTTCTTCCTCAAGATAGTACAAGTTCCCTTTCCTAATACCATAGCCAATTATCCGATCCATCGTTAGATCTTGAAAAACACAATTTGTAGGCCAAAAAGTTACGTAACATTTAAATTGGTCAATAAGTTGGCTAATAGATAGAAGGTTTGATGATAATGAGGGAACAACAAGAACGGTATTAAGATTCATTTCGTGTGAAACTTGAATCGCTCCTTCACATGTAACATTTGCAACTCCTCCATTTGCAGTTTTGATCAATGACCGTTTTGGAAGTGACCGAGTTGAGAGTTTCTCTGAATCGTTAGTCATATGATCAGTTTCCCCTGTATCAATAATCCAAGAGTTATTCGAGATTTTAGAGCTGTTAAGCATACCATTTTTTTTGTTTGATTCGGTGTGGGCTGCCATCGATGTGGTCTCATCTTTCTTTGTTGAGGCTACAGCGGCTTGACTCACTTTTCGTCGTGGTTTCTTTGAGAAATCCCACCATTCTGGGTAGCTTATGATCTCGTAGCACCGTTGTTTCGAATGGCCTTCTTCTCCGCAATTCGCACATATCAGATTATTGTTTCTGTTGCTTGAGTTTCTTTCCTTCATGGGCCTGTTTCGAGTAGCAAGGTTGACCAAGCTATCTGGTTCGTGTTTTTCTTCATTCATGGCGGATCTTTGGCTTTGATCTTTTCTAACAAATGCATAGCATGCTTCGAGGTCGAGTGGTGGATCTTTCCTTAGTATTTCACCTCTTGCTTGATTAAACTCCACATCTAGTCCTGCTAGAAAAATATGAACACGAAGACGTCCTAGGAATTGGTTTAAGGAAACTACAGTTTCTTCTTGAAACTTTAGTCGAGTATCAATTTCTTGGAAAATTCCAATGAGTTCATTGTAGTATGTGGCAAGAGGCCGGCCATTCTGTCAGGTACTAAATGATTTTCGATTCAGTTCAAACAATTGTGTTTCGTCAGTCCCGTCATAAAACGTCTTCGCAACAGCATCCCATATTTCTTTTGCGGTCTTCAGTCGAATGAACCTTGGAATCAGAGTGGGGTTCATTGAGTCGATGAGCCAACTCTTGACTTTGTTGTTATCCATAAGCCATACTTCGATTTGTTTTTCGTCCGTTTCGGGTTTCTTGGAGGATCCTGTGAGGAACCCTAATTTGTTACGTGCCGATATTCGCATTTCCATCAACTGTGATCACAATTGATAGTTCGAATCATCCAAGATAATCCCGGTTGGGAAGGGAGCATCTTGAACGATTATTCGGGTTTCTGGGATAAGGGTTTCCTTGTTGGACATAGTGATTTGGTTACAAGGGTTTCGAAGGTTTTTCGGTACTCTCTGATACCATGTAACAGAGTATTCGAATTGTGAGAATGATTTTTCGTATATCTCATTAACATAAACAATGATACATATATAGGATTACAACTAACCGACTACCATAAATTAAGGAGCTATACAAGGAATATATATTACTAAATAATACACATAATAACTTCTATGTTTATCGGATTCTAAATTAGTTTGAGATAATCCGATCTTTGCTCTCGTCAACAAAGGTGTCAATTAGTCTTTCCCGTACACTAATTATCTGTTTGGGTGGATATTTCTTATGATGATGATGTGAAACTATTTGATGAAGTCTATAAATTAGTCGTGTCATGTTAGAAGATTGAATTTTTCAATTTTTCATTGTATTCAAGGATAACATCTGTGCACGGATGATGAGTGTTATGATGAGTGCTCTTAGGTGCAAGTATAATGATAAAACTTACAGTGTTGATCCATTAATACCTCATATTTACATAATCAGTTTAATAGCACATAGGATTATATATGTGCTCTTAGTTGCACATAATATTTCCCTTTCACTTATTTTTCATAATCCCATATTAATCATTTCTGTTTCTTTTTCATTGTTTTCTTCTAGTAAATTGATTTATAACCAGTCAACTTATGACATATAGAGACCGATATTTTTTGCAATATGAACATTTATAGCATTTTACAACTAAAATTATTTGCCACGATTTTATATGTGATGCTATGCATTTTCACATATAAGCTAACTACTGTATAACAACCCATCCGATGGACGACATCTAAAAAATTATAGATTTATAATTTTATCCCATATTGTGCTGTATATTTATCACATAATACACATATCTATGCAGAATTTTCTAAAAGTATCAACAATAGTTTCTATTTTAATGTTATAAAAATCATATTTTGAATGTACTTTAACATACTCAATTAATTGTCCACTAATATAGAATTTGAATGCCTAAATAAACAAGGTACAAAGAAGTGGATATATATATATATATATATATATATATATATATATATATATATATATATATATATATATATTCACTTATCATTAATGTATTTCATTTCAATCATCATCCATAATAAATCTCATTCAAATGATCGAGTCATTAGTGAGATTATTAATTAGGAACATGAAAAGATACCAAGAAGATTACATGAAATAGCTAAACATTCTAAATGAATTGAGGATTGACACATAGTATTTTGATGAGTTAGCACATTTGAGAGTTAGACAGATAAGTTATGGGATACTCTATCAACTAGTATAATAGAGAAATTAGAAATGAGTACTTTGAGTTGGTTTGCATATAAGTTTACTGTCATTATTTCTATGTACATACTAGAGATGATTTTGAGGATTATGATTTGTTACATTTGGAAAAATACTACTATCATTATTTTCTTATATATATACATGCATCAAGTAAGTGATAACGATTATAAGAATCTTTAAATGTTAAATTCTAAGTTCTGATTACAAATACACAGATCTATGAGTTAAATGACAATATAGAAAAGACCAAAAAGTCATCAAAAATTTTGTATAAACCTCGATTTATTTTGAAGACTAAATCAAAAATTACTTTTTAAAATTCGAAATACATATCTTTATATATATACACTAGTCAGACTCTTGGTTGTGCTACGCTCACCCCTCGAGCCCTCAGAAAATAAACGTTAAATTGTAAGTTGATCTTTGAAGAGTTCGTATTTTATTACATGAATGTATGTAATGTGACGTGTATATATTAGCCTATATATGACGTGATAAATACAACATCTAACATATTCCATACACCTCACATATACAACATATAAAGCTCACGGTACAAATATATAATAACGTATATTTGGTGTATGAGACTATAAATCATTTTATTTGGTGTATTAATCACCTCTCAGCTTATAACGAAGTATATACATTAGCTTATATAGACTTTTGTCACCTTACATAAATATTTTCTAAGAATTCAATTTATATATGAATTGAATTGGTAAAACGTTATTTAACTTACGTTCTTATATTTATTTTACATGGGCTATATTACTAAAATGGAATATTTTCATGACAATCATGTTTGATGGAGTTCTACGTATCGAATTTATATATAGATTGAAGTGACAAATAAAACGTAATTAAGCTTAAGCCTCTTTTCATTGTTTAACATGAGCTTTATTGTATTATAATACTATAATGGAGATTGTAGTTAATAATTTGTTGCTTTTTAATGTTAAAAATAAGTTTATACCCAATATTTTTGGCCTTTCTTATAATATGATGTAAAGTATCAATTTTAAAGCTAGAAAGAAGATCTATGGCTTTCCTTATATTTATAAGGTAAGATATAATATAGTATTAATAAAATGATACTCCCTCCATCCCATCACAAGTGTCCCCGTTACTATTTTGGGTTGTCCCCAATAAGTGTCCACTTTTATGTTTCAACCCATCGAAAGAGACTTTAGTGGGTAGATATGTTATATGATTGGTGAAAAGTATAGTTAATGAAGAATCTTAAAACTATGTGCAAAGTCAAAGTTGACACTTTAGTTGGGACGAAGGAAGTATCAGTTTTAATTGTATACATTACAAAAATGTAATTTTTTTAAATAAGTTTTTGACTTGTTATCTTTTTTTACCTGTCTAATTAAATGTATTATTTTTGTAAGGGTTGACATGTGGCATATTGTTAGGCACTTATGTTGGGATTTAATAATGAAGATTAATTAAATTAATATGTTAGTGGGGTGCAAGATTTGTTTCCTTTAGTGGACATATAAGAAAATCGTGATTGAGAGGATCGTACATTGGCGGCCAAAGTTTCTGTTGGTATTATCTTGTTGTACAAGTTTGGTACACCATATATAAATATAAAACCCTATGTAGTTGTAACCCTGGATCCGTAATAAAAATAAAGTAAAAACTCTCTTGTTTGGCCCCGTGGACTAAACCAATCTCCAAATTGGAGATTGGACATAACCACGTTAAATCATTGTATCGTATCGTTCGTATTATTCATTCTTTATTTTGTTTGCTTTGTTTAATTATCCGTTTATTGTTTGTGGGTGTAACCTCGATTACGCGAGCATTGTTATGGGTTTGATTTTTGCTAGCAACTAGTTGTTGTTAGTTGGATATTTCCGCTACAAATTCCTAACAACTGGTATCAGAGCTCAACGTTGAGCGATTGGGAACAATGACGGATGAAAGCATGATCAAGATTGTTTATTGATGATTAGGGTTTATTGGAATATGGAGAGCTAAGGTTATTGTGGCCAAATAATCATAGTCGATCTACATTCGGTTGAACATAATCATCGGAGGAACAATTGGAACGGCACGGTTTTGATTTGTTTGCAACATGTTATCGAGGTCAATAGACTCAGTTTTTTTACTGGATCGCGGCGAACTCAGTGAGTTGGTATTTTCGGATTGAGCTAGGTTTTTTTCTGGTTGGTTGTGACGTGACGACACGACGGGGGGCCGGATGCGTTATGACGGTTAGTGATCAGGTTTCGATTGTTGGTTTGTTGTAGAGAGAGTTTTGGGATCCGGGTTATGGATGTGTGTTCATTATTCTTTGCGATATCGTGCAAAAGAATAAGTGAATGTTATCAAACTTCGGGTTTGATGTCGCGAGTGTATGGACGTGATGTATCGGAAACTTCATTAATATCGACCGGATTATTAAAGATGTGAGGTTTGTTACAGAGCTCAAGAGGATGATTTTCTCAGTTGGGCATTTGGGTAACCACATCCGTTTGGTAGTCGACAGTGGGACTTATCGATGGAGTTTAGTTATCGCTCGCGGGTTGAAACGGGAGACCACATTTCTTTGGTCGGGTATTCAATGGTTTAGAATGTTTAGGCAAGTTAGAGCTCGTACACTTGAGATTATTGGTTGATATGTAGAAGAAGCCAAATAGAACGCGTTTGGCTGGGCTTGGGTATAGGTTGATGAGTTTTGTTCAACGGTTGAGCGAATCTTCTTGAAGAACCTATTGGGAATTTTCAAGTGAGTTAGAGGCGAATAATCTTGTAAGTCCTGTTTGAGCTTTCGATTTTTGTTGAGAGTGTCGGTAACTCTAGGGAGTTTGGAATCGAGCGAAGTGTCGAAGCTAGTGGGAGTTTGGCAACTTGTGAAAGTCTTGAGATGGTTGTGCGATTGATGGATCTCGAGTTTCTACGGTTTAGTGTGCGGATTCCGGCAACACTAGAGCATTCGGACATTCGTTGTTACTCTCCAATGGCAAAGTAATTTGCGACTGACCGGGTGTTATGAACCAAAGTCTTCTTAGAGAGCCGCGGTTGTTATTTTGATTCGTACAGTGGGAGCGGACTGAGTTGGAGAAGATGTGTTCATAGAATTCGTACGTACATTTTTTGGGTCGATGTACCAGCGGGAAAGCGAAAGTTGGTAATGTAGGTTTTAAGGTTGTGACCGCGTTCTCACGGATGAACCTTGATGATAATCTACGTGTTGGTTCTATCGGCGATTTTCTGATTGCTGGGAAGGAAAGTCGGATAGACGGAATTTCTGTATGGATGGTCGTTGACATGTCGGTGGAAGGATCAAACATGGTTGTAATCGACGAGTTGAAGAGATAGGTGTCTCTTGAAAGAATCCTTTGGTTGGAGTTTCGCACGCTTCAACGAATCTTCTTGGGCCTAGAAGATGATGATGGTGGTCAGAGAGTGGTTGTAGTTTCATGATGTGAGTGTTCTGGTAGCTTTGTGTCGAAAGTCTTCGGATTCTGTGTGGTTGAGCTGTACCCGGTCAAAAAGTCAAATTTTCGCGCCAAATTTAAACTTTAAATAATTGTATTATTATATGCAATTACAACCAAGTGATCGAAAACTTCATATATTTTTATATAATAGACAATGATTATTTAATAATCACAATTGAAACGAGCTGAGACCAAATTACATTTTTGTAATTCAAGTGAAATATTTTCATTTAAAATATTTACGAAATAGTTTGAACAAAATTATAAATGTAACATATTAAATTTGTATAAAAATCGGGTATGAATATACGGGTATTTTATACTGCGAATTGGAGACGAAGAGGGGGAAAATCCCCTCCCCTTTCCCTTTGGTCAGCCGCCCCAAACACACCCTACCCCCCCCCCCTCCCATTCTTATTTCCTTTTCATCCAAACACCCACACATCTCCATCTCTTTTCTCTCTTTCAATTCTTCACCACCACCAACAACAACAAACAATAACTAACAACAACAACACCATCATCACTTGTATTTTCGGAATCATCATCAACAAGAGCAACAACAAACATCTACCATCATCATCTTCATCTCCTTCATCTTCAAGATTCACCATCTTCATCCTCAAACCCTCGATCTTCAAATCGTAAGGATTTCTTCACTTTTTCTTAAGGTTTCTTGTTAAAAACACTTAATATATCATGTACTAACATTATAACAACAAGATTCGGCCTAAAAATGGGTTAGATTGCGTTTTTGGGTGAAAACCTGTCGAACAGTTGCAAGTGTCGCCCACAGACCTGCAGTATAGCGTCACTTACCTAAGTGACGCATGTAAGTGTCGCATATTAGTGACGCATCCTAGTGACGCCCTTGAGTGTCGCCCTTGAGTGACGCCCGTAGTGTCACTTACCCAGTGACGCATGTAGCGTCACTTCCCTAGTGACGCCAATCTTAAGTGTCGCCTATAGCGACACTTGCCTAGTGTCGCCTAAAGCAGAAAATACACATTTTTCACTAAGTGTCAAAACTCAAATTTTACCACCTAATATTACTCCGAAATGAAATTTCGGAGCGTTTTCACTAAAGCAACATAGTAGAAATAAAAATTTTCCAATCTGACTTGGCAGCTCGACCCCAACCAGGGGCTCTGCCCCTTGGACCCCGTCAGGGGTTGCCACCCCTTGGACCCTGCTATCAGGGGCGCTGCCCCTGAACCCCCGTACACGGTTTCCAAACCTGAACGACAAATAAATAATTACATAACTCGCTTAGACAAACTGATTTGTCTCATACTCATATGACCTCATGTGTTTAGGACACTAGGAGGTTAACTATCGGACGACGCGCGTATCGTAGGATCGCTAACAACTCACAGGTGAGTTTCATATCCCCACTCTTTCAACTGTTTTACTGTTTTCAGGATGAGACGCATGCTCAATTACTATTTTAGGATTATGATAATAAGCTTTTATAATTCACAATCATCTATACTACTGTTATGTAATACGAATGTGTAATACTTAGGATTACACCCATCACACTGTCGTAGAACAACATCAATACATAACCTAGGTAGGTTACAAGTGTACATTGTTAGATTGTTGAAAAACAATCACCATTATATAACTTGATTAAGTTATCACTAAACATGGACCATATTGTCACGGGATAATATTAGCGAATGAACTAGGATTGGTTAGTTCTACCTAGCTGGACAACGACCATACTCTTACAAGATTAGTCTTCCTTTTAGGAACTAATACTGCTCATGCAAATCAGGATCTCTACATACTTGCTAGGCTGAGGCTAGAAGTATACATTAGTAACATACGTTAGTATAGAATCCTTATACTAATACAAACAACTAGGTGATGATTAGTTATACCTAAGCTTATTATGATACAACAAATAGTTAAGTTATGTATATACATACTTAGCTACAATCAATCAATTCCATGTGCTACATGATACACAATTTAAGATGTTTACCAATTCAACATATATATATATGTGTATATATATGTATAGATATATATACACATACTTGTAATCCATCTCGAGCACTCGGTGCCAATTACAATTAACTGTTTATGTAGATATACGTACACACATACAAATACAATCAATTCAGTCGGGCATGTAGTAGCACTGTCGACTCTCATTTACCCTAGTCAGACATGTCATCGTACTGTCGGCTTAATTAATTTAGCTAGCATGTCGTAGTACAGCTGGCTCTACATTTCACCAGTCGGGCTCGTCGTAGTACAGCCGGCTCAATTTCATACTTTGCTTTCGAGCAATTAGGTCGATGCCTGATTAGGCACAAAACGATTCCACGGTAAAGTGGGCACAAAACGATGCCACGGTAAAGTGGGCACAAAACGATACCACGGTATTGCAGTGGGCACAAGTACGATATCGCGGTAAAGCGATACAAATCAATGGATGGGCGGGCTTATGCTCGTGATCCACACACATTCACGGATGGGCGAGCCTATGCTCGTGATCCGCAACAAGTTGACGGGTCGGTGGAGTTTCCACGCGAGGCCGTTAGCTCAATCATGTCCGGGTTAGTTTATACTAATTGGTTAAACGGATACACAAACCATTTTCAATCATGTCCGGATTAGCTTATGCTAACTGGCCAAACGAACACACTAAACATTTTCAACTATGGCGCTACGGAACACAAAACATTTTCAATCATAGTTCTACGGAACTATAATTATTTGCAATAAGTCCAGGTTAGCTAACACTAACTGGTCAAACGGACATACTAAACAATCAACCATAGATCTACGGGTCTACAATCAATTGTTGTTGGACGCAACGCACTATATATACTCAATCATAGTTCTGCGTAACTACAATTATTTGTTATCATATGACGTGGTCATACCATTACTCTATAGCTATTAGGCATGTACTGCCTCACGTTTATGGACTCACTATTACCTGCTAGGTATCTAGGCATGGATTGCCACATTTCATTATGTACTTAGGTGCACAACTAAACCGATTTAGGTATGAGATACCTTGTAGGATGTATACACATTGGTGTTACAACTTTAATACAATACATATCAGAATCGCAGATTTTGAACTACTTTTCAAAAACATAAAAGGTTTATACTTTATGTTTTAACTAACAAACCTATGAACTCACCAGCTTTATAGCTGACTTGTTTTAGCATGTGTTCTCAGGTGCCCAACAGGATTAGGATTGCTACAAGATTATGACTAGCTCGAGTCGCATATTTTCAAACAATTGGGACCACTCTGCATTTACTTTTGTATTTTCAAATTATGTATTTGGAAATTTGCTATTAAACACGCAACGTTGTAAACGTTCTATTTTGGAAATGTATAACTATTTTCAAACGTCTCATTTAGAGTCGTTCATTATGTATCTTATGCTGTGATATTTGATTTGGTAACACCTGACCCGACCGCTTTCGCTACCCGAAATTTGAGGGTGTTACAGATTGGTATCAGAGCCTAAGGTTATAGTGAACTATGTTGCATTTAGTGGGCCTAGACTATGACCGTTAGGCAGTATTCCTCATTAGGTATAACTGGTTCAGGGATTACATCATACGAGTTTAATTTAACATAGCGTAGCTAACTATGTACAATTAAATAAAGATGATGTGATATTTGAAAGGGGTTATACTGGATTAGGAATGCACTAGTTGACTCTGATTGTTACGTGCTAGACACCTTAGGCTATTATAAGTACGTAGGTATATATTAACAGGCCTTGCTTGTGTACTACTTCTATGTATCTATATATATACTGAGTATATATAACACAAATCCGCTGTACCATCACATACTCGGGAAGAGGCACATCGCCATCTTCCTCACCATCACGACTCGGCACTTTCTCCGTATGTACACATAGGAGAATATCATACCTACCGTTGAACCTCAGGATGGAGGCATAAACATTACCAATTGGGATGGAAACCCACACATGCTAAACGTTCACAAAATTTAAAACAAACAAATTTCTCACCATATGAGAAATCATTACCAGGGCGTGTCACGATCACTACCCCCGTATTATTTTCACTCGCTTTCATCGTCGGGCAGACGATCACCAATCAAAATTGGTCAACCACAATACTCAAACGTTTTGGAACGTTCTTCCAACAGTTAAACCGAAAATCAACGACTTATTTGCGCCTCGAACGAAAATCAACTTTGACCATATTGTTCACCATTGGATTAGTGTTGACTAAGTCCACAAATTCATCTCAATCACAACTTGATCATTTAGATCATCACGATTCAATACCTTGGTGCCTACCTGGTACGATACCTTGGCACTTATATTTTATCCTTTGCGCTACAATTGGGAAATTACGAAACATCAACGCATCTTTGGCCTTACGGCTACACTCAAACAACACACAGCACTTGGTGCTGCATTACACGGTATGTTAATACCGCAAGTTGGCACGTTAGTGCAACACTTACAGTATGTTGATACTGCAAATGGCACAATGGTGCTACACTCACAGTACATGGGTACTGCATTACGGTGCTTCGGGCACTGCATTACGGCACGTGGGGCTGCGTTTCATAGTACTTCGGTACTACACTCATAATACTATTATATTACATTACTGTGCTTTTAGCACTGCATTACGGTACGTGGTTACTGCATTCTAGTACTTAGGGTACTACACTTTAATTTATTAGAATTACATCTACAGTACGTTAGTACTGCAATATAATATGTTAGACTATTACAATGACCTAGTCATGATTGACCTACATTGGGAACACTATTTAGTCGATATCACAACTGCACACTGAAATTACAACATCTCAACTTACTCATTATAAGCATACGTGAGCTATACACGTCATGACAACTTAAAAGTCCGAGGACTTTCAAAAGCATAACTTGATTAACTTTCTGGGTCACATCACTACAAATCACTGATTTATTTCAAAAGCATAAGTTGGAGATTGAACATAACCACGTTAAATCCTTGTATCGTATCGTTCGTATTATTCATTCTTTATTTAGTTTGCTTTGTTTAATTATCCGTTTATTGTTTGTGGGTGTAACCTCGATTACACGAGCGTTGTTATGGGTTTGATTTTTGCTAGCAACTAGTTGTAGTTAGTTGGATATTTCCGTTGCAAATTCCTAACAACTTATGTGTCATGTTTTGAGCAAAGTTGGTTATTCTTATAGTAATGATATATAATATATATATATTAATAAATTGAAATTTCAAACAAAAGACCAAATCACCAAATAAATAATTTTTAAAATTCAAAATAAAATATAGATGTTACCTTCCGTCCAAAAATAAGTGTCTGGTATCAGTTTTCAAAGAATTTAAGAATTACATTGTCTACTATTTAAGATGATAATTTTACCTTTAATTTTTGCACAAACTCCAATATATCAATTTTGTAAAAAAGTATATTGATGATTAAATGATAAAGTTAATATGTCATTTTTAAAAGTGAACACATATCTATAAAATATACTTAAATCAAAATAGTTTGGGCTAATTATGACCTTTAATTGGGCTTTTTCATATTGATCCAATGGTATACATTATTCTGATAATACTTACACTTAACCCACTTTATATTTATTTATATTTATCATTAAATATAAATAATATGTTATATATTAAATAAATTTAGAAGGAATAAATAAAATACATAATTTAATCAAAATGCTCGGCCTACATCAAAAAATTCGGCCTCCATTAATCATTGACATGTCCGAATTTACCTACCCATGTAACACAATCACTAAATAATATAATATCTTATATTTAATTTAGAAGGAATAAATAAATTTAATAATTATTAAAACTTAATTTAATCAAAATATTCGGCACACATAAAAAAAGTGGCCTCCACATACGATTCACACATTATAATTATTATTATCTAATACATTCTAATTATTTTGTATTTATTCTAAGGTTTAACTCACGGATCGTCAATGTACTCTCATTTTTGTTCCGAGATCACAATCAACCGGTTTTATTACCATAATCACCGAAGTACTTATTAATTTCGTGTCAAAGTCACCAATGTACTTTTACCTACGGGTTGGAGATCGCCAACATACTTTTAGTACGGAGTTAAGATCGCCAATATAAATTACAAAGAAATTCATTTTTTTAAAGTTTGTTGGTGATCCTGGTAATAAAAATGGTTGATTGGTAATCCCATGACAAAAAGGAGAGTACGTTGACGATTTGTGAGTTAAACCCTTTATTCTAATATATAATTTCCTATCTATTCACATTTTCCTTAAGTATATACACTCATCTCCACCTATATTTCTCACCATCTTCGAGTTCCTTTTCACCCTGATTTCTCACCATCTTCATATTCCTTCTACATACAAATCTTTAATGCATCTCTACCATGAAAGTACTCCAATCAAGAAATCTACACATACTCATGTTGACAATTGTAATAATGAAACTAAAGATTAGCTTACCATCCATTGTAGTAACTTTTTACCATTCTTTCCTTTAATTGTTGTATAATTTGAAAACTACTTTTTGTTGTAGACAAATCTCATACTTTTCAAAAACATTAGCATCATAATCATTTACAATGTATGTTTTATGTGTTTTAAATAGCTTATCATTTGAATATTGTTACGTATATTAATTGACATGTTTTTTCCCCTTTGAAATAGTTTTGTTTTTCTTCGAATATTGTTTTGTTTATTGTTACACATTTATTTGTTGATGCCATCGTATATTTGTTGTTCTTTTTTTTTTAGGAATTTCAAGTTCTCTTTTTGATCAACAATAAATTCCAATTTTTTTACAAGGTTTAAAGAAATTTCTTATTAGGTTTTCAATTTAAAAAAATATTTATATACAATAGGAAATATAAGATGACGGAACAGTAACACACATTAAAAGAACCGAGGCTCAAATTATAGATGCAAATGGAGCCCAATCTAATCCAACAATAAAAAAATTAACCAGAAGAAATCATGTTCAAAATAAAATTTTATTTTAAGGAAAACATAATAAAAATATACTTTTAAATAATAACAGTAATGTAAAAATATTTAATAAAAATATTTAAGCCTACAACATTAAAAAAATCACGAAACAGATATCAATCTAAATATAGTTCAATGAACAAGATATAAAATTATATAATAATAATGACACTACAAAACTAACATCTTATCTTATGGATATATATATATAAACTAAAATAACATAAAGCAAATAACTATACAAAAATAAACTTTTCAAGAATATATGTAAAAGAATTTAAAGTCGTTCGCATTAACAGAGGTCTTGTATCTAGTTTTGAAACAAACTAAAATGAGAAGGTGTATATTTATTTTTAGACGGCGTAAATAAACTAAATTTACACACTGATAATTATTGCAAGGACCAAATGTTAAAATTGAGTCCGTATAAAGTCGTACTAAAACGGCCATCATTATAACCCAACCCGTTAAAGTCTCAACCACCCGAAAACATAAAACCCGGGGTTTGCCCCAATTCTGAACCCTTGTCCCCATTTCTAACCCCCTTCACTCCAAAACCCTTATTCCTCCCTAACATACAAAATTAGGGCTTGGATGTTGTTCATTTTGCAATGATTAACATCAATTCGCAAGAGTTAAACTATTTAGTCTACCGCTATCTTCACGAATCAGGTTCCTTTTGTTTCTTTTATTGTTTTTATTATTTTTTTTTTATATATATATTTCTGTAAATTGTTAAATTTTGTGTAAATGTTTTTATTATGTTTTCAATTATGTATATGCTTGACTTTCAAATTTTCTGCAGCTGATATATTCTGTGCTCTTTTTCTAGGGCTCAAATTTACCTGAATTCATGAAATTAGAACTGAAATTTTGACACTTTAAATAATTCGCGAGTTAACGAGTTAAATTACGTAATTTTTGAATTATATGATTTTGAAAGTCATAAACTTGATAGATTTTGAATTAGAAATGTAAAGTTTTAGTCTTTGTGGGGTTTTTAGGCTAAATATCATAATTACTAGTATTCTTCCTTGAAGGATACTCCTGTAAGTTTTGCTTGAAGCTTGAAATAAACCATTAACATTTATAAATGTAGAAACATTTATGTCAAAATGAATAAAAAATGTATAAAAAATGTGATTTTGAAGGTTTATTACTAATAAACAAATAAGCTAAAAATTTGGAGCTTATTTAGAGCCTTTGAAATCCACTACTAAATATGCAAATAAGCTTATTAAAAAATCCCTCCCAATTCCCGAACACTAGATTGGAGCTTATTATGTTAGAATAAGCTAATAAGCTCCCAAAATAAGCCCCCCCAAACATGCTATCACCTGTTTAGAAGAAAGGTGCTACCGACATGCTATAAAACTTAGGGGGGGTTTGTATTAGCTTATATTTTTAAGCTTATAGCTTATAAGCCCCCAATAAGCTCCTATGATGGAGCTCGATTTTTTTGTCTTATTGCTTCACAAAAGAGCTTATAAGCTCATAAAAATAAGCGTACCCAAACACATATGAGCTTATAATATAAAAAGTTAAGCTAATCCAGAAACATTATTAGAATTTGCTTAGTCACTTAAGCTTGGTGTCTCTACCTTTGCAAACTTAAAGACTGACCCCACTGTAACAATCTGAATGTGCTATTAGAGATAGCTTACCTACTCCGTATCCAGCCAGCCAGATAAATTTTTTACCTGAATATTTATTTATAGTCTGTTTTCTGCATTAGAGTATCTTCAATGTTGGCCCTTTACTTTTAAGCTAATCAGTGGAATAATGGAGCCTTTTTTTAGTTTTTAAGATACGTTAACATGAAAAATCCTTACTCCAATGTGTGCATGGAATCTTTACTCTGAAATTTTTAAAATTGTTTTAGTACAATTTATGTAAATCACTTTATGCAGAGCATCTCCATAGTCACTAAGTGTTTAATCGAGGCTAGAAATACAGAGCCTGCTGAATTTTACACCTTTTCTCTGTATACTATGTGATGTACCTTTTTGAAATATATATATTAACTTCGTAGGTCATTTCAGGTTTCACACATACTGCCTTCACGTTAGGTTATGAGGCTGCACTGAATAAAAGTACAATAGATGGAAATGTAGTTCCACCTGGTGCTCTTGTTACATTCGTGCAGAAAGGAATTCAGTATCTTGAGCTTGAAGCGAACCTAACATGCGTAAGTGTGGTTTCTGAATGTGCTACTTTTACTGTTGTGATGTTTTTAGTTATTTGACTAATAATGGGTTTATTTGGATTCCAGAATGATACTGACATCGATGAAGATTTCTCTTTCATACAACCTATTGATCTTATCACAAAAGATGTTTATGAGTTACAACAAATGATAAAAGAAAAGAAGCAAAGTCTTCAGAAAAGTAAACACAGAGAAAAGAACAAAGAGAATAGTACTTCAGCTCGAGACCATGAGCAAGAACATGCCAGAGAAAAGGAGAAAGAACATGCCAAAGAAAGAGAGATGGAAATTGAAAAGGAACATGTTAGAGAAAGAGAAAAAGAACGCAGCCATGCTCGAGAAAAGGAGAAAGAGCAGGAACGTCAACATCTTCGTGAAAGAGAGAAGAAAATTGAACTTGAACATCAACGAGAAAAAGAGAGGGAAAAGCAACAAAGGGACAGAGAACGGGAGTTGGAGAAAGAGAAGATAGAGAAGGATAGGGAAAGGGAAAAAGATAAGGGTAAACACAAAGAAAAGAAGAATGAGGATGTTGCTGATGGTAGACGAGATGAGGACAAGATGCGAGTCCAACCTGAAGAAAATGTGACTGCAGAAGGTTTTTACATTCTTGCTGTAGACAAAAACCAGTGTGGATATAAGATGAATCATGTGTGCTTGATTTGCCGTGGTCCATATATATATATTAACTATATGTTATATATCTGGTATTCTTCATATATTTTCATATGATTCTTGCATTGTGCAGTTGGACCGGAACCGATGGAAATTGACACAAATGCGACATCGGTGTCTTCAATTATTCCCAGTTCTGATGTGACCGTTTTAGAAGGTCATACTTCTGAGGTATGTGCATTTTCTATTGTTTGAAATATACTTGAGCGTTTCTATGTATTTCATCAGTCCCATTTTGATACGTTTTCTGAAAGTAGGAGTTCATTTTAGTGTATTAACTTGTATTTATATAAAAAGCAAGTCATTTTTTTGGACTTTCTCAATAGGACTGAATTCAAAGTAATTAACTATGGGAAGTTACACTTTGTATAAAAATTGATCTTAGTACCTAACATAAAGCAGTTAAGAGTTAAGACCTAACCTAAACATAAACAGCCAAATCGAGTAAATAAAAGTAAACTGTAAAAGTACAATCCGAGAAAGCCAAATGAAAAGACGAAGTTAGAGATCCCAGTAATTGTGTTTGAGAGGATTCAACTGCCTGTGGATTATATAAGTAATTAGTTTAGTGTCAAAGAAGATTATGTAGGCTACATATGAATAAATTAGTGTTCAATTGGTGTGGTAGTTTTTCATCACTCAAAATTTAGAACTGTAGTTTGGGACTTTGGTTCAGTTTGCGATTGCTTAAAGATGTAATTATTTGTCTCATGAGATGAAGTATGTAACCAAAAGCAGATAATCTTGGGTAGGTGTGAGCTTTGAAGTGGTATTAACATAGAAGGGTTTTAGAATAAAAGTTCTCTTTTTATAGTTAACTTTCCAACGTATGTACTTATTAGGTAGGTATGGTCACTACTTCATGCTTCCTTTTTTCCTTTTCTTCTTTTTTTCTTTTCAAAATTTGAAAATGAACAGCCTCTTGATCTTTATAGTTCGTACAGTAGTATTTATCGTAGTTAGTAAGCAACAAGGAAATGATTATTGCTATGAATCTAAACACAAATGAATTGTTCTTATTAGAAATTGAGGAATGAAAGAAGTATTGATAATAATATATATTACTGTTATGCTCTAATATGGTGAAATTACATTTTTTTGCTAATAATGGTGAAAAAGTGGTGATTTCCAGTAATAAAGTTGACGGATTCTTGCAGGTTTTTGTATGTGCATGGAGTCCAGCTGGTTCTCTTTTGGCATCCGGGTGTGTACCTCCTCTTTTAAAAACACTATTATCTATGAATTCATCAAGCCTTTTTTGGAGTAGAGTTGGTTTGCAAGTTCTTATGTACCTTTTGATGGTGATATTCAGTTTAAGTATATAGCTAGATTCTCACTTGAACTTGAATTTGTATTTGCTTATTCCAACTTTCTAGGTCTGGAGATTCTACAGCCCGAATTTGGACTATTGGTGATGGACCTTGCAGCTCTAATGCACAAAAGGGCCCCTTAGATGTTGCTGTTTTGAAGCACTACAGAGGTAGAACAAATGATAAGAGCAAGGATGTAACTACACTTGACTGGAATGTGAGTTTTGACAGCAAGATTATTGTTTGGCACGCTTTATGATGTCTCATTCTTATTACTACATACCTTTATAACTAGAGTCTGTGAGATGACTGGGTTCGGCTAGTTAAGTAACTGTTCAAAATGGCCAGGTGGAAACATTTCATGTTTTAGCATGGCCCAAGTCGGTTTTGGATGCTGGCTTTTTCTGCAAACACTTTTTTGTACAATTTGAAATACTTTCGTATGTTTATTTAGGTTAATTAATGAGTTAACTATAATTATAAAACTGTTTTGTTACCTTATAAATTTTAATCTAAAAGTAAACTGATTTTAAGAGGTTGTATGCTTCCAGAATAGACTTTATGACCTACTTGAGGTGAAACACAACCCTACTTAATCTATTTAGAAGTTAATGGATTGAAATTGCCAATTCTGGTAACGACTCATGCTCTAGATTGTACTTAGCTGTGGAATGTGTGGATTTTTTGTTGTCATTTTCTTTCTTCATATTATTGACTCTTTGTGTCATATAGGGTGAGGGTACACTACTTGCAACTGGTTCTTATGACGGGCAAGCCAGAATATGGAGTAAAGATGGTGAGTTATTGTTTGTTTGCTGCTTGTGGTTTTAAGATGAATATCTTAAGTCAAATGCTTGATTCTTGAATTTACACTTCTATTTAGGGGAGCTGGTAAGTACGTTAACAAAACATAAAGGGCCAATATTCTCTCTGAAGTGGAACAAGAAAGGAGATTATCTTCTAAGTGGCAGTGTGGACAAAACTGCAATTGTATGGGACATTAAGACCGGAGAATGGAAGCAACAGTTTGAATTTCATGCAGGTGCTTTCATGTCGAATTTCACTCGACTGTTTCATTGTATTTAATCATTTGGAATGTTCTACCATACTCATATTAGTGTGAGTTACTGATTATTTGTTACAATGGTCATGGACCAAATTGAACCGCATCTCTAATCTCTAATAATTATTATAGGAGCTGGGTCACATTAATATAAATCTTATCTGAAATTGAAATATTTAAGAGTGTTGCAATCGTTGCAGCTCCTACTCTTGATGTTGACTGGCGCAATAATGTCTCATTTGCAACGTGCTCGACTGACAACATGATATATGTTTGTAAAGTTGGAGATAATCGTCCAGTAAAAACTTTTGTGGGGCATCAGGTATGTTTATGATGTCAGAAGTCCTTTGTGATTTTTATTTCATGATTGTCTTCCCTCAAAAAATCTATAACGAGTTATTCAATGTTTGAATGGTGTTCCTCTATCGTATAAGAAGTTCTAAATGTTATTCCAGGGTGAGGTTAATGCAATCAAATGGGATCCTACTGGTACACTTCTGGCTTCATGTTCAGATGATTCCACTGCAAAGGTGATGCTTTAGTTACACTGTGTTTGTGTTTGTTACAGTTTGTTTTAGTGAAACATATTGGGCTACTACAATGTGCAAAACTTCGTATCTCAACTACCTAGTAAATTTTGTCAAAAGTAAGCCTGTCATGGTCATATAGGACTAAAGTACCCAGAAAAAACCTTTAATAATTTGGCTCATGCCTAGTAGTCCAAAAAATGATGCCTGAATGCCGTTAAAGTGATTTTCAAGGAACTAATAGGCTTTGTTCATGGAACTTATTTCATCCATGCATAATAAACTTTTTGGCCCTTGTGCGCGCATTTCCAAACCTAGGGTACCTTACTACCTGATGGAATATACAGCTGTTATTTAATAGAACTTATGTTATTCTAGTTGATTAATGAAATAACGATTGCAGTTGGATTAATTACTGAAGTTAATCATTCTGTATAGATATGGAGCTTGAAGCAGGATACCTGTGTGCATGATCTAAAGGAACATACAAAGGTACAACATATTACATACTTTTCCTGTATGTGATGGTAAGGTTTAGTTGTCATTAACATTATCATATTACTTTTCAGGAGATATATACCATCAGATGGAGTCCCACAGGTCCAGGAACAAATAACCCTAACCAGAAATTAGTTCTCGCTAGGTACATATGCTTCCCTTAAAAATAAGTTATAATTGTAATTAACTTGTATTTTTCTTTTGGGGTTAGTACCTGGAAATGCAACTAACTTGTACCCGATATCTATTGTGTGTACTCAACTTGCGTATGCTATTTTTAATGCATCAAACTTTCAAAAATGGTGTTTTAATGTAATTTGGTGACGTGTCACTCGTTGAAGATGCCACGTGGCATCCGGAGAGTTTGACAAATCATCAACACGTCACCAAATTACATTAAAACACCCTTTTGAAAGTTTGATGCGTTAAAATTAGCATACGTAAGTTGGGTACATACAATAAATATCAGGTACAAGTTAGTTGCATTTCTAGGTACTAAACCCTTTCCTTTTTTCTTTGATGTTTACCTTATAATTTCTCTTTGCTGAACAGTGCATCATTTGACTCTACAATAAAGTTATGGGATGTGGAGACAGGAAACCTTCTTCACAGCCTAGTTGCCCATGGGTACAATACTCATCATTTCACATTTATAATGTTCTTTTTTTAATATAATCTTTGCACATGTGGTCACATATTTGGCTTAGAACAATTTCTGCACTGTTAAAAGGGAAATTGCATGAGGAGATGATCTCTTCTGTTTTGAGTAACCAACTTTCTTTAGGCTGGAAAAACTTTTAAACTTCCAAAATTACTCAAAGGTAAGTTACCTAAGATCTAGACACCACGTCATCAAATGAAGTCGACATGGCCAAATATTACTGACATGTCACATGCTATGTCATCATTTTGACCGTGTAACTGAAAACTTTGATAGTTGGATCAAAACTTTTTAACCTTCAATGTTCTTTTTTTACCTAATAAAAGTTGGTAAACCATAACTGAGATGACAGAACTACACATATTGACTCTTGCACGTTTCACGTATCGTAGATTACTGACATATATTTTAGTGATGATTGTAAGTAACGTTGGCTTTGCTGTTTTAGTGCATAACCAATATTGGTTTTGTTTATGTAGAGTAACCCAACTTTTGTAGGCCATCAAAACTATATGAATTCTACTTTAAGCTAATATTATGATAACCAGTTTTCAGTCGCGACATTGGCAAAATAAGTCAACATGGCAAAAGTTACTGAAACCTAAGTTGCCATGCCATGGCATATTTATTGATTGACTACCGAGTCAATTACCTTGAATCAAAAATGTTAAAAGTTGGTTTACATTTAATAAAATGTTTGGTTTCTTTCTGGTCTAAAAAAGTTAGTTGGTGGGCAAAGCTAAATCCGAATAATTGGTTAAGCTTTATGCATGGAAATAAAAACTGCACATATGAGCACTAGTTTGAAGTAGTGCAACATAGCTTTGAGTAATTGTAATGTAAGACTTTTTTTTAATTTGAATACAGGGATCCTGTATATTCTGTTGCATTTAGTCCGAATGGTGAGTATTTGGCTAGTGGATCATTGGACAAATGCATGCACATATGGTCTGTAAAGGAAGCAAAGGTGGTGAAAACGTATGTGGGAAGTGGTGGGATCTTTGAAGTTTGCTGGAACAAAGAAGGTGACAAGATTGGTGCATGTTTCTCGAATAATGTAGTTTGTATCTTGG
This sequence comes from Pseudognaphalium luteoalbum, assembly GCA_963422505.1. Classification (NCBI taxonomy): domain Eukaryota; kingdom Viridiplantae; phylum Streptophyta; class Magnoliopsida; order Asterales; family Asteraceae; genus Pseudognaphalium; species Pseudognaphalium luteoalbum. The sequence continues at coordinate 14,010,687 of OY730194.1, forward strand.
ATTTCCGTATGTAATTTTGTTATATCATTATACTCTCCGGGATTGGTTCAGGAGGTTGTTTATCTTGTGAAAGTTTGTTTAGTTGTAGGTATTTGGTATGAATTTCTTAACTTGTAGTAGCTTTTTTTACTTAACATGTCAATGTGGTAACATTTGCCTGCAATTTAGAGATGTTGATTAATAGAGGAGTCATACAAATAAGTTTGTATTGCACTTATTTGAGTTTTGCTTTGATGTCTTACAGATGACATTTCGCTCAAAATGTGTTTTCTGGCACCATGAATTTAGTAACTTGGTCTTTTTAAAATTTTACAAGTCAATTTATGTATTTTCTGTAAAGAATTTGGTTGTGTACCTGTGTGTTTAACCCAAAGTTGTATATTTAAGTGCATCAAAACAAAAGATTCTAATAGGTTATTACAAACACCAACGGTGACACAGATTTCATCATTGCACAATGGTACTACCATTTAGGGGTGTTGTTTACTCGCATTATACGGGTTGGATTGCTCAGGTTTTCATCAATCATGTTGATTTGGTTCTTATCAAAGAAAGATAAAGAGTACAAAGCACAAAGTTAAGTAGCAAGCAATTTACAATGAATAACATCATGTTAAGTTTGATCGAATTCTGAAACTGTGATGGTTCCTTACTTGTATACATACCCTCATGGGCAATGAAGGCCTTTAAAGCTACCATCAGATGAGAAGTCTCCACTATCCAGTTCAGAAAACCAATGATACAAGTATACAACTACCATGATAACTCAACTCATGTTTCTATAAGGAGCTACATACCATGATCACTTTTCAAATAGAAATCAAGGCTTAAGCCATATTATGTAATCGCCTTTTCAATTGTAAAGCTAATGTCTCGCCATTGTATGTATAATTTTGGTATATCTACATCATTACCTGTCACAGATTGACTTCGCCAAAAAAAAAAAAAAAGAGTAGGCATTTGATGCCGTAAGTTTCTCCAAGATTGTAACTTTCTTCAACATTCTTGATGTTGTAATTATTTAGATGAGAATAACTTTTAACTTTTAGGTAGTGTAAATATTACAAGGCAGATCAGGGGTGGAGCTAGGATATATAAATTGAGGGGGCAAAAAAAAAATTGTTTGTTAATTCTTCTTAGTTTTAAGGGGGCAAAAATTTAAAATTGTCATTAATACCTTAGAAAATTTTATTTTTTACGTAATTTCAAAACTTTTGTGGGGGCAGTTGCCCCCACTGCCCCCATTCTAGCTCCGCCCCTGAGGCAGATTATAAGTAGTTTTATCATGAATATGTAAGGCACATAAAATAATATTAACCTTCTAAAACAATACTAATCTATTCATTTAATTTAAACAACTAAATAACCTCTATTTTCAATCCAAAATTTGCTATCTATAAGAACGATTACAGTCATAGTCATAGCTTGTGTTACGAAGGTCAAGACCCTGAAGTATTAGACCAGCTTCGGGATTGTAAAGTTTTGATACAAAGATTCATCTTGCTGCATACAACCCTTCCATACTCAAATGTGAATCTTGATCGATTTTGTACAGTCAACAAATACCCTTTATTGTTGACCAAAACTATCATTCTCTAATGTCGTCAAAGAAGTAAGCTGGAATCACCAAAGGAGATGACAATTCGGATACACATTTGAACTGCGATAAGAAAATAACAAACTTCATCAGATCTCACAGCAATGGTAACAAGATAATGTACTCCTAAGTTAATAACTCATGTTATGCAAACCTTATGTTGCTTGTATTTTTCTCTAATAGCTACCAAATTTGCAGCTCGTCTACTCGACTGCAAATCATGCAATATCTCAACACATTGTTTTAAATCTGATGGCTTATATCCTGAGAGCTGTTCCAAAGCCAAATTCTGCAGAACCCACAGTATAAACACATAAGTATCACATGTATTTTACACACACAAATAAAAAATCAGCTGTTATGATTCTTATTTTCTTACCCATGGATTTGAATTTGGTTTGAGAATGAATCTTGAAAGAAACATAACAGATGCAGCTACCATTGAAGGCAAAAACTTGATGCAACCATATTCTAACAAACTCAATTCTGCTAGATAATAACTCAAGAACTCCAACTGCAAATTCGGTGTCTGCAAAATGCAAAATAGTCACATCAATAAACAATTCCACAAAAAATGAAGTACTAAACACAAAAGGGAGATATGGCTGACCTCATAATCTTCTTGAGCAAATCTAGTGAATCTTCTAAGAAACGGTTTAACCGTAGGATTTCCCATTTCAAATTTAAGTGTTTTCAACACATCGGCTTCCATCTTCACTACTTCTTGCTTCGTGTATGTATTATCAGTTATGTAACAAAAATCTTCAGTATGTGGAGGACTAATTTCTTCGTACTTCCTATTAATTACAAAACAACAATAAGATTATTAACAACAATAATAAAACAAATCACTTAACAAAACAATTGAATTAAACATTCCAATCGTTGCACTTACGATGCAATGAGCATTGAAGAAACACCAAGAAGTTGCAGTCTCTGTCTGTTGAGTAAATTCACCGATAAATATCGATCGATATAAGAAATGGTGAGATACAAAGTATCTGGAAGAAGCTTGTATTCTTGTGCAACTTCAACCAACCAATCAACCAAAACACCCCTCATATTCACTGTCACATCTTTTTGCACTTTCTCAATATAATCTCCTAATGGCCTTCTCTTTACCTCCATCTGAATTCAAAAAAATCCGAATTTCAATAAATACTTAAATAAAAATCAAGCAGTTCGGTACCTAATTACAGTATCAATTTCTAACATACAAACACTTTGAAATAAACAATACAATCATACACATTCTAAGTTGATTTGATTTCCCAAAATACAATTAAAATCCTAGAAATTAACTACAGAACAGGAATAAAGGTATGAACTGTACCTCCATGTTACGAAGATAGTCGTAAATATCCGAAGCGTAAGTTTCGCACATCTGCGGATCAGAGGATGATGATACATCTTCAAGTTTCTCAACTGATGAGTCATGTTTAGTAATCACAGGTTTCTTCACATTCTTATTCTTCTTCGGTACACATTTCTTCTTCTGAAGATCATCATCAGATCTCAACATCGAATTATTCGACAACTCACCTAACACGACTCGCTTCTTGTTCGATATCGATTCGATTGCTTCCATGGCTCGTTTTTTCGCTAACCGAGTGACTCGAACGCCGCAGTTGTTATTGTTCTCCTGGTCTGCCATTGAATAGTAAGTGATTAATAGTTCAACGACAGGAACACAGGAGAGAAAAAACCGGAGATTGATGGTGATGAAATTGTGTGAAAGTGAGATTTGATATATAAATGAAATGCCCCGCCATTTTTAAATATTTTGAGGTTTTGGAAATGGAGGGTGGATGGAAAGAGTGGTTTTAGTGAAAAATATTTGAGATGAAAATTTTGAAGGGACGAATGGGGAGGTGACACGTGGGATGTGCGGTCCGGAGGTTACAAAAATTGGTGAAATGTTTTGGGTGGCCGCTACTTTTACGGGTTTTGAAATTTAAAAACTGAAAACAAAATTATAAAAACACAAATTGTGACGCGCCTTTCGATGAATATTTTTCTTCTTTTGCGTTTTAGCCAGGGTGTTTTGCAACTATCATATACTTGAATTTTGATCCCTTAGTTTAAATTCATTTATTATTTTATTTATTTGGTTGCAAATTGTTTAACAGGAATATGTATTAAGAATGTTAATACATTTGTATGCTTTAAAAATAAATTAAAGTGTTCATGATTTGGTTCGAAAGGGTTATTATCTAAAATCGAACCATAATTTTATGTTTCAATCGTTAGTTATGAAAATCGTTTGATATATACTTCAGTTTCACAATTGGTATTTGGTTCGGTCCATAAGTTTTTCCCGTCGAAAAATCGATGTCCGTTAATTTTTTTTATTCATATGTATAAATAAAGAAAAATTTGTAAATGTGAGATCCAAATATTAAAGTGACGGTGTCACTTATGACAAGGGTCCATCAATTTAAGTTAATTTTGGAAAAAGTGACACTGACATAGTGTATTGGTTTCAATTAGTTTCAATCACGATTAGGTATCGTCTTAGAGTAAGGTTCAAATAAGTACACCAACTTTGAGTGAGAATAAGAGAACTAATAGATTTCTGTCATGTGTTGTTTGTGGATTTTGGTTTCCAAACCTGTTTAGGTTCGGATGATTTGTTTTCAACAATGTTGTGCTGTTGAACTTGAGGTCTACTAGGCACAACTTTGTTTACTCTAGCCATAGGTTGTGGAGAGTTTGATGCACAACTAGATACTGGCGAATACGAACGACGCCTTGAAAAAGATTTTGAAAAAGAGTTCCTAAAAGAGGAAGTTCTTGCCATCCCTCTACCGAACCTATCCAGGGATAATAACCTACAATCCCTAATAATATGGCCCTGTTGACCACAACGAAAGCAAGAACGTCTCTCAACATAAGATTGATTCCAATGAGTCTCTCAAATCGTTTCGGTGGAGGACAGTACACAGAAGGTCTATTAGCAGGAACATTTGTTGAATATGCACTCTTTGGTGAACATGTTGAAGTAGATGTTCCTGAGGTTGAGCTAGTTGATGTTGAACAATTAGTATTTTCAGATTTCTCAACTAGTTTATCTTTCTTTTGATTCTTCACAAATGATTGTGAATTATCTGAAGATTTAAAATGTGAATCCTTTTTAATCATTTAACATTTGAGGATCCATTGTCAACCTTAGCTTTGCCTTTGCATTTAAAACATTAATCATTTTCAGTTATTTTCTCAACCTTAATGGTAGACACTTCAGGTATATCTTCTACCACAACAACCTCTTCAACACTTACCGGAGGTTTATTTTCAGCTTTAACAAATTTAGGCCTAACAAGCTCGGTCTGTTTAACTTGATCATTAACTGGCACATTAACATAATTTGTGTCTACTTTTGAGGAAGAAGGCACAAAGTCTTTGATTGCATCCTTAACAGGCATTGGAAGATAGTCCATAGGAGGAGGTACATGGTTATAGCCAATACCTGCCTTGCTTTTCGTATCAGTCCTTTGCTTATCAAGGATGTGATCAAATATCATGTTTGACGTAGCAAAATTTGACATTTTTCGTTTAAGATCATCAGCTTCAGATTTAGAGTCAACAAGCTCTTTGTTAAGCAAATAAATTTCTTTCAAATAATTATCTATCTCATCTTGTTGACTATAGATTTTAGCTTTGAACGCTTGAGACTCATCTTGATAGGCTTTGAATTTCTTTTCATAAGCTAATTCATTTTCTTTCAAAACCTTATTAGCCTCTATCAAATTTTCGAGATTTGATCGCAGGGTTTCAATGCTATCCTTGTACTTGTTGTTAGAACATGTTAATTGAATGCAAGATAAACATGTAAATGCATCAGAATCAACCTCTTTTGTTTGAGCCACAAATGCACTATGTTGAGGTTCTTCTTCCTTGTTATAGCCACCGCAACGCTTTTCGATGGCATCCCAAATATCATACGCATTTTTATGATGCTTAAACAACTGTAAGATCTCCGTTGATAAAGATCCTTGAATTGCTCTGAAAGTCTTCCGTTCATCATCCCATGCTTTACGTTTTTCGAGAGTCATTGATTTATATGATTTTGTAGTTCGTGTTCCTTCCTTGACTGGCATTTCATATCTCTCAGTCAATGGAATCCACATGTCTAGATCATTAGAAGAGATGTAGGTCTCAAAATCTCTTCTCCAGCTTGAGTATTTGGTGTTTTGGGTGAACATCGGAAGGTTGTGTAACACCCCCAAAATTCGTTGATTGAGTTTAGCGGAAGCATTTAGTTAAGTATGGGGAGTGCCACAATACACAGTACATGCATACGTATCAGAGCTTATGATTACAACAGAACATAATATATTAAGATGCCAAAAGTAATAGTTCCAAAGTTTACGATTCATCGAATCGTATAAGTTGAAAAGTAATTAAGTTACAAAAGTAGATTTCGTAAATATGACTAAAATCACTTTAGTTATACAAAAGAAATCCAAAAGTTTCAAATGTTGGCATCCTAAAGCTTCACGGGTCGCCCTAGTTCCGTATGTGTAGGCGGTTCTTACATGCGCAGCTAATTCCCTGAAAAACATAGTAAAAGTCAACAACGAGGTTGAGTGAATTCACAGGTTTTATTTTCACAATATTAGTTGTTTGTTTCGAAGCGTTCACAAATAGTTATTGTCATCACGATCTAACAAAGTTTCGTGGAATATTATCCAAAGTGTACCTTTAGTGGGATGTAGCCCAAATATAGTTTAAGTTTCGTAGGAAAGCGGTATCCTATTAGTATTTGTAGGAATGTAAGTATCCTAATGGTTGTTCGTAGTAATGTCAGTATCCTAATAGTTGTTAACGGATCCATGTCAGTAGGATCGAGTACCCATGTCAGTAGGGTTCACCTAGTGGGGAGTGTCAGTGTCCCCTGTTCTACAAGTATAACGGATCCATGTCAGAAGGATCTAGTACCCATGTCAGTAGGGTTCATATAGTAGGGAGTGTCAGTGTCCCATGTTCAATAAGTATAATGGATCCATGTCAGTAGGATCTAGTACCCATGTCAGTAGGGTCCAAATAGAAGGGAGTGTCAGTGTCCCTTGATCCATGTCAGTAGGATCTGGTCCATGTCAGAAGGACCCATTAGTTACCCAGTTAGTTTCGTAGAAGCGTTGCTGGTCATTCTCCAGCGTTTCCAAAACAAGTTTAATACGTTTACAGTGTTTGTAGTATGAAAACATTTATCCATAAACGTCAGTTTGTGTAACAGTTTAACAGTTCAATGTACTCTAATTATTCGAGTAACAGTATACAATCATGTATTTCAAACGTTTGACTATGTTTTCCACCCCTGTTCAAAAGCAGTTAAAACAGTAAAAGTAGGGGCTGCGAACTCACCTGTTGAGTTAAGTAATGTGCGAGTGCTAGCAAAGCCTAAAGCCCAAGAATAGTCCAGAATCTCCTAACGCCCTAAACGTATGAGATTTGATAAGTATGTGGATGTCATAGTTTGACCATCCATGCTAGTGTTTGTTCAACCAAATTATGTCCAAAGTGTTTGTTTGTCGTTTAAGTTTGTAGCTTTAGAATGTATACGACTCGTTGGTAGCGGTTTGAAATAATAATTTCTGAAAATATTATTATATTCGTTTCATTTTATGCTTAGCAAAAGTATATATCTTTGTATGTTAATCATCGTTGTAAAAAGTGTAGTTGTCGTTGCGCAATTGTCGAATTGCCAGACAGAAACTCAGTTCGCAGGGCAGAATCTCAGTTCGCAGACCAGGTCAGTTCGGCTCGCTCGTTCGACTCGCTCGTTCGGCTCGCAAGCTCGGCTTGCAAGGGTTCAATTCGCATCTCGGTTCGGTTCGCAGCTCAGTTCGGCTCGCAGCTCGGTTCGGCTCGCAACTCGTTCGGTTCGCATCTCGGTTCGGTTCGCATCGCGAGCTCGGTTCACAGCTCGGTTCGGTTCGCATCGCGAGCTCGGTTCGCAGCTCGGTTTGGTTTGCATCGCGAGCTCGGTTCGCAGCTCGGTTTGGTTTGCATCGCGAGCTCGGTTCGCAACTCGATTTGGTTCGCAGGAAGAACAAATCTCAGCTCGCAGAACGAGCTGATCGTATTTTTAACTTTAAAAACGCATTTTAAGTCAATTTTTGGACATAATAAGTTGATAAAACACTAAAGCATGGTATATTAAGTATTACAAACACAAAATATCAAAGAAAATACCAAATTTAAGAGTTTGCGGGATTGTCGGGTTCTTACAAGGTTATCGCATGAGGAATCCGAAAAGATGGTTGCGTAGCTTTCGTCGTGGTGATCGTTTTTTCTCTAAATGAGCTCGGTGATTTATTGCGTTTTTGTGGTAGTATTTGTGTGATTTGTTGTGGGTTTTTAGAGAGTTTTGAGAGAGAATAGAGGTAGAGAGAGAGAGTGAAATGAAAATGAAGGTGGAAGTGGGGTGGGGTGGGCCGGTTTTGGTGGTTCCAAAAGGAGAGGGGACTTTGTCCCTAATTTGCGGTATTTGGCCCGTGTTTGTTTACCCGATCGTTAAATGTTCAAATATTTTAATTTGGTAACTTTTTAAATACGTATTCGAATCTATTTTTAGATGAGATATTTTATAAAGATATTTCAGTTAAGTTATACAAATTTAAAAATTTATTCTGTTTTGTTTTGTCAGAGATGTTTCGAGTTGTTTTCAGTTTGCAAAATATTTTGTAAATATTATCGACATAATATTTAATAGTTAATAACGTTATTTAATAATTTCATTTTATTAAATAATTTTGTTCACCAACTGCGTATATTTTTGTCGCGTTTGTTCCTATTGTTTTGTACGTATTTACAATTTACTACGAAATGTAATACTACGTGTATTAACTAGTTGGGCTTTGCTAGACTTACCTCTAAAATGTGTTGTGAATTCACTCAAGTAGGGAATTAGCCTAATAATGCAAGTGTTTAGCGTATGTAATCGTGTTTAAATTTGCGGGGTGTCAGAGGTTGTTGTCAGCACTATGCAAGAGTGACATCTTTTAAACAAGAACTTTAGCAAAACACAGACGACCAGATTCTCCCACTAAAATTTGGTTTGAAAATATTGAAAATTAGGCGAGTACAACTAAACTTTTCCCAAACTAGAATTATGTACCGCAACTCAATTAAAATGAGAATGGGGATCATTTTTAAACTCTTACCCTTTCCCGGGTTGCATTCTCTATTATCAAAAGTTACATCCCTAAAATAAACATTTTCTATCATTCTCTTCGTTTCCGATTGTATTTCCATTTATCAAATAATTCAAACACAACATAAATGACAAGAATGTTAATAAGAACATCTTCAATGCATTAAACTCTCAAGAGTTTAATGGATTACCAAATCACTGACAAATCAGCATCTCATACTTTTATATAAAACTTACAGTACATTGAACTTTACCAATTTATTAGAATGTCACCCCAACGTATTATCTTTAATTAATATAAAATTCATTTCGATATTATATAGAATTTAATCAATTTTTAGTATAATATAACAAACTTTAATAAAATGATTTTATAATCAACAAAATCTTAACGGTACATTTGTTGACATTTAGAAATCAACTTAGTTTATAAATGTTAGTATATCATTTTTATTTATTTAATTAGACTTTTTTATACTGTTCGTCTCCGTGGTTTATCTAAAATTTTATTCGTTGTCCTTGTACTTATTTTTTGGCAATGGTCATCCTTGTGGTTACTAGTTGTTGCACTCGCAGTTCTTGTCACTAACGACCGTTAGTTTTCTTCGTTATAGGACCATCCATGTAATTTTTTTTCTTCAAATTTTAAGTTTATATAAATTTAATATTATTTTTAATTGTACTTGACTAATTTATTTTTTGAATAATTTAATCAGTTTGATTAAATTATTTTAATCAACTTTTTTTGTAACAGTTATATTATTCTATTTTTAAGTGTCTCGATCTATATAAACCCATTAAAATTGTGGGGTGGACAATGACTGGTCCCAAAGATACACGTGTCGCACCCCCAAAACACGTGGCAGCGGAAGTGGAAGGTGTCACGGGGGTGCCGATCAAATCAAATATCACAACACAAAGATCAAAGCAAACGACCTCTATATGAGAGGTTTGAAAATATTACATTACCATAATTCAAATGTTTACAAAATAAATCTGGAGTTCGCATAAACCGTTTAAAGATTTTTCTAATACATTACTGAATTTATAACATACAGCTACATGCAATCTAATCTCTTGATGTTTTGAAAACAATGCGACTTGAGCTAAGCTTTTCAAAAGCTTCTACTGCGGCGGGTTACCTGAGAAATACATACTAAAAGGTCAACATAAAGTTGGTGAGTTCATAGGTTTGTTAAGTAATCAGTTGCTAAAATGATCCACAAGATTTCACAAGTTTTGCATCATTCGTCAATGATAAGTAAAAGTATCGTTATCCAACGACAAGTAAAAGTATTGCATACAGCAATATAAGTATACCATTTGCATGAGTCTCATAGTCAAGCTTAACGTTGTTTGCCTCCGGTAAGTGTACTAATCCGATACACTTATAAATCACAAGTAATACTGCGCCCGTGGGTTGGCTAGCGCGACTAGCCCGGACGAGGTTTGTCAAACCCTGATAGATCTATCCAATAATACTCACGCACAAATTTTAATGACTATGATAGGTAGAGGACTTTAGTGGATTATTCAGGTCTCATGCAATCCGTACAAAAAAAAGTTGTTTCCAGTACTTGTGATCATAAAACAGTTTATAAAACAGTTGTATGTATTCTCATCCTAGTGAAAAATAGTAAAAAGTGGCTATGAAACTCACCAGAGTTGAGCAGGTAGCAAGCAATATCAAATATTAGCAAGTAGTGGGTGTTCTCGTTCCCGTGTGCAACCTCCTAACGCCCTAAACGTATGAGGTTGTATAAGTAGATGTCTCAAAAGACCATCTATAGCGATTGTATAAGTGGAGGTTAATGTCCACTTAAGCCAATCGGGTAGGTGGGGGGTTTATGTCCACCTAAAGCTAGTTCATCAACTAGTATGTCCAAATAGTAGTTCAAGTTTGTTTATCAAAAACGTGTACGACCCGTTGGTGAAAGTTTGAAATAAAAATCTTAAATCAATATTATTATGTGTTGTTTCATCGTATACTTTCCAAGTATATGTTTCTTGTGTTGTATTGTATACAAGTATTGAAGTTGTATGAGTTCGACACTTAGTGTGAAACTAGTTTTGAAGTTTCTGTTTTAGGCGTCACTTAGGGGCGTCACTCTGTGCGTCACTTAGGGGCGTCACTCTGTGCGTCACTTAGGGGCGTCACTCAAGTAAGTGTCGCTATAGGCGACACTCGGTTGGTTAGCGGCACTAGGTCAAGTGACGTTAAATGTGATTTTTAAATTGGCAGCGTCACTTGGGGTAGTAACGCTATAGGCGACACTTGGGTTCAGGCGGCACTAAGGGTAAGTGACGCTAGATTAGGCGTCACTTGGGTAAGTGTCGCTGGTAGGGCGGCACTTGTGCCTGATCAGATTTTTAATTTTTAATCCAAGTGATCTAAGTGTCGGTTTTTCATTCGGGAAACTTTCCAAAATTAGTTTTTGGTCCAAGTTACTAACTAAGTCACCCAAACCCATTTTTGCTACCATTTTCCAAATATAGTAAGTTTTTCGAAATCGAGCCTCTTTTGTTGACTTGGTCAAACTTACTCGGTTTGACCCAAAACTTTCACTCAACCCAAATATCAGTGTATAGAGTCCAAATATATTGTCAGTTCATGTCCAAATTCACCAAAGTGTCGGTTCTTATAAAAGTCCCAAATCTTCAAGATTTCACATTTTCAACTTTTTGTCGGTTTGTTTCACCATGTGTCTTACCTATTTCTAGTCCAAATCAAGTCTCACAAATTTTACCAACTGATCTTCTATGTGTTTAGTGTCTAACATATGTTTCCTAAGGGTTTTAAGTCCCATCTTCATATAGAAACAATATAAATGGCCATGCATAGCCCAGATTCGGATTTCACCCAGACCAGTCCCACAAATCGACCAATAGAGAAAAACGTGTACGTTTCTGGAATAAGTGTAAAACACAAAAGTTGTAGATCTTTTCAATACGCAAATTTTTTTATAAAAATGCATCTTCTAATTCTTCCTAGAACTCAAGATATGACGTTTTTAGTGTGCTGTGATTTTCTGGATAGATTATGTATCTTTGTGTATAAATTCATAAAAAACATATTTTAAGCTTATATTTGGATATAATCTTGTTAGATGAGCTTTATAACATGTAAATAAACATAAATGAGAGTAGAGATGTGTCCTCACAATGGTGGTTTGAAGAAAGAAAGCTAAGATGATGATGAGGAACTTGTGAGCTTGAATCTTCTTGAAGAACCTTGCAAGATGATGGAGAAAAGGGTGGTGGTGCTATGGTGGTAGTGGTGGTTTATTGTGGTGATTAGGGCTGTGTTTTCTCTGAGTTTTTAGAGAGAGAGTGAGTAGAGAGAATTGAAAGAAAAGTGGTGAAGTGAATTGGAAGAAATGGGTGAATGCATGAATCCTCAATGGAAGTATGGGGTTTTTGGTGATAATTATAAATTGCATGAGTTGCAATTGGGTGAGGTGAGGGGTGGCACATGGGGAGGCCGGTTCCCATGTGGTCCCACCAAGGGTATTTTGGTCATTTAACTTGTTCCCAATTTGATTGTTTCGTTTACTCGTTCACTTCGGTGTTTAATCGTACGTTAATTATTTAATTGACGTTTTTATTTAACGATTTAAATTTCGATATTTTCACTTGAAGTATTCATTCTAAATACTTGAAAAACATTTATAAAAATGATTCGTTAATTTAGTGATCTGGATTTGCGCGTTCGTTGTACGAATTCTAAATCGCGTGACCTTTTATTTGGATGTTTTTCGTTATCGTTTAAAGACATGATATATTAATTGATAGTTTTACACTAAATAATATATTTTAGATTCAAAAATGTATTTTTACTTTTGTTCGATTGCCGGGTGCGTTCTGCGCGTTTTCGTTGCGTTTGAGACGTTTTAATCGAAACGTCTAGGTTTTTCGGGTATTATTATATTAAAATAATAATATATGATAAATAACTTCTAAAAATAGATTTAAGTTATTTATAGAAATGTTTTCACCAACGTCGTATTTTATATAGTGTTGGACTCCGTCCGGTTGTTTTGCACAATTTCACCAAATTGCGTAAGCGTAATTACAACTAATTACGTAGCGTAATACAAATCAATTACGGAGGTGTATATTCACATAAAATATACAAATAGTTACAAATAATTACAAGTATTTAGCCTAAAACTAAACTAAACACACGTAATTAGGGTTTCTAGAGGGTTAATCAGTAACCCTAAATCGTTGGGTGTCACATTCTCCCCCTGTTAGGAGAATTTCGTCCCAAAATTAGCTTGCTTTTGTGGTCTGTGAGGTATCTAAGAATAGATGTGGATGTTTTAGTCGCATATGGTCTTCCCATTCCCAAGTGAATTCAGGACCGCGCCTAGAATTCCACCGGACTTTTACGATGGGAATACGACTCTGTTTCAAGCGTTTGACCTCACGGTCCATGATTTCAATAGGTTTCTCGATGAAATGGAGTTTGTCATCAATGTGGATTTCGTCGAGCGGGATTACAAATGTCTCATCAGACAAACATTTATTCATATTAGAAATGTGGAACGTGTTGTGCACGCTACTTAGTTGTGGCGGTAGCTGCAGTCGATATTCCACCGGACCAATTCTTTCAAGAATCTCAAAGGGTCCGATGTACCTGGGGTTTAGTTTGCCGCGTTTTCCAAAAAGAATAACACCTTTCCAAGGTGACACTTTTAAGAGTACTCGATCCCCAACCTGGAACTCGAGTGGTTTGCGTCTCACGTCAGCATAGCTTTTCTGACGATCACGTGCGGCTTTCAGCCGGTTTTGAATAGTCACGATTTTCTCAGTTGTTTCATGGATGATTTCAGGACCAGTGAGTTGGCTATCTCCGATTTTGGTCCAACAAATGGGTGATCGGCACTTTCTCCAATAAAGTGTCTCGAACGGTGCAACATCAATGCTAGTGTGGTAACTGTTGTTGTAGGAAAACTCACACAGAGGTAGGTGGTTTTCCCATGTGTTTCCGAAGTCAACTACGCAAGCTCGTAGCATGTCTTCTAGGGTTTGAATGGTCCGTTCACTCTGACCATCGGTTTGCGGATGATAAGCAGTACTCAAATCGAGGCGAGTACCAAGGGCTCGTTGAAGTGTTTGCCAGAATCGAGAGGTGAAACGGCTATCTCTATCTGAGATGATTGAAATGGGAATACCATGTCGTGCCACAACCTCTTTGATGTAGATGCGAGCCAGACGCTCCATCTTGTCATTTTCTTTGATAGCTAGGAAATGGGTAGATTTCGTGAGACGATCAACGATCACCCAAATGGTATCGCAACTGCTCGGTGTTTTTGGTAGTTTCGTGATGAAGTCTATGGTTATGTTTTCCCATTTCCATTGAGGTATCTCGGGTTGTTGTAGCAATCCGGAGGGTTTCTGGTATTCGGCCTTAACCTTGGAACAGGTTAAACATTTGCTAACATAAGTGGCTATGTCAGCTTTCATGTTGGGCCACCAATACTGTTGTTTAATGTCGTGATACATCTTGTCGGAACCAGGATGTATAGAGTATCGAGATTTGTGAGCTTCATCCATCACCAAATTTCGTAGGTTTCCAGAGTTTGGTAACCAGATTCGGTTGGAGAAGTATCGGGTTCCGTTGGGTTTGATTTCGAATTGTTTATCCATGCCTTGCAAGGCTTCGTTTTTGATGTTTTCGTTTTTGAGCGCTTCGAGTTGAGCGGTGTGGATTTGAGTGGTGAGATCATTGTGAATGGTTAAACCAAGGGCTCGAACACGAAGGGGTTTTGAACGTTTCTTCCGGCTGAGGGCATCAGCAACAACGTTTGCTTTGCCAGGATGGTATTTGATTTCGCAGTCATAATCGGTAAGCAACTCGACCCATCGACGTTGCCTCATGTTGAGATCCTTTTGATCAAATATGTGTTGGAGACTTTTGTGATCTGTAAGATGGTGCACTTAGTTCCATAAAGGTAATGTCTCCAGATTTTGAGAGCAAATACGATAGCTCCAAGTTCAAGGTCATGAGTGGTATAATTCTTTTCGTGGATTTTGAGCTGTTGAGAGGCGTAAGCAATGACTTTTTCACGTTGCATTAACACACATCCTAGTCCCTGGCGTGAGGCGTCGCAGTAAACTACGAAATCATCGGTGCCATCGGGTAAGGACAGGATTGGTGCACTGCAGAGTTTCTGTTTCAGAAGTTGGAAGGCTGACTCCTGTTTATCGGTCCAGTCGAATTTCTTGTCTTTCTGAGTCAGTGAGGTTAAGGGTAAGGCTATTTTGGAGAAATTCTCAATGAATCGTCGATAATATCCGACGAGACCTAAGAATTGTCGTACCTCAGTTGGTGTGATTGGTGCTTCCCAGCACTTAATGGCCTCGATCTTGGCTTGATTAACACGTATCCCTTGACTATCAACGACATGCCCTAGGAACTGTACTGTTTGCATCCAGAACTCACACTTGGAGAACTTGGCGTATAACTCCTCGTGTCTGAGTAATTCCAAGATGGTTTTCAGGTGTTGGCCATGTTCGGTTTCGTTGCGAGAGTAGATCAAGATGTCGTCAATGAACACGATGACAAACTTATCTAGATAGGGTTTGCACACCCGATTCATAAGGTCCATGAATACAGCCGGTGCGTTGGTTAAGCCAAAAGGCATCACTTGAAATTCGTAATGCCCATAGCGGGTTCTGAAAGCTGTTTTTGGGATGTCAGAGTCTCGAACTCGAAGTTGATGATAACCCGACCGTAGGTCGATTTTCGAGTAGAAGCTCGAACCTTGAAGTTGGTCAAATAGGTCATCAATTCTTGGAAGTGGGTATCGGTTCTTGATGGTAAGTTTGTTCAGTTCGCGGTAGTCAATACACATTCTGAAGGATCCGTCCTTCTTTTTAACGAATAGGACCGGAGCTCCCCAAGGTGAGGAACTTGGTCGAATAAATCCTTTGTCCAGGAGTTCCTGTAACTGGGTGGACAACTCCTGAAGTTCAGACGGGGCTAATCTGTGTGGGGCTCGTGCCACGGGTGCAGCACCGGGCACAAGTTCGATTTGGAATTTGACTTGTCTAGGCGGGGGTAGGCCTGGCAAGTCTTCGAGAAAGACTTCCGGATAGTCTCGGACGATGAGCACATCCTCAAGTCGCTTTTCAGCCGACTTCTTTTCGGTTATATGAGCAAGGATTGCCGGGTACCCTTTTCTCAGGTACTTTTGAGTTTTCATACAAGATATGATGTTCAGGTTTCGCCTACCAGTCTCCCCCTGTATGATCAAGGTTCCACCGGTAGCGAGAGGTATACACACGATCTTCTCGAAACAAACGATTTCGGCACGGTGTTTAGACAACCAGTCCATGCCAATGATGATATTGAAGCTTCCGATTTCCACGGGGATGAGGTCTATAAGGAACCGTTCGTTGGCGAGGTTTAAAGTGCAATTTGGTATTACACTATTGGCCTCGATCAGTTTGCCATTCGCTAATTCTACAGTGTACTTAGCATCTAAGGCAAGGGGTGTGATGTTTAGTAATGGACAAAATTTATCGGATATGAAACTTTTATCAGCTCCGGTATCGAAGAAAACAGAAGTGGTTAAATCGTTAAGGAGGAACATACCAGTGACAACGTTGGGGTCTTGACGGGCCTCTCCAGCATTGAGTACAAATGCTCGACCGCGAGGGTTGTTGTTGTTATTGTTGTTCCTGTTGTTGTTGTTGTTGTTGCGTTTCGGGCAGTTGTTTCTAAAGTGGCTAGTGTCGCCGCACTCGAAACAAGCCTTTGGTGCGTTAGGGTTGGTGTTTGGGTTGGGGGTTCTGCAATATTTGGCTAGATGTCCCTGTCGTTTGCACTTGGTACATGTACAAGGGCCATTATGGTGTCGCGTACACTTGGAACAGTAAGGTTTGTTCCCAACGTACCCTTTCCTATCCCCCGACCCTGAACCAGAGGTGTAGGCCTTAACAGTCTCGGCCTTTTTGTTTGGCTGTTGCTGATGTTGGTTATGGTTGCTGCCAGACCATTTCCTTTTGTTGTCCCCGATGGCTTTCTCAGTGGTTGTCCCTCGGCGGACAATCTGGGCCATGAGTTCATGTGCTATGCGGACAACACTTTGGATGGTCGCGGGTCTTGAGGAGATGACGTTCCCTTGGATTGATTCTGGTAGCCCCCAAATGTATCTCTCGATACGTTTGTATTCGGGGTCCACCATGGATGGGCACAAGACAGATAGCTGGTGGAATCGAGTGGTGTAGGTGGTGATGTCGTTTCCCTGAACAGAAAGTTTCCAGAATTCTTCCTCAAGTTGTTGCAGTTGCTCACGGGGACAGTACTCTTCCCTGAGCATTGTCTTGAGGTCTTCCCAGGGAAGCTGATATGCGGTATCAATACCCACAGTTTGGGCATAAGAGTTCCATCAGGTGAGAGCTCCATCAGAGAGGGTGCATGTGGAGAATTTAACCTTGTCTTCCTCAGTGCAGTTGCAGATTCGGAAAACAGATTATGTCTTTTCGATCCAACATATCAGACCGATAGCTCATTCGGATCCTTTGAAATACAGGGGTTTACAGTTCAAGAAGTCTTTGTAGGTACATGGTTTTGGAGTAGATGTGTTAGCAGGCGTGCCTCCGCCGCCCGAATTTTGTTGGGCAGCAAGGACTTGAGCTACGCTCTGTGCAATGACCTGAGCGATTTCGGTGTCGGTGAAAGTATGTCGTCTTGGAGGCATGATGCTGAACAACAATGAAATGAGACACATAAGAGGTTTGCGCGAGGTTACAATATATCATATGTGTATATATAATGAGGTCATATACAACAGCACAGAATGATAAAGATAATTCTTTAGATAGAAAGGTTGAATACAGAGTAAGAGTTTCAAAAGACAATAATCACAAGGATTACAAAAGATGCCGGGAATGTTACATCCAGTATGAATTCGTAAGTTTATAGAATCATGAACATAACATAATAAAGGATAATAAGTTGAGCACATCCTGCCTCAATAGGTTACAATAGGAAAAGTAGATCTAGTCCTGACGCAGGTTTACTCGTGACATTAGAGTAACGAGGCGATTTATAGTATCCGCAAGTCTGCTTGTTTGCCTGGCACCTTCTTCAGCTAAGGTTAGTCGTTGCTCGAGCGCACGAGCATACTCCTCAGCTTCTCGTGAACGTTGTTCACATTCTTCTAACCTTGCTTGTAGGATGTCAGTAGCGCTCCTGTTGTCTATAACCTGTTGATGAATCATTTCCAGAGTACGGTTCGTGCCTTCCTGTTCTTGAAGAAGTTGTATTATGCGATCATCAGTTCGGTGCAACAGGTAGTTTTCTACTATATAATGATCTCGTTCTAGGGTTTCGAGCCTTTCTTCATGACGATGAAGTTGGGCTGCTAACACCGGTAGAGTATGGTGTATTGGTTCTTGTGTGTACGGGGAGATGTCCATGGGGTCAGCAGGAATCTGTATTGCTTCCTCAGACCTCCAAGTGTTTAAGGTTGTGGGTAGCCAGTCCCACCTACGGGCGTATGCCGAACGACGGGTATTAGTCGTGGTGTTAGCAATGGAGTTTAAGTAAGGGTTTGCTCGAGATGATCCGGCATTCCCTCGGCATCTTCGTACTACCCGGGCTTCGACGGTCATGTAGTAAAGAGGTTTGGGAGAGTTTGGTGTCGTAGGGATAGGTAAGGGAGTGGTACCCCTAGTAGTGGACAACGTTTGAGTTTCGTTGTTCAAGCCGGTTGATGATACGTTAGAGGAGTCTGCCATTTCTGTGGCAAGGAGTTTAGTATACGAGAGGTTAAGGCTATATAGAAATTTAATAACCTAGCACATAAGCACGTATAGGTTTGGTCCCGTTTCTATCCTTGGTCAAAGTCTTCTAATGCATTCCCCATTCACTATAACCATTTCAGGTCTTGCATCAATTCTCTTTTAATTGTACATAGTTGATCAGGCTATGTTAAATTAAATTCAAATGATGCAATCGATGAACCAGTCATACTAAACAAGGAATACTAACCTAATGGTTATAGTCTAGGTCACTAATGCAATCCTAGTTCGCTATAACCTTTGGCTCTGATACCAATCTGTCGCACCCCCAAAACACGTGGCAGCGGAAGTGGGAGGTGTTACGAGGGCGCCGACCAAATCAAATATCACAACACAAAGATCAAAGCAAACGACCTCTATATGAGACGTTTGAAAATATTACATTACCATAATTCAAATGTTTACAAAATAAATCTGGAGTTCGCATAAACTGTTTAAAGATTTTCTAATACATTACCGAATTTACAAAATACAGCTACATGCAATCTAATCTCTTGATGTTTTGAAAACAATACGACTTGAGCTAAGCTTTCCAAAAGCTTCCTACTGCGGTGGGTTACCTGAGAAATACATACTAAAAGGTCAACATAAAGTTGGTGAGTTCATAGGTTTGTTAAGTAATCAGTTGCTAAAATGATCCACAAGATTTCACAAGTTTTGCATCATTCGTCAATGATAAGTAAAAGTATCGTTATCCAACGACAAGTAAAAGTATTGCATACAGCAATATAAGTATACCATTTGCATGAGTCTCATAGTCAAGCTTAACGTTGTTTGCCTCCGGTAAGTGTACTAATCCGATACACTTATAAATCACAAGTAATACTGCGCCCGTGGGTTGGCTAGCGCGACTAGCCCGGACGAGGTTTGTCAAACCCTGATAGATCTATCCAATAATACTCACGCACAAATTTTAATGACTATGATAGGTAGAGGACTTTAGTGGATTATTCAGGTCTCATGCAACCCGTACAAAAAAAAGTTATTTCCAGTACTTGTGATCATAAAGCAGTTTATAAAACAGTTATATGTATTCTCACCCCAGTGAAAAACAGTAAAAAGGGGCTATGAAACTCACCAGAGTTGAGCAGGTAGCAAGCAATATCAAATATTAGCAAGTAGTGGGTGTTCTCGTTCCCGTGTGCAACCTCCTAACGCCCTAAACGTATGAGGTTGTATAAGTAGATGTCTCAAAAGACCATCTATAGCGATTGTATAAGTGGGGGTTAATGTCTACTTAAGCCAATCGGGTAGGTGGGGGGTTTATGTCCACCTAAAGCTAGTTCATCAACTAGTATGTCCAAATAGTAGTTCAAGTTTGTTTATCAAAAACGTGTACGACCCGTTGGTGAAAGTTTGAAATAAAAATCTTAAATCAATATTATTATGTATCGTTTCATCGTATACTTTCCAAGTATATGTGTTGTGTGTTGTATTGCATACAAGTATTGAAGTTGTATGAGTTCGACACTTAGTGTGAAACTAGTTTTGAAGTTTCTGTTTTAGGCGTCACTTAGGGGCGTCACTCTGTGCGTCACTTAGGGGCGTCACTCTGTGCGTCACTTAGGGGCGTCACTCAAGTAAGTGTCGCTATAGGCGACACTCGGTTGGTTAGCGGCACTAGGTCAAGTGACGTTAAATGTGATTTTTAAATTGGCAGCGTCACTTGGGGTAGTGACGCTATAGGCGACACTTAGGTTCAGGCGGCACTAAGGGTAAGTGACGCTAGATTAGGCGTCACTTGGGTAAGTGTCGCTGGTAGGGCGGCACTTGTGCCTGATCAGATTTTTAATTTTTAATCCAAGTGATCTAAGTGTCGGTTTTTCATTCGGGAAACTTTCCAAAATTAGTTTTTGGTCCAAGTTACTAACTAAGTCACCCAAACCCATTTTTGCTACCATTTTCCAAATATAGTAAGTTTTTCGAAATCGAGCCTCTTTTGTTGACTTGGTCAAACTTACTCGGTTTGACCCAAAACTTTCACTCAACCCAAATATCAGTGTATAGAGTCCAAATATATTGTCAGTTCATGTCCAAATTCACCAAAGTGTCGGTTCTTATAAAAGTCCCAAATCTTCAAGATTTCACATTTTCAACTTTTTGTCGGTTTGTTTCACCATGTGTCTTACCTATTTCTAGTCCAAATCAAGTCTCACAAATTTTACCAACTGATCTTCTATGTGTTTAGTGTCTAACATATGTTTCCTAAGGGTTTTAAGTCCCATCTTCATATAGAAACAATATAAATGGCCATGCATAGCCCAGATTCTGATTTCACCCAGACCAGTCCCACAAATCAACCAATAGAGAAAAACGTGTACGTTTCTGGAAAAAGTGTAAAACACAAAAGTTGTAGATCTTTTCAATACGCAAATTTTTTTAAAAAATGCATCTTCTAATTCTTCCTAGAACTCAAGATATGACGTTTTTAGTGTGCTGTGATTTTCTGGATAAATTATGTATCTTTGTGTATAAATTCATAAAAAAACGTATTTTAAGCTTATATTTGGACATAATCTTGTTAGATGAGCTTTATAACATGTAAATAAACATAAATGAGAGTAGAGATGTGTCCTCACAATGGTGGTTTGAAGAAAGAAAGCTAAGATGATGATGAGGAACTTGTGAGCTTGAATCTTCTTGAAGAACCTTGCAAGATGATGGAGAAAAGGGTGGTGGTGCTATGGTGGTAGTGGTGGTTTATTGTGGTGATTAGGGCTGTGTTTTCTCTGAGTTTTTAGAGAGAGAGTGAGTAGAGAGAATTGAAAGAAAAGTGGTGAAGTGAATTGGAAGAAATGGGTGAATGCATGAATCCTCAATGGAAGTATGGGGTTTTTGGTGATAATTACAAATTGCATGAGTTGCAATTGGGTGAGGTGAGGGGTGGCACATGGGGAGGCCGGTTCCCATGTGGTCCCACCAAGGGTATTTTGGTCATTTAATTTGTTCCCAATTTGATTGTTTCGTTTACTCGTTCGCTTCGGTGTTTAATCGTACGTTAATTATTTAATTGATGTTTTTATTTAACGATTTAAATTTCGATATTTTCACTTGAAGTATTCATTCTAATTACTTGAAAAACATTTATAAAAATGATTCGTTAATTTAGTGATCTCGATTTGCGCGTTCGTTGTACGAATTCTAAATCGCGTGACCTTTTATTTGGATGTTTTTCGTTATTGTTTAAAGACATGATATATTAATTGATAGTTTTACATTAAATAATATATTTTAGATTCAAAAATGTATTTTTACTTTCGTTCGATTGCCGGGTGCGTTCTGCGCGTTTTCGTTGCGTTTGAGACGTTTTAATCGAAACGTCTAGGTTTTTCGGGTATTATTATATTAAAATAATAATATATGATAAATAACTTCTAAAAATAGATTTAAGTTATTTATAGAAATGTTTTCACCAACGTCGTATTTTATATAGTGTCGGACTCCGTCCGGTTGTTTTGCACAATTTCACCAAATTGCGTAAGCGTAATTACAACTAATTACGTAGCGTAATATAAATCAATTACGGAGGTGTATATTCACATAAAATATACAAATAGTTACAAATAATTACAAGTATTTAGCCTAAAACTAAACTAAACACACGTAATTAGGGTTTCTAGAGGGTTAATCAGTAACCCTAAATCGTCGGGTGTCACAACATGGGACTAGGGTGTTCCTGCCAAATTACATCTTTCCGGATAATTATTTTTTAAATAGTTTATACTCTTAATTTTGCATATTATCATCGATTTCACGACTCCTTATACACAATTCTATATGCCTACATATATATTGTTAATAGTTTTGTGTATATAAACGTACTCCAATTGCACATTATCAACATGTAACATTTCTTCCCGCCGCCGTTCGGGAATGTGCGCACCACGAGTGGCCAGGAGAACCACTAGCTCGCCTAGGGCTAACCCCCTACTCCAACCACTCCAAGGACAAAAATTCACGCATCTCCCTAAATCTTTCGTGTAAGACTCTGTAATTCGACCGGATGTAATAATTCTCGGGAAATCTTTTGTAAAAATCCTAACTATGTAACATTTCGAATCAATCTCGAATTCAACAATCTAATCCTATCGTTCTACCTTGTCGACAATTATATTGTGATGTAGTATATTACCGCCATTTTATACTTACATTTGCAATGATTAGAATTATCCTCTTAGAGACCTTACACATTCTTCAACCTCTTTTTATCAGAAAACCATGCCGCCAAGGAAGCAAACATACACTGATGCCGAGATCAACCGACTTGTATCTCAAAGGGTGGCCGAAGCTTTAGCCGCTGAACAATCATGAATAAGTGATGATACCGTGAACACAAACACCACCCCCACTCCTACTACCAAACCTTGCACCTATAAGGATTTCAGAAGCTGTGAATCCTTGGAGTTTAAGGGTACTGAAGGGGCGATTGGTCTAGTACGTTGGATTGAGAAAATAGAATCCGTATTCCTTATCTGCAACTGCACCGAGGAGGACAAGGTCAAGTTCTCCACCTGCACTTTTTCTGACAGCGCCCTTACCTGGTGGAACACCTATGCCCAGACCGTGGGCATTGCTACTGCTAACAAACTCCCGTGGGAGGAGTTGAAGAAGATGTTGAGGGGTGAGTATTGTCCCAGAGAGGAATTGAAACAACTAGAAGTAGAATTTTGGAACCACAAGATGCAGGGTGATGACATCACGGGTTACACCAACCGTTTTCACCAACTGGCACTTCTGTGCCCATCCATGGTTGATCCTGAGTACAAGAGGATCGAGAGATATGTCGATGGACTCCCCGACAGGATTCAAGACCTGGTGACTTCATCCAAACCGGGAACTATTCAGAGCGCCATTCGTATGGCTCATGAACTGACGACAAACTCTATCCGCCGTGGAACCATATCTTCATCTTCTGGAAACAACAAACGCAAGTGGGAAGGAAATCCCAACTCATCGAACCAAACCACCAACAAAAAGCCCGAGTCTGTTAAGGCTTATTCATCGGGGTCTGCAGAAAAGAAAGGGTATATCGGGAACAAGCCCTACTGTTCCATATGCAGCCGCCATCATGACGGTTACCCTTGCACCAAATACAAACGGTTCGGACACCTAGCCAAGGATTGCTGAGCCAACATTCCTACCCCTAACCCCAACTCACCAAAGACCTGCTTTGGGTGCGGAAATTCTGGGCATTTCAAGAGTGATTGCCCTAAGCTGAAAACAACAACAACCGAAACAACAACCCTGCTCGCGGTAGAGCATTCGTTATCAAGGCTGGGGAAGCCAGACAAGACCCGAATGTTGTAACAGGTACGATCCTTCTCAACAACCTTACTGCTTTGGTTTTATTTGATACCGGTGCCGATAGAAGCTTCATTTCTGAGAAATTTAGCCCTTTGCTTGACACCACTCCTACTGCCTTAGATGCTAAGTACATTGTAGAGATAGCTAACGGCAATCTGATTGAGACTGATAGCATTATACATGATTGTACACTAAACCTCTCGAGCGAACTCTTTTCCACTGATTTGATACCTGTAGAGATCGGCAATTTTGACATTATCGTCGGTATGGATTGGTTATCCAAGCACCGAGCTGAAATTGTCTGTTATGACAAACTCGTTCGTATACCTCTCGTCTCTGGTGAAACCTTAGTCCTCCAAGGGGAGACCGGTACACAAAATCTGAATATTGTATCGTGCATGAAAACTAGAAAATACCTACGAAAGGGGTATCAAGCCATCCTCGCTCATTTCACCGGGAAGAAGTCGGAGGAGAAGCGACTTGAGGATGTGCCTATTGTGTGGGATTTCCCAGAAGTCTTTCCTGAGGACTTGCCTGGACTTCCGCCACCCAGACAAATCGAATTCCTAATCGAACTTGTGCCGGGAGCTGCACCAATGGCACGAGCTCTGTATCATTTAGCACCTTCCGAAATGTAGAAGTTGTCTAACCAATTATAGGAAATCCTGGATAGAGGATTCATTCGACCAAGTTCCTCGCCTTGGGGAGCTCCGGTCTTATTCGTGAAAAACAAAGATGGATCATTCCGCATGTGTATCGATTACCGAGAGCTGAATAAGCTAACCATAAAGAATCGGTATCCACTTCCTAGAATCGATGACCTATTCAACCGGCTTCAGGGATCGAGTGTTTACTCAAAAATCGACCTACGGTCAGGTTATCACCAACTCCGAGTTCGTGACGATGATATTCCAAAAAAAGCTTTTCGAACACGCTATGGGCATTACGAATTCCAAGTGATGCCATTCGGTTTAACCAACGCACCGGCAGTATTCATGGACCTTATGAATCGGGTGTGCAAACCATATCTTGACAAGTTTGTCATGGTGTTCATTGATGACATTCTGATCTACTCTCACGATGAGCAGGAACATGCTCAGCATCTGAAAACCGTTCTGGAACTTCTCAAACACGAAGAGTTATATGCCAAATTCTCTAAGTGTGAGTTCTGGATTCAAACCGTTCAATTCCTTGGGCACGTCATTGACAGCCAGGGAATCCATGTTGATCCCGCCAAGATTGAAGCAATCAAGGGCTGGGAGTCACCGACCACTCCAACCGAAGTGAGACAATTCTTAGGTCTCGTTGAGTATTACCGTCGATTCATTGAGAACTTTTCAAAAATAGTTGTTCCTCTAATGACACTGACTCAGAAAGATAAGAAATTCGATTGGACCAAAAAACAAGAGTCAGCCTTCCAGCTATTGAAACACAAACTCTGCAGTACACCAATCATGTCCTTACCCGAAGGCACCGATGACTTCATAGTTTATTGCGACACCTCACACCAAGGACTTGGTTGCGTGTTAATGCAACGGGAAAAAGTCATTGCCTATGCCTCACGACAACTAAAAATTCATGAGAAAAACTATACGACACACGACCTAGAATTAGGTGCCGTGGTATTCGTGCTGTAAAAAATCTGGAGACATTACATCTACGGTACGAAAAGTACTATATTTACCGATCACAAAAGCCTCCAACACATATTCGATCAGAAGGATCTGAACATGAGGCAATGTCGTTGGGTCGAGTTACTTAGTGACTATGACTGCGAAATCAAATACTATCCATGCAAGGCGAACGTAGTTGCCGATGCCTTAAGCCGAAAAGAACGAGTGAAACCCCTTCGAGTCTGAGCCCTCAGTATTACCATCCACAACGATCTCATCACCCAAGTTCTTGCCGCTCAACTCGAAGCACTCAAACCTGAAAACATCATCAATGAAGCCTTGCGAGGCATGGATAAACAATTTGAAATCAAACCTGATGAAAATCGGTACTTCTCTAACCGGGTATGGTTACCCAAATTCGGAAACTTGCGAGATTTGGTGATGGCTGAAGCTCACAAATCTCGATACTCTATACATCCTGGTTCTGAAAAGATGTATCACGATGTCAAAGGATTGTATTGGTGGCCTAACATGAAAGCTGACATTGTCATGTACGTCAGTAAATGCTTAACTTGTTCCAAGGTCAAGGCCGAACACCAAAGACCCTCTGGATTGCTCCAACAACCTAAAATTCCTCAATGGAAATGGGAGCAAATTTCCATGGACTTTATTACCAAACTACCGAAAACTTCGAGCGGTTGCGATACCATTTGGGTGTTATAGACCGTCTCACGAAATCTGCCCATTTTCTGGCCATCAAGGAAACCGACAAGATGGAGCGTTTGGCTCGCATCTACATCAAAGAAATTGTTTCACGATATGGTGTACCTATCTCGATCATCTCGGATAGGGACAGTCGCTTTACTTCCAACTTTTGGCAATCATTACAAAAATCTCTCGGTACTCGTCTGGATATGAGTACTGCTTACCACCCACAAACTGATGGCCAAAGCAAACGAACTATTCAAACACTGGAGGATATGCTACGTGCCTGCGTAGTTGACTTCGGTATTTCTTGGGAAAACCACTTACCATTGTGTGAGTTCTCATACAACAACAGCTACCATACCAGCATTAAGGCCGCACCTTTCGAGGCACTCTACGGACGTAAGTGCCGATCACCTATCTGCTGGACTGAGGTGGGAGATACCCAACTCACTGGTCCAGAAATCATTCATGAAACCACCGAGAAGATCGTTGGTATCCAAAACCGGCTGAAAGCCGCACGTGATACTCAGAAAAGTTACGCTGATGTGAGACGCAAACACGTTGAGTTCCAGGTTAGGGATAAGGTACTTCTTAAGGTGGCACCGTGGAAAGGTGTCATTTGATTTGGAAAACGAGGAAAACTGAACCCTAGGTACATTGGACAGTTTGAAATTCTCGAGAGAATTGGTCCAGTGGCGTATCGACTGCAGCTACCTATCGAAGTTAGTAGCGTGCATCCTACCTTTCACATTTTTAACTTGAAGAAAAGTCTGTCTGATGAGACACTGATCATACCGCTCGACGAAATACTAATCGATGATAAACTTCATTTTGTCGAGGAACCTATGGAAATCATGGACCGCGAGGTCAAACAACTGAAATAGAGTCATATTCCCATCGTAAAGGTCAGGTGGAATTCTAGACGTGGTCCTGAATTCACTTGGGAATGAGAAGACCAAATACGACAGAAATACCCACATCTCTTCCCAGACACTGCACAGACCGCGCCCACGAGCTAATTTCGGGACGAAATTTATTTAACAAGGGGAGAATGTGACAACTTGCAAATTAGGATATTATTATCTCTAATTAAAACCCTATTACTTGTATTTAGTTCGTGTTTAGGCTAATTACTTGTAACTATATGTATATATGTGTATATACACGTACGTAATTAATGAGAATTACTAATTTTAATCGGATGGATTCCGACTTACTTGGCCGTTGGTGAACCCTTTTGTGCTCAACTTAAATCTATTTTAGTGATAAAATAGTTATTAATTATTTGGCATTATTATTTCAAAATAATATACACGATAAACTATCCTGTTTGATTCAAAACGTAATGTGTCTGAGAAAACGCACGAATCGAGTCCGACACCCGAACGAAACTCAAATTATATTTTGCTAACCCAAAATAAGTGTTTTAGAAATATTAAATCAAATCAAAATAACACTTATATATATTAGAAATGAACTCGAGAAACCAAACGTGTAAACTTAACCTAAAAACCGCGCGATGTAACGTTTAAACAATTAACCAGCGTAACACAAACTCGAGGAATAATTCATGAGCCCACCCTATGATTGGGAGAGGCCCAAGTCGGCCCAGAAGAGGCTCAAATCGTCCATAAGCACCAGCTCAAGCCCAACCCTAAATTAACCATATGTAAGCTACATTATCTCTAATCATTTTCATTTAACCATTTAACCCCAAACTTATCCTCTCTTTTTCTCTCCATTTTTCTGTGATCCCAGCCACACCACCATCTTAACCACGACCCAAAATCCTTTCCAAGAACATCTAGCCACTTCCCAACATAATCCAACATCATCTTGTTCGCCAAATCGCAAGGAGAAGCAGGGAGAACACGAACCGAGCAAGACAGCAGCACATACTCCTTCTTTCGACTCTAGATCACTTTTTCCTTGTAAGTAAACTTTAGATCTCATTCATAACTTCTTGGATAACATATTTACACATTCTAGAGCTTCACCACCCACTGATTATGTCCAAAGATAACTTAAAAATCGTATGGAAATACTAAAAACCGTTGGGTAATAGCTTTACCCACTGGATAATAATTTAGATCAACTTAGATCGGGAATAACCGAACCAAAACTTGATGAAATTCAACGTTTCTTAACTCTAAACTCAAGAATTTTGAACCTACTTTCAGAATATGTAAGCCTCTTGTGTTAATTCGGTCATTTACTATTTTTAAGAAATGAAATAAAAATACTTGTATCTGCTGTACTTTCTGACCAGATTTCTAACTGAATTCAAATTGGCATATCTTGGGCTAAGGAACGAATTAGGACCTCAAACCACTTGAAAAACCTGTATTTTTGTGTTAGCTTTCAATCCCCTACTCACACACTTTAAGAAGTTTTGTAATTTTTGAGATCAATAAAATATGACAAAAGAAGTCAATCGGGAAGACTACTAGTGGGTTTTATATAAATTTAATTGAGGAAAAGGGGAAGGCCACCATTTTGAGTTTAATGGAGAGTTTGTAGTAAGGTTAAGCTCAAAAAGTGGTGGCCATGTCATCTCCATTGCAAGCTCCACGTAAGTACATTGGAAGTGCTCTAAGACCATTCCTAACTGTGACAGAAACTGACGGAAATAGACGTGGCATATCTGCGTCACGTCGGCTTTTCACAAAACTGACAGAAACTGACGGCCCCGTGCCAATAGTGACCCGTCACTTTTTTTAGGGACCCATAACTAATATATTAATTAAACAATACACAGATAATTAAAATAAAACACATTTCATTCAAATTAAAATATTACAATTATTAAAGAAAACGTTACACTAATTCAAAAAAACATTACATATAAAAAAATAAAAGTAGCCTAATCCGAGCACGATTCTTCATCTTCGTTCGCAGCCTCATTCTCATTCTCGTCTTCATCCGAATTGTTGGCTCCGTACACATTTTGATATTCTTCAACAACTTCTTTGCGAGCCAATTTGATGATTTTTAGTTCATTTTTTGAGGCCTGTTTTTGTCGTAGCCCCAAATTTGTATAGCAACGGAAGTCGGGTCGGGGCATGAATAATCAAGTATCATAACAGCAAGCTTACAACGAACAACCTCTACATGAGTCTTTTTGAAAATAATTACATTTCCATAGATTAAATACTTGAAATCATAATGTTTACTATCCCAAAAATCTGTTCCCTAGAGTCCACGTCACTGACGGGAGATTCTATTACATAACCAATGTACAAAAAGTAATGTAGTAAAATCTCCTTTAATGTAGTTTGTGAAATCATGAGATCCTAGTAGCTGGTTCCTGAAAGGATCATACTGCAGCTGTGAACCTGAGATTACATGCTAAAATGGTCAACACGAATGTTGATGAGTTCATAGGTTTAAGAGTTAAACTCATATGTATGAACCACAAGATTTCCAATGTGTAGCACGAATGCAAAAATAATGTAATCATATGTGCCATGAGCTCATAGTTCGAAACTTAACCCTTGTTGTTGCCTCCACGAGTGCCTAATCCAAAACACTCGCCCATGCTCAAGTATAAAGCGTCCGTTGACCGGTTAGAGCGACTAACTTGGACAGGGGTGTCAATGCCCAATAGATCTATTCAAATATACCTACGCTTCTAAAATTAACGAACTACAATATGTGAGGACTTTTAGTGGATTATAGTATCACTCATGCAAATCAGTGTAAGTTATCCTTGTACTTGTGTTCATATAAAAACAGTACATAGTAATCTCACCCCGATGTAAAAACAGTAAAAATGGGGCTATGAGACTCACATGAGTCTTGTAAGCTACGTTTATCCAAATAAACGAGTATCCGAATCATAAACTCCTAGCGCCCTAAACGCATAAGGTTATATGTAAGTGGATGTCTCAATGTGACAACTCGCAAATTAGGATATTATTATCTCTAATTAAAACCCTATTACTTGTATTTAGTTCGTGTTTAGGCTAATTACTAGTAACTATTTGTATATATGTGTATATACACGTACATAATTAATGAGAATTACTCAATTTAATCGAATGGATTCCGACTTACTTGGCCGCTGGTGAACCCTTTGTGCTCAACTTAAATTTATTTTAGTGATAAAATAGTTATTAATTATTTAGCATTATTATATCAAAATAATATACACGATAAACTATCCTGTTTGATTCAAAACGTAACGTGTCTGAGAAAACGCACGAATCGAGTCCGACACCCGAACGAAACCCAAATTATATTTTGCTAACCCAAAATAAGTGTTTTAGAAATATTAAATCAAATCAAAATAACACTTATATATTAGAACAAAACTCGAGAAACCAAACGTGTAAACTTAACCTAAAAACCGCGCGATGTAACGTTTAAACAATTAACCAGCATAACACAAACTCGGGAAACAATTCAATAGCCCACCCCATGATTGATAGAGGCCCAAGTCGGCCCAGAAGAGAACCAAATCGGCCATAAGCACCAGCCCAAGCCCAATCCCAACCCTAAATTAACCATATATACGCTACATTATCTCTAATCATTTTCATTTAACCATTTAACCCCAAACTTATCCCCTCCTTTTCTCTCCATTTTTCTGTGATCCCAGCCACACCACCATCTTAACCACGACCCAAAATCCCTTCCAAGAACATCTAGCCACTTCCCAACATAATCCAGCATCATCTTGTTCACCAAATCGCAAGGAGAAGCAGGGAGAACACGAACCGAGCAAGACAGCAGCACATACTCCTTTTTTCGACTCTAGATCACTTTTTCCTTGTAAGTAAACTTTAGATCTTGTTCATAACTCCTCGGATAACATATTTACACATTCTAGAGTTTCACCACCCACTGATTATGTCCAAATATAACTTAGAAATCGTATGGAAATACTATAAATCGTTGGGTAATAGCTTTACCCACTGGATAATAATTTAGATCAACTTAGATCGGGTATAACCGAACCAAAACTTGATGAAATCCAACGTTTATTAACTCTAAACTCAAGCATTTTGAATCTACTTTCAGAATATGTAAGCCTCTTGTGTTAATTCGGTCATTTACTATTTTTAAGAAATGAAATAAAAATACTTGTATCTGCTGTACTTTCTGACCAGATTTCTAACTGAATTCAAATTGGCATATCTTGGGCTAAGGAACGAATTAGGACCTCAAACCACTTGAAAAACCTGTATTTTTGTGTTAGCTTTCAATCCCCTACTCACACACTTTAAGAAGTTTTGTAATTTTTGAGATATGACCAAATTTTTGAGATAGGACCTCAAACCACTTACGTTTATTGATATAAATGCTTACTTACAAAGACTCAGGTGAGTCTTACAGCCCCACTTTTACTGTTTTACTTACGGGGTGAGATACATTGCTTACTTTTCTTGAACACAAGTACCGAACTACTCATTTAATATACAGGATTGTATGAGTTACTTTCCATTTAGTGAAGTCCCTCCATCATACATCGTTAGTTATGGACTTAAGCGCGAACACTAGTTAATGGATCCATTAGGGAAATGACCCTCCCCGCCCGGGGTAGTAGCGCTACCATGAACCGTTCTGTATAAATGGGCGACTATTATTTGTATAAATGGGCGACTATTATTCGTTACTGACGCTTGATCAGTTTCGAGCATGTCGCGGGGGCAACTTATTACTTACGGGGTAAGATTCGATTATGAGCCTCATGGCAACGGTATAAACTTACATACATTTGCAGGACTGCAAATACTTGATTTACCCCTGCTGGCACCACTGATAAAATCTTGTGTTCAAAACTGATATTACCTACAAACCTGTGAGATTCACCAACATTCGTGTTGACCTTTTTAGCATGTATTCTCAGGTACGCTTACGAAGTAGGATTACTCCCGGACATAGCTAGAATCGCATGATTTCAACATAACTGCATTAACGGAGATTCTTAGCATTATCTTTTGTATATTACGATTATGTAATAGAATCTTCCGCCTTACGCGTGGACTCTAGGAAATTACAACTTTTGTATCGAAAACAATATGTTTTTAAATGATTTACTATGAAATGTAACTATTTTCTACTAACGTCTCATTTAGAGGTCGTTTGCTTACGATTATGTGTGATGATATTGGATTAGTAGCGCCCCGTGTTGACTTCCGTTGCATTATAAATTTGGGGGTGCTACAGATTGGTATCAGAGCCATAGTAATAGCGAACTAGGATTGCATTAGTAACCCTAGACTATAACCCATAAGTTGTATACTTGTTCATTATAATTGGTTCGGGAGTTTCATCATTTAATCTTAATTTAACATAGCCTGATCAACTATGTACAATTAAGGGGAAATCGATGAAAATTCTGTAATGGTTGTAATGGAATGGGTATACGGTAGCAGAATTGGAATGTGATAGAACGGGACCAACGCTTAGGTGTTCTTTATGTGTTAGCTTACTATATATAAGATCCTAGATATACTAAGCCTTACATATACGTACTTACTTGCCACAGAAAATGACATCCACTCCTTTGAATACCTTACCTACTTCTTCCCGCCGCCGTTCGGGAATGTGCGCACCACGAGTGGCCAGGAGAACCACTAGCTCGCCTAGGGCTAACCCCCTACTCCAACCACTCCAAGGACAAAAATTCACGCATCTCCCTAAATCTTTCGTGTAAGACTCTGTAATTCGACCGGATGTAATAATTCTCGGGAAATCTTTTGTAAAAATCCTAACTATGTAACATTTCGAATCAATCTCGAATTCAACAATCTAATCCTATCGTTCTACCTTGTCGACAATTATATTGTGATGTAGTATATTACCGCCATTTTATACTTACATTTGCAATGATTAGAATTATCCTCTTAGAGACCTTACACATTCTTCAACCTCTTTTTATCAGAAAACCATGCCGCCAAGGAAGCAAACATACACTGATGCCGAGATCAACCGACTTGTATCTCAAAGGGTGGCCGAAGCTTTAGCCGCTGAACAATCATGAATAAGTGATGATACCGTGAACACAAACACCACCCCCACTCCTACTACCAAACCTTGCACCTATAAGGATTTCAGAAGCTGTGAACCCTTGGAGTTTAAGGGTACTGAAGGGGCGATTGGTCTAGTACGTTGGATTGAGAAAATAGAATCCGTATTCCTTATCTGCAACTGCACCGAGGAGGACAAGGTCAAGTTCTCCACCTGCACTGTTTCTGACAGCGCCCTTACCTGGTGGAACACCTATGCCCAGACCGTGGGCATTGCTACTGCTAACAAACTCCCGTGGGAGGAGTTGAAGAAGATGTTGAGGGGTGAGTATTGTCCCAGAGAGGAATTGAAACAACTAGAAGTAGAATTTTGGAACCACAAGATGCAGGGTGATGACATCACGGGTTACACCAACCGTTTTCACCAACTGGCACTTCTGTGCCCATCCATGGTTGATCCTGAGTACAAGAGGATCGAGAGATATGTCGATGGACTCCCCGACAGGATTCAAGACCTGGTGACTTCATCCAAACCGGGAACTATTCAGAGCGCCATTCGTATGGCTCATGAACTGACGACAAACTCTATCCGCCGTGGAACCATATCTTCATCTTCTGGAAACAACAAACGCAAGTGGGAAGGAAATCCCAACTCATCGAACCAAACCACCAACAAAAAGCCCGAGTCTGTTAAGGCTTATTCATCGGGGTCTGCAGAAAAGAAAGGGTATATCGGGAACAAGCCCTACTGTTCCATATGCAGCCGCCATCATGACGGTTACCCTTGCACCAAATACAAACGGTTCGGACACCTAGCCAAGGATTGCTGAGCCAACATTCCTACCCCTAACCCCAACTCACCAAAGACCTGCTTTGGGTGCGGAAATTCTGGGCATTTCAAGAGTGATTGCCCTAAGCTGAAAACAACAACAACCGAAACAACAACCCTGCTCGCGGTAGAGCATTCGTTATCAAGGCTGGGGAAGCCAGACAAGACCCGAATGTTGTAACAGGTACGATCCTTCTCAACAACCTTACTGCTTTGGTTTTATTTGATACCGGTGCCGATAGAAGCTTCATTTCTGAGAAATTTAGCCCTTTGCTTGACACCACTCCTACTGCCTTAGATGCTAAGTACATTGTAGAGATAGCTAACGGCAATCTGATTGAGACTGATAGCATTATACATGATTGTACACTAAACCTCTCGAGCGAACTCTTTTCCACTGATTTGATACCTGTAGAGATCGGCAATTTTGACATTATCGTCGGTATGGATTGGTTATCCAAGCACCGAGCTGAAATTGTCTGTTATGACAAACTCGTTCGTATACCTCTCGTCTCTGGTGAAACCTTAGTCCTCCAAGGGGAGACCGGTACACAAAATCTGAATATTGTATCGTGCATGAAAACTAGAAAATACCTACGAAAGGGGTATCAAGCCATCCTCGCTCATTTCACCGGGAAGAAGTCGGAGGAGAAGCGACTTGAGGATGTGCCTATTGTGTGGGATTTCCCAGAAGTCTTTCCTGAGGACTTGCCTGGACTTCCGCCACCCAGACAAATCGAATTCCTAATCGAACTTGTGCCGGGAGCTGCACCAATGGCACGAGCTCTGTATCATTTAGCACCTTCCGAAATGTAGAAGTTGTCTAACCAATTATAGGAAATCCTGGATAGAGGATTCATTCGACCAAGTTCCTCGCCTTGGGGAGCTCCGGTCTTATTCGTGAAAAACAAAGATGGATCATTCCGCATGTGTATCGATTACCGAGAGCTGAATAAGCTAACCATAAAGAATCGGTATCCACTTCCTAGAATCGATGACCTATTCAACCGGCTTCAGGGATCGAGTGTTTACTCAAAAATCGACCTACGGTCAGGTTATCACCAACTCCGAGTTCGTGACGATGATATTCCAAAAAAAGCTTTTCGAACACGCTATGGGCATTACGAATTCCAAGTGATGCCATTCGGTTTAACCAACGCACCGGCAGTATTCATGGACCTTATGAATCGGGTGTGCAAACCATATCTTGACAAGTTTGTCATGGTGTTCATTGATGACATTCTGATCTACTCTCACGATGAGCAGGAACATGCTCAGCATCTGAAAACCGTTCTGGAACTTCTCAAACACGAAGAGTTATATGCCAAATTCTCTAAGTGTGAGTTCTGGATTCAAACCGTTCAATTCCTTGGGCACGTCATTGACAGCCAGGGAATCCATGTTGATCCCGCCAAGATTGAAGCAATCAAGGGCTGGGAGTCACCGACCACTCCAACCGAAGTGAGACAATTCTTAGGTCTCGTTGAGTATTACCGTCGATTCATTGAGAACTTTTCAAAAATAGTTGTTCCTCTAATGACACTGACTCAGAAAGATAAGAAATTCGATTGGACCAAAAAACAAGAGTCAGCCTTCCAGCTATTGAAACACAAACTCTGCAGTACACCAATCATGTCCTTACCCGAAGGCACCGATGACTTCATAGTTTATTGCGACACCTCACACCAAGGACTTGGTTGCGTGTTAATGCAACGGGAAAAAGTCATTGCCTATGCCTCACGACAACTAAAAGTTCATGAGAAAAACTATACGACACACGACCTAGAATTAGGTGCCGTGGTATTCGTGCTGTAAAAAATCTGGAGACATTACATCTACGGTACGAAAAGTACTATATTTACCGATCACAAAAGCCTCCAACACATATTCGATCAGAAGGATCTGAACATGAGGCAATGTCGTTGGGTCGAGTTACTTAGTGACTATGACTGCGAAATCAAATACTATCCATGCAAGGCGAACGTAGTTGCCGATGCCTTAAGCCGAAAAGAACGAGTGAAACCCCTTCGAGTCTGAGCCCTCAGTATTACCATCCACAACGATCTCATCACCCAAGTTCTTGCCGCTCAACTCGAAGCACTCAAACCTGAAAACATCATCAATGAAGCCTTGCGAGGCATGGATAAACAATTTGAAATCAAACCTGATGAAAATCGGTACTTCTCTAACCGGGTATGGTTACCCAAATTCGGAAACTTGCGAGATTTGGTGATGGCTGAAGCTCACAAATCTCGATACTCTATACATCCTGGTTCTGAAAAGATGTATCACGATGTCAAAGGATTGTATTGGTGGCCTAACATGAAAGCTGACATTGTCATGTACGTCAGTAAATGCTTAACTTGTTCCAAGGTCAAGGCCGAACACCAAAGACCCTCTGGATTGCTCCAACAACCTAAAATTCCTCAATGGAAATGGGAGCAAATTTCCATGGACTTTATTACCAAACTACCGAAAACTTCGAGCGGTTGCGATACCATTTGGGTGTTATAGACCGTCTCACGAAATCTGCCCATTTTCTGGCCATCAAGGAAACCGACAAGATGGAGCGTTTGGCTCGCATCTACATCAAAGAAATTGTTTCACGATATGGTGTACCTATCTCGATCATCTCGGATAGGGACAGTCGCTTTACTTCCAACTTTTGGCAATCATTACAAAAATCTCTCGGTACTCGTCTGGATATGAGTACTGCTTACCACCCACAAACTGATGGCCAAAGCAAACGAACTATTCAAACACTGGAGGATATGCTACGTGCCTGCGTAGTTGACTTCGGTATTTCTTGGGAAAACCACTTACCATTGTGTGAGTTCTCATACAACAACAGCTACCATACCAGCATTAAGGCCGCACCTTTCGAGGCACTCTACGGACGTAAGTGCCGATCACCTATCTGCTGGACTGAGGTGGGAGATACCCAACTCACTGGTCCAGAAATCATTCACGAAACCACCGAGAAGATCGTTGGTATCCAAAACCGGCTGAAAGCCGCACGTGATACTCAGAAAAGTTACGCTGATGTGAGACGCAAACACGTTGAGTTCCAGGTTAGGGATAAGGTACTTCTTAAGGTGGCACCGTGGAAAGGTGTCATTTGATTTGGAAAACGAGGAAAACTGAACCCTAGGTACATTGGACAGTTTGAAATTCTCGAGAGAATTGGTCCAGTGGCGTATCGACTGCAGCTACCTATCGAAGTTAGTAGCGTGCATCCTACCTTTCACATTTTTAACTTGAAGAAAAGTCTGTCTGATGAGACACTGATCATACCGCTCGACGAAATACTAATCGATGATAAACTTCATTTTGTCGAGGAACCTATGGAAATCATGGACCGCGAGGTCAAACAACTGAAATAGAGTCATATTCCCATCGTAAAGGTCAGGTGGAATTCTAGACGTGGTCCTGAATTCACTTGGGAATGAGAAGACCAAATACGACAGAAATACCCACATCTCTTCCCAGACACTGCACAGACCGCGCCCACGAGCTAATTTCGGGACGAAATTTATTTAACAAGGGGAGAATGTGACAACTTGCAAATTAGGATATTATTATCTCTAATTAAAACCCTATTACTTGTATTTAGTTCGTGTTTAGGCTAATTACTTGTAACTATATGTATATATGTGTATATACACGTACGTAATTAATGAGAATTACTAATTTTAATCGGATGGATTCCGACTTACTTGGCCGTTGGTGAACCCTTTTGTGCTCAACTTAAATCTATTTTAGTGATAAAATAGTTATTAATTATTTGGCATTATTATTTCAAAATAATATACACGATAAACTATCCTGTTTGATTCAAAACGTAATGTGTCTGAGAAAACGCACGAATCGAGTCCGACACCCGAACGAAACTCAAATTATATTTTGCTAACCCAAAATAAGTGTTTTAGAAATATTAAATCAAATCAAAATAACACTTATATATATTAGAAATGAACTCGAGAAACCAAACGTGTAAACTTAACCTAAAAACCGCGCGATGTAACGTTTAAACAATTAACCAGCGTAACACAAACTCGAGGAATAATTCATGAGCCCACCCTATGATTGGGAGAGGCCCAAGTCGGCCCAGAAGAGGCTCAAATCGTCCATAAGCACCAGCTCAAGCCCAACCCTAAATTAACCATATGTAAGCTACATTATCTCTAATCATTTTCATTTAACCATTTAACCCCAAACTTATCCTCTCTTTTTCTCTCCATTTTTCTGTGATCCCAGCCACACCACCATCTTAACCACGACCCAAAATCCTTTCCAAGAACATCTAGCCACTTCCCAACATAATCCAACATCATCTTGTTCGCCAAATCGCAAGGAGAAGCAGGGAGAACACGAACCGAGCAAGACAGCAGCACATACTCCTTCTTTCGACTCTAGATCACTTTTTCCTTGTAAGTAAACTTTAGATCTCATTCATAACTTCTTGGATAACATATTTACACATTCTAGAGCTTCACCACCCACTGATTATGTCCAAAGATAACTTAAAAATCGTATGGAAATACTAAAAACCGTTGGGTAATAGCTTTACCCACTGGATAATAATTTAGATCAACTTAGATCGGGAATAACCGAACCAAAACTTGATGAAATTCAACGTTTCTTAACTCTAAACTCAAGAATTTTGAACCTACTTTCAGAATATGTAAGCCTCTTGTGTTAATTCGGTCATTTACTATTTTTAAGAAATGAAATAAAAATACTTGTATCTGCTGTACTTTCTGACCAGATTTCTAACTGAATTCAAATTGGCATATCTTGGGCTAAGGAACGAATTAGGACCTCAAACCACTTGAAAAACCTGTATTTTTGTGTTAGCTTTCAATCCCCTACTCACACACTTTAAGAAGTTTTGTAATTTTTGAGATTAATAAAATATGACAAAAGAAGTCAATCGGGAAGACTACTAGTGGGTTTTATATAAATTTAATTGAGGAAAAGGGGAAGGCCACCATTTTGAGTTTAATGGAGAGTTTGTAGTAAGGTTAAGCTCAAAAAGTGGTGGCCATGTCATCTCCATTGCAAGCTCCACGTAAGTACATTGGAAGTGCTCTAAGACCATTCCTAACTGTGACAGAAACTGACGGAAATAGACGTGGCATATCTGCGTCACGTCGGCTTTTCACAAAACTGACAGAAACTGACGGCCCCGTGCCAATAGTGACCCGTCACTTTTTTTAGGGACCCATAACTAATATATTAATTAAACAATACACAGATAATTAAAATAAAACACATTTCATTCAAATTAAAATATTACAATTATTAAAGAAAACGTTACACTAATTCAAAAAAACATTACATATAAAAAAATAAAAGTAGCCTAATCCGAGCACGATTCTTCATCTTCGTTCGCAGCCTCATTCTCATTCTCGTCTTCATCCGAATTGTTGGCTCCGTACACATTTTGATATTCTTCAACAACTTCTTTGCGAGCCAATTTGATGATTTTTAGTTCATTTTTTGAGGCCTGTTTTTGTCGTAGCCCCAAATTTGTATAGCAACGGAAGTCGGGTCGGGGCATGAATAATCAAGTATCATAACAGCAAGCTTACAACGAACAACCTCTACATGAGTCTTTTTGAAAATAATTACATTTCCATAGATTAAATACTTGAAATCATAATGTTTACTATCCCAAAAATCTGTTCCCTAGAGTCCACGTCACTGACGGGAGATTCTATTACATAACCAATGTACAAAAAGTAATGTAGTAAAATCTCCTTTAATGTAGTTTGTGAAATCATGAGATCCTAGTAGCTGGTTCCTGAAAGGATCATACTGCAGCTGTGAACCTGAGATTACATGCTAAAATGGTCAACACGAATGTTGATGAGTTCATAGGTTTAAGAGTTAAACTCATATGTATGAACCACAAGATTTCCAATGTGTAGCACGAATGCAAAAATAATGTAATCATATGTGCCATGAGCTCATAGTTCGAAACTTAACCCTTGTTGTTGCCTCCACGAGTGCCTAATCCAAAACACTCGCCCATGCTCAAGTATAAAGCGTCCGTTGACCGGTTAGAGCGACTAACTTGGACAGGGGTGTCAATGCCCAATAGATCTATTCAAATATACCTACGCTTCTAAAATTAACGAACTACAATATGTGAGGACTTTTAGTGGATTATAGTATCACTCATGCAAATCAGTGTAAGTTATCCTTGTACTTGTGTTCATATAAAAACAGTACATAGTAATCTCACCCCGATGTAAAAACAGTAAAAATGGGGCTATGAGACTCACATGAGTCTTGTAAGCTACGTTTATCCAAATAAACGAGTATCCGAATCATAAACTCCTAGCGCCCTAAACGCATAAGGTTATATGTAAGTGGATGTCTCAATGTGACAACTCGCAAATTAGGATATTATTATCTCTAATTAAAACCCTATTACTTGTATTTAGTTCGTGTTTAGGCTAATTACTAGTAACTATTTGTATATATGTGTATATACACGTACATAATTAATGAGAATTACTCAATTTAATCGAATGGATTCCGACTTACTTGGCCGCTGGTGAACCCTTTGTGCTCAACTTAAATTTATTTTAGTGATAAAATAGTTATTATATATTTAGCATTATTATATCAAAATAATATACACGATAAACTATCCTGTTTGATTCAAAACGTAACGTGTCTGAGAAAATGCACGAATCGAGTCCGACACCCGAACGAAACCCAAATTATATTTTGCTAACCCAAAATAAGTGTTTTAGAAATATTAAATCAAATCAAAATAACACTTATATATTAGAACAGAACTCGAGAAACCAAACGTGTAAACTTAACCTAAAAACCGCGCGATGTAACGTTTAAACAATAAACCAGCATAACACAAACTCGGGAAACAATTCAATAGCCCACCCCATGATTGATAGAGGCCCAAGTCGGCCCAGAAGAGAACCAAATTGGCCATAAGCACCAGCCCAAGCCCAAGCCCAACCCTAAATTAACCATATATACGCTACATTATCTCTAATCATTTTCATTTAACCATTTAACCCCAAACTTATCCCCTCCTTTTCTCTCCATTTTTCTGTGATCCCAGCCACACCACCATCTTAACCACGACCCAAAATCCCTTCCAAGAACATCTAGCCACTTCCCAACATAATCCAGCATAATCTTGTTCACCAAATCGCAAGGAGAAGCAGGGAGAACACGAACCGAGCAAGACAGCAGCACATACTCCTTTTTTCGACTCTAGATCACTTTTTCCTTGTAAGTAAACTTTAGATCTTGTTCATAACTCCTCGGATAACATATTTACACATTCTAGAGCTTCACCACCCACTGATTATGTCCAAATATAACTTAGAAATCGTATGGAAATACTATAAACCGTTGGGTAATAGCTTTACCCACTGGATAATAATTTAGATCAACTTAGATCGGGTATAACCGAACCAAAACTTGATGAAATCCAACGTTTATTAACTCTAAACTCAAGCATTTTGAATCTACTTTCAGAATATGTAAGCCTCTTGTGTTAATTCGGTCATTTACTATTTTTAAGAAATAAAATAAAAATACTTGTATCTGCTGTACTTTCTGACCAGATTTCTAACTGAATTCAAATTGGCATATCTTGGGCTAAGGAACGAATTAGGACCTCAAACCACTTGAAAAACCTGTATTTTTGTGTTAGATTTCAATCCCCTACTCACACACTTTAAGAAGTTTTGTAATTTTTGAGATATGACCAAATCTTTAAGCATGTGTCGAAAAAATGAACTTCTGGACCTTTACTCCTTTACAAAATGATTTCTCGACTTGTGTTTGGTTTTAGGATTAATAAAGGTAAGTTCCAGAAAGTTAAAACATAGGAGAAGTTTTGGGTCAAAACTT
This sequence comes from Pseudognaphalium luteoalbum, assembly GCA_963422505.1. Lineage (NCBI taxonomy): Eukaryota > Viridiplantae > Streptophyta > Magnoliopsida > Asterales > Asteraceae > Pseudognaphalium > Pseudognaphalium luteoalbum. The sequence goes on from OY730194.1 coordinate 14,052,583, forward strand.
ATTATTTGCTCATGTTTTAACATATTAAAGGTTGTGTCAAAGTTTCGGGTCAAACCGAGCATTTTTGACTTTGGACTTTAAATTGTAAAAACTTTCCAGCCCGATTTGCGACACAACTTGAGACATAACTTTTCCGTCGCAACTTATTACGACAGAAAACCTATAAATTGCGACACAACTTTTCCGTCGCAACTCCTTGGTACATAACTTTTTCGTCACAACTTATTGCGACAGAAAACCTATAAATTGCGACACAACTTTTCCATCGCAACTCCTTGCGACATAACTTTTCCGTCGCAACTTATTGCGATAGCAAACCCTGATTTAGTGACACAACTTTTCTGTCGCAACTTATTGCGACAGAAACCTTCCGTCACAATTCTCAGAATACTTAAAAACATTTAACTATCAAGTATTGGACCCGAGTAACAACCAAACAATATATGATACTACTCGTACTTATAATACATATGCTAGGAAAGTATACAATGAAACGATACGCAACCTAATAATAATATCTTCGGAAATTATTATTACATACCTAAACTTCACCAACGGGCCACACACGATTTCAAAACACAAACGATAAACAACTTTGGACATAACTAGTTGAGTGGACAACTAGCATGGATGTTCTTTCGAGACATCTACTTATATAACCTTATATGTCTAGGACATTAGAAGGTTACGGGTTCGGAGAACCTACTTGCTGATTTTAGCACCCAGACTTACGTTTATTGATATAAACGCTTACTTGCAAAGACTCAGGTGAGTCTTACAGCCCCACTTTTACTGTTTTACTTACGGGGTGAGATACATTGCTTACTTTTCTTGAACACAAGTACCGAACTACTCATTATATATACAGGATTGTATGAGTTACTTACCATTTAGTGAAGTCCCTCCATCATACATCGTTAGTTATGGACTTAAGCGCGAACACTAGTTAATGGATCCATTAGGGAAATGACCCTCCCCGCCCGGGGTAGTAGCACTACCACGAACCGTTCTGTATAAATGGGTGACTATTATTCGTTACTTACGCTTGATCAGTTTCGAGCATGTCGCGGGGGCAACTTATTACTTACGGGGTAAGATTCGATTATGAGCCTCATGGCAATGGTATAAACTTACATACATTTGCAGGATTGCAAATACTTGATTTACGCCTGCGGGCACCACTGATAAAATCTTGTGTTTAAAACTGATATTACCTACAAACCTGTGAGATTCACCAACATTCGTGTTGACCTTTTTAGCATGTATTCTCAGTTACGCTTACGAAGTAGGATTACTCCCGGACATAGCTAGATTCGCATGATTTCAACATAACTGCATAAACGGAGATTCTTAGTATTATCTTTTGTATATTACGATTATGTAATAGAATCTCCCGCCTTACGCGTGGAACCTAGGAAATTACAACTTTTGTATCGAAAACAATATATTTTCAAATGATTTACTATGAAATGTAACTATTTTCTACTAACGTCTCATTTAGAGGTCGTTTGCTTGGGATTATGTGTGATGATATTGGATTAGTAGCGCCCGTGTTGACTTCCGCTGCATTATAAATTTGGGGGTGCTACACAAAAGACCATTAATGCTAGTTGTCCACTTAATTAGTTATGTCCAAGTGGTTGTCGTTTGTGTTTTCGAAAACGTGTACGGCCCATTGGTGACGTTTGGTAATAATGATTTCCGAAAACATTATTATTATGTTTGTTTCATTGTATACTTATAAAAGTATAGGTATTGCGTGTATGAGTATTATCGTATATGGTTTAATAGTTGTTACACGAATCCGATACTTGGTGGTGAATAGTGTTTTCAAATAGACTGTTGATGGCGACACTCGAAGCGACACTCCGGTTGGGCTACGACACTAAGGTTGTGAAATTCTGGTAGGTGGCGGCACAAAAGTTAGTGTCGATAACGACGGCACTCGAATATATAGCGGCACTCAGACAAGTGTTGCTAGTTATGATTCTGTATTATTGGGCGACACTCGAAGTCAGTGTCGCATGAGGCGATATTCATATGTTGTGGCACTTGGATTAGTGACGCAGATTGTGAAAAATTGACTTGTAGTGATACTTTGGGTTAGTTTCGCAGGTGGCAAGTTTTTGATAGGTTGCGGCACTTAAGTTAGTGCCGCTAGTGTAGGTTGCGACACTCAATCGAGTTTCGCAGGTCGGGCCTGAGTTGAGTTCCACTTTTATGGACTGGTCAAACGTGTTCGGTTTGACCCGAAACTTTTATAAGACACTTATTTATGTTCATAAACTCATAAAAAGTAAGTTTTATGGTTTTTGGAAATCCCGAAAGTAAAAAGTCCCTGAGGTTGTTTTAGCATATTTTATACTGTGTTCGTGGTTCATTTTGACTAAGTAAACGTTCGCGATAAAATTCAAGAAAATTCCAACACATTCCCCTATGTCTTAGATTTCCAACATATATTTTTACATAATTTTTAGTTGAGTATAAGTCGTTCAAAACACTTAATGTTTACACCTGTGTCAAGCAGCATTATCTCAGTATATGTGTTCAAAGATTTATTCGTAACTCGAGTTTTACATAACTTCAGAAAACGTAATCATACTACTTTGAAATCTAACACAACTTGTGAACTTTTCCAAGTGGTTTCATGTCATATAGATTCTTGTACATCAAGATACATCATCCCAAAGTTTGACCAAAATTTCTGACCAAAAGCCAGACTTTATATGTACTTTCCTAGAATCATTTTAAAATAGTATTTGAACTCAGAAAAATATGAGACCACTTGGGATCGAAATTTAACATCTTGAATTTGATTTTAGACATAAGAATCGTCCGATTTGGTTAAGTCATGTGTTAGATATCCCGATCTAAAGTTGGGTAAAGTTTTTGTCTAGTGGGTCCTAGTATAGTCCGATGGTTTTTCGTGTTTCGAAAGAGTTTTCTGGTTGTTTCTTGGACAATATTTCATGAGAGTGGAGTTCTAGCATGAAGATTAACATGTTCCAAGTAGATCTAATGAAGGAGAGGAGGTTTCTTACCAAGAAAGCAGATCTAAAAGTCAAAAATGAAAGAGATGCAACTGCTGTCTTCTTTGTGCTCGTTTTCTTCTTGTACATACCGTGTAGATGAAAAGGATGATGGTGGTGGTTGTCGATGGAGCTTGTGGTGGCTGTGGAGGTGGTGTGGCTGCTGGTATTGATCAGTTTTTAGAGAGGGAAAGGAGAGAAAAAGAGATAAGATTGAGAGAGAGTAAGTTTGAGTGTTGATATTTGTTTGTTGTGAGATAATGAAAGAGCGATATGAATAAAAGGGGAAGGAGGGGTCGGTTTGGGGCTGGGCCTACCCATTGGATTTCTGGGATCGCAAACTTCGCTCCCCAAATTCATGTTACGTTACATGGTCGGTTAATCATTAATCTCATTTCAAATGTTTTAATCGTCGAGCGTATATTTGTTTTGTTTTGTTAGTGATATGTTCACGTTATATTTAGTGGAAGTAATATTTTGAAATACTTTATTTACCATTTTCAAAATATTTTTCGGGTTTCATTCGGTTGACGAGTTTGGTTTGCGCATTTTCGTTGTGTCGGTTATGTTTTATATTAAACGTACAATGTTTCGTATGTTATTAATACATAATAACATAAAAATAACTACATTTAACTTCAAAATATATTTATGTTATTTATGAAAAAGTTTCACCAACGTCCGTATATGTCAGAATCCATCCGATTGTTTCGCGTAATTACGACTAATTACGTACGTGTATATATACATATATATAAATAGTTACAAGTAATTAGACTAAGTTAGAACTAAATACATGTAATAACGTTATGGTTAAGTACAAATGGTGGCCTAAATTACCGGGAGTCACATTCTCCCCTTGTTAAAGAAATTTCATCCCGAAATTAGTCTGATGTCACGGTTGGTGCGGGGTCTGAGAAGAGGTGTAGGTATTTCTCGCGTATCTGACCTTCTCATTCCCAAGTGAATTCAGGACCTCACCTCGAATTCCACCAGACCTAAATGATGAGAATGCGACTCTGTTTCAAGCGTTTGACCTTTCGGTCCATGATTCCTACGGGTTCCTCAACGAAATGAAGTTTGTCATCAATTTGGATTTCGTCGAGCGGTAAGATAAGTGTCTCATAAGACAAGAATTTCTTAAGGTTAGAAATGTGAAAAGTGTTGTGTACGCTACTGAGTTCAAAGGGTAACTGCAGCCGATATGCCACTGGACCAATTCTTTCCAGAATTTTGAATAGTCCGATGTACCTGGGGTTAAGTTTCCCACTTTTGCCAAATCGAATGACACCTTTTCAAGGTGACACTTTTAACAATATTTTATCCCCCATTTGGAATTCGAGGTGTGCGTCTCTCATCAGCATAACTCTTGACGATCACGTGCGGCTTTCAGCCGGTTATGTATACCTACAATTTTCTCAGTGGTTTCGTGAATGATTTCCGGACCGGTGAGTTGGCTATCTGTCGCACCCCCAAATTTGGGTTGCGGAAGCGAATCGGGTCGGGACGCGACTTATCAATAATCACAGCACATAAGATATATAATGAACGACCACTATATGCGTCGTTTACAACTTGAATTGATAAAACCAATGTTTACATCAAAATATAGTTTACATTAGAATTGAGATATTTACATTACATAATTACTTTATACAAAATAAAATAATGCAATTAAATCTCTATTTTGTTTGAATGCTGACTCGAGCTAATGAATCCTGATTGGGCAGTCCAACCTACTGCTGAGTAGCTATGATACATGCTAAAATGAGTCAGCGAAACGCTGGTGAGCTCATAGGTTTGTATGTCAGAACATATAGTATGATCTGCAAGATTTAATTGAATTTAAAGTGCAATTAAGCAAATTAAAAGTTATACAGCCATGAGCACATAGTCTGAGCTTAACTCGAGGTGTCAGGTCCACATTTAAGGTATCCTGATCGAGGTGCCTCCCACGAATGCCTAATCTACACTTGTATGAACAAATATTAATGCACCCATTTAACCAGTTAGTGCGTGCTAACCCGGATGAGAATGGTCAATCCTATATGGTACCATATCTAATATTCACGCTACAACGTATTACCAAACTATGCTGAGGAGGGCTTTGAAAAGATTAGTGAGATAAATCATGTAGTATTTGTTTGATTTCGTACTTGCGTTCATATAGTAAAATAAAATGAGGAATGATATCACACCCCTGAGTAAAACGGGAAAATAGGGGCTATGAGAATCACCTGAGTCTTGAAGCGTAAAGCTTTATTTGTTTGAATAATTGATGTCCGAAGACTTGTAACCTGATGGTGTCCAAGACATGCGATGGTTATAAACGTAAGTAGGTATCTATAAAGATCACCTTTGTAGTTGTTCATCCAACTAGAATGTCCAAATTACTACGATTTGGTTGATTAACTTATCCAAGTTACTACGACTTGGTTGATTTGATTATGTTTTGAAAACGTGTATGGCCCGTTGGTGATGGTTTGTGATGATAATAATAATCTATGAATTCATTTCATTATGCTTATTAAGGTAGGAAATCGGGTACGGGGGCAGCGCCCCTGGTAGCGGGGTCCAAGGGGCAGAGCCCCTGGCTTTAGTGAAAAACGATATTGGGTATCATTAAGTGATGAATTTGAATTTGGGTATCATTAAGTGATGAATTTTCAAGTCTTGACACTTAGTAAAAACAATGAGTTGCAAACATTCTGTTTTTAGCGTCACTTATAGCGACACTTAGGGGTTTATGCGACACTCAGGAAGTGCCACATAAAATTAGAAATTCTGAAATGTTAGCGTCACTTAGGGAAGTGAAGCATAAAACGGCGACACTTAGGCAAGTGTCGGATGGAAGTGTCGGTACAAGTGTCATGCATCATTAGGGCTAGTGTCGTATGAAATCAGATTTCGATTATAGGCGACACTTGGACAAGTGCCGCTAGAAGTGTCGGTTCGGAAGTGTCGGGTATTGAATTTGCGACACTTAGGCAAGTGTCAGGAATTATGTGGCACTTAGACAAGTGACGCAGGATTAGGGCTTTTAGTGACACTTAATGCGTCACTTAAGGAAGTGACGCATCACTGGATCTGGCCGTGCGACACTTAGGTCTGATCGGAAATTTTGAGTTCAAAAATGAGTTTTCCGGTTTCCGTTTGGCCCGAAACTTTTACCCAACCCATATTTGGACATTTCACGTTTATACAAACCACAAACAAGTAAAATAAATGAAATTGGAGTGTTTTCGAGATTTTGTCGGAAACTTATGAGTTAACGCTAGGAGAAACCGAAAATGTAGAAATGTAGATCGTGATGCGGTGAACGTTTTCTTCCAAAGGAGTGGAGTGATTGAAGGTGATTTAGTGGTGTTTGTAGGTGGTTGAAGGTGGTGATAGAATGGTGGTGTTTGAAAGAGAGAAGAAACAGAGAGAGAAAAAAGTATGGATGTGTGTGTGTGTGTGTGTGTTTGAATGAGTGAAAGGGTGAGGGGGTGATGTCCATCCCCTTTCCTTGGCCGGTTTTTTGGGGGCCCACTGAAGTGTGGGTCTCCAATTTTTTTAATCTCGTGCATTCGCGCTCCGTGCGGTGTTCGTTTTCCCGATTGTATAAACGTTAAATAATTATTTTATACGTTTAAATATACGTTTTAAAATACTAATGTTTAATCAATATCTTGGTTGAAGTATTTTACCAAATACTTAATAATTAAGTTATAAAATATAACTTAACTTCGTTTTGATTGTTTACTCGCTTAATATTTTAATCGCGTAGACGTTTGTTTGTACGATACGAATTAATTATGAAATATTATCAAAATAATATTTTGAATAAAATAGTGTATTAAATAATGTTATATTATTTAATAAAATTGTTCACCAACGTCCGTATTAATTGAATCCGATTACATTCGATTTGAATTGCGTACGATTTAATCAAATCGCATAATTGTATATATTCAGCAATATATATTTCGATACATTAAGTATCCCAACACACAACTAATTACATGTATTAACAGTTGATTAGGCACTAATCACTAGTACTAATTTGACGGGTGTTACACTATCTCCCACCTCAGTCCAACATACGGGTGATCCACACTTTCATCCATAAAGTGCCTCGAATGGTGCAGCCTTAATGCTGGTGTGATAACTGTTATTGTACGAAAACTCGCACAAAGGTAAGTGGTTTTTGTGACACCTGGTCAAAAATGACCTAAAATTTGGTCAAAATTTAAACTTTTATTTCAAGTATTATATACTCAAACTACTGAAGTGTACAAGTATAATATATATAAATATATATAATAACGTTAAACGATTATATGATAATCGCGAATATACAAATCTGACAGAACGCAGAAACTTAAAATGGACGTTGGTGCAAAACATTTCTAAATAAAGTATTATTGTCAAGAATAATAATTATTTACTCCGTTAAAAATTTAAATACATTTTAAACACACAAAACTACCCGTCAAAATGAATTGAAATAAAGATATATTTTTTATATCTAGTTAAAAGTAGTTTTATGAAATACTTCGATTAAAAACTTATACGATTTTATATTTAAATGATTTTCATTTGAAAACATTATACTACTTTTCGATCGGGTACAAAAACAGGTATTTTGTACCGCGAGTGGGAGCCAACTACCTCCAATAATTGGAGGTAGACATAATGTAACACCCCGCAAATTTAAACGTGATTACGTACACTAAACATTTGCATTTTAGGCTAATTCCCTAACTTTGAGTGAATTCACAACTACTTTTAGAGGTAAGTCTAGCAAAGCCCAACTAGTTAATACGCGTAGTATTACTTATTTATAATTAGTTGTAATTATGTACAGAATGATTTAAACAACGCGACAAAAATATACGACTGTTGGAGAACAAAATTATTTAACAATATGAATTTTTTAAATAACATTAATGTTTATTAAATATTATGTCGATAATATTTACAAGTATTTCGTAACGAATAACATTTATTACGTAAAACTGAAACAAAATAAAGTTTAATATTTTATAAACTCAACTAGATTAGTTTTATAAATATCCCAATTAAAAATATAATGGAATGCGTATTTAAAAATATATTATTTAAAATATTGTAACATGTAACGATCGGGTAAACAAACACTGATTAAATACCACAAAATTGGGACAAGTCCCTCCCCCATTGTGGAAGACCCAAAACCGGCCCCCCTCCCCTACTCTCCCCTTTCATTTTCATTCTCACCATCATCTTATCTTTTCTTTTCTCTCTCTCTCTCTCTCTCAAAAACTACCTCTACCACCATCAAAACCACCACCACAAAATCACGCAAATACTACATCAAAAACGCATCAAATCACATAACTCCTTTAGAGAAAAACGATCACGGAGTCGAGCTCTACCTTCCTATCTTCTCGGATTTCTCATGCGATAATTTTGTAAGATCCGGACAATCCCGCAAACTCCTAAATCTTGCTATTTTCTTTGATATCTCATGTTTATAATACTTAATATACCATGTTTTAGTGTTTTTAACAACTGATTATGTCCAAATCGAAGCTTAAATTTCATTTTTTTACAAACTGATCTACGAATAGTCTAAGTGACGCATCAGGCCCAAAAACAGTATTGCGTCACTTAAGTGACGCACTAAGTGTCGCATAAAGCGTCGCACTAAGTGTCGCATAAAGCGTCGCACTAAGTGACGCACTAAGTGTCGCACTAAGTGTCGCATAATGGAATGCGTATTTAAAAATATATTATTTAAAATATTGTAACATGTAACGATCGGGTAAACAAACACGGATTAAATACCACAAAATTGGGACAAGTCCCTCCCCCATTGTGGAAGACCCAAAACCGGCCCCCCTCCCCTACTCTCCCCTTTCATTTTCATTCTCACCATCATCTTATCTTTTCTTTTTTCTCTCTCTCTCTCTCTCAAAAACTACCTCTACCACCATCAAAACCACCACCACAAAATCACGCAAATACTACATCAAAAACGCATCAAATCACATAACTCCTTTAGAGAAAAACGATCACAGAGTCGAGCTCTACCTTCCTATCTTCTCGGATTTCTCATGCGATAACTTTGTAAGATCCCGACAATCCCGCAAACTCCTAAATCTTGCTATTTTCTTTGATATCTCATGTTTATAATACTTAATATACCATGTTTTAGTGTTTTTAACAACTGATTATGTCCAAATCGAAGCTTAAATTTCATTTTTTTACAAACTGATCTACGAATAGTCTAAGTGACGCATCAGGCCCAAAAACAGTATTGCGTCACTTAAGTGACGCACTAAGTGTCGCATAAAGCCCTCTTTTTGCGTCACTTGGCCAAGTGACGCTACAAACCCTCTTTTTCCGACACTTACACCGACACTTACACCGACACTCTTACCCGACACTTCCATACGTCACTAGCTTAAGTGACGCCTCATATGCGACACTTCCTCGAGTGACGCTAATAATTCAGAACTTACCATTTTATGCGACACTTCCTAAGTGTCGCTACCCTAAGGAAAGTGACGCCTCAAGTGACGCTAAAAACAAAAAGTTTACAACTTTTTCACCTATCTTTAGTATGAAATTTTGCCACCTGATTTTACTCAGAAATGAAATTTCGAATGCGTTTTTACTACAGCAACATAGCAGAAATGAAAAATTTTCCAAGCTCGACCCCAGCCAGGGGCTCTGCACCTTGGACCCCGCCAGGGGTTGCCACCCCTTGGACCCCGCTACCAGAGGCGCTGCCCCCAGACCCCCGTACACAATTTCATACTTTATGAACCACAATGAAACAAATATAAAAATGTTTTCAGAGATTACCATTACAAACAGTTACCAACGAGTCGTATACATTTTCACAACTACGAAATACAAACATAAACGTTAAACAAATCCTTTGGATATAACTTAGTTGTACGAACACTAGCATGGATGGTCGACTTAGACATCCACGTACTTATCAAAATCTCATACGTTTAGGACGTTAGGAGATACCGGACTATACTTGGGCTTTAGGCTTTGCTAGCACTCGAACATACTCAACTCAATAGGTGAGTTCACGACCCCACTTTTAAATGTTTTACTGCTTTCAACTTGGGGTGAGAAACATAGTCAACTGCTTTATTGATTTCCATAACTGCTTTTACTTACATGATTGTATACTTGTTTTACTCGAACGATAGAGTACTGTGAACTATTGAACTCTTACAGAAAACTGGTATATATGAAACAACATTTTCATACTATAAACTTGTTAAACTTTGTTTGGTAAACCGGAGAACGACCGGTACTTTTATGTAAACGTTGGAGAACGAACAACAATGTATTTTAGTGCTAGAGAACGAATGGCCAAGTGGACGGGAGAACGAACCATGCGTCTTTTGACCGGAGAACGACCGGTACAGTGTTTTGCTGGAGAACGACCAGCAGTATTTATTGCAAGAGAACGACTGGCCGAGTTCGGACGGGAGAACGACCCGTACATCTTTTGACCGGAGAATGACCGGTACTGATTTGGAAATGCTGGAGAACGACCATCAACGTATTGCAACCTGTATTTTGGGTAACATCCCACGTAAACGGTATTTGGGTAACATCCCACGTAAACGGTATTTGGGTAACATTCCACGCAAACTGTATTTTGGGTGACATCCCAACCGAACTATACTTGGATAACATTCCACAAAACGTTTACTTAACTATTATGGCAATAACTATTCATGAACGTATTGGTTTTAACAACTGTGCTTACAAACTTGATTCAACTATTGCAAACATAAAACCTATGAATTCACTCAACCTCGTTGTTGACTTTTACTGTGTTTTTTAGGGAATTAGCTGTTTAGTCATATTTACGAAATCTACTTTTGTAACTTAAATACCTTTCAACTTATACGATTCGATGAATCATAAACTTTGTAACTATTACTTTTGGCATCTTAATATATATTATGTTCTGTTGTAATCATAAGCTCTGATACGTATGCATGTACCGTGAATTGTGGCATTCCCCATAATTAACTAAATGCTTCCGCTAAACAAAATCAACGAATTTGGGGGTGTTACACATAACCCGATTGAACACCCCTGTGTTCTCATTCTCATCTCTCGATCTCTCCCTCTCTTCTCGGTTTTTCATCATCATTCAACAACACCAACAACAAATCAAACAACAACATAATCATCATCTTCTTCATCATCAAGTGATCATCATCATCATCGAGTTCATCATCATAGCCACTCACGGTTTCCATTTTAATACGTAAGAAATTCTCCACGTAATCTTTATGTTTTCGTGTTTAAATTACATTTATAAGCATGCTTTTATGTTCTATAAACTGATTATGTCCAAGAAATTGATTCTCCATCATTATTCTATGATTCTGATATGAACAGACCCTGAAACAGCCTTCAGCCGATCGGCTAAGTGAATCCAGCCGATCGGGTAACTTTTCCCCAGCCGTTCGCCTAAGAAACCATAGTTGATCGGCTATGTACTATGTTCCAGGAAACCATATTTTGTAGATTTGTATCCCTCTGAGTGACGGTCATTTGGGCGCCTGAATCACCTCAATCCGAGTTCATATGAGGAAGATATGGCCAAAACGGTCCAGCCTCGCCAAATCAGTTTAATGACAAACGTTTTTACGAAAACAAACCAAAATATGTTTTTGAAAGATAATTTCAATTCCGTCACCAACGGGCCGTACTTATTTACAAACTTGAACATAAACACTTATTAAATACTTTGGGGCATAATTAAACCCAACAAACACTTATACGGATGGTTTAGTTAAACATCCACTTACTCGTTATAATCTCACATGTTTAGGGCATTAGGAGAATACCATTGGAACAACTCACGTACTTTAGGATTGCTTGCTCTTCAGGTGAGTCTCACGGCCCCTTTTTACTGTCTTTACTTTGGGGAAGATGCATTGCTTGTTTTACTTGTATACATATATGTATGTAGGGTTTTACCGACTTGTAAATTTACTACTTGATAGACATACTACTTTACAAACTTACTGACTACTACTATACTACTTTACAAACTTAATACATTACGAACTTATTACCTTACGTACTTTCTACTTTGCAAACGTACTAACTTTACTGGTTTACTACTTGACGAACTTATTACATTACTACTTTACAAGTTTACCGACTTATAAACTTACTGTTTTACTGAAATACTACTGACTTGCTACTTTACAAACTTACTGTCTTATCAACTTGTATACTTACTGTTTTACCAACTTGTATACTTACTGCATGACTGACTTACAAATGTACCATTTTACAAACTGAACCGACTTACATACCTACAGACTTACTGAATTGCATGAGTTTCCGTTTAATCCAATGAAGGCCTCTGAATCATAGTTGTTAGTTATAAGATAAGCGCGAGTTTTAGTATATGGATCCATATGGGACTGACAATCCCCGCCTGGGGTGGTAGCGCCACCACAAACCGTACTCGTATAAACAGGTGTTTCTTACTCGTTTCGTATGAGTGTTTTTGGATTAGCACTCACGGGGGCAAATTACATACATTGTTAAGCTTAGACTATGATGGCTCATGGCAAGATACACCGACCTTACTACAATTATGAATTACTTACTTACTGATGTACACGTTGTGATATCATTACTACTGACTGATTATACTCATACAATAAATTACTTACTATTTTGTGTACAAATTTCTACTATTGTTTATTACAAACATGTGACATTCACCAACCTTTTGGTTGACGCTTTTAGTGATGCATTCTCAGGTACACAGCAACAGTAGGAATGGCCTGCAGGATATGCTAAGCTAGTACGAGTCGCATGCATACACACTTATGAAGATTTTACTTGCATTATCTTTTGTACTTTGATTATGTATTTAAAATCTTCAGAATCATTTTGCGAACTCACTAAATGATGTATACTTTTGACTTAAAACCTTGTACTACTTTTGTAATGTAATGTATTTTCAAAAACGTCTCATTTAGAGTCGTTTGCTTAATCTTCATGCTTGATATTTGATTAGTCACGCCCAAAAACAATCGCTTCCGCAAAGCATGAAATTGGGGGTGTGACAGTTTTCCCAGCTATTAGTGAAGTCCACTACGTAAGCTCGTAGCATGTCCTCTAGTGTTTGGATGGTTCGTTCACTTTGACCATCGGTTTGTGGGTGGTAAGCTGTACTCATATCCAGACGAGTACCCAAGGCTTTCTGAAGGGATAGCCTGAATCGGGAGGTGAAATGGCTATCTCTATCCGAGATGATCGAGATGGGCATGCCATTTCGTGCGATGATTTCCTTTATGTATATACGAGTTAAACGTTCCATTTTGTCGGTTTCTTTAATGGCCAAGAAATGAGCAGATTTGGTGAGACGGTCGACAATCACCCAAATGGTATCATAATCACTCAGTGTTTTTGGTAACTTGTTAATGAAATCCATGGTGATCTGCTCTCATTTCCATTGTGGTATTTTCGGCTGATGTAGCAATCCAGAAGGTTTACGTTATTTGGCTTTAACTTTCTAACAAGTTAGGCATTTGCTAACATAGGTAGCTATGTTGGCTTTCATGTTGGGCCGCCAATACAACTCCTTAATGCCATGATACATCTTGTCAGCTCCAGGATGTATAGAGTATTTAAATGTGTGAGCTTCGTCCATCATCAAATCTCGCAGGTTTCCAAAATTTGGTTACTAGATTCTGTTTGAGAAGTATTTGGCCCCATCGGGTTTGGTTTCAAATTGTTTATATATGCCTCGCAAGACCTCATTTTTCATGTTTTCATTTTTGAGTGCTTCGAGTTGAGCGGTGTGAATTTGAGCAGAAAGGTTGATGTGTATGGTCATACCAAGGGCTCGAACTCGAATGGGTTTCACTCTTTTCTTTCTGCTTAAGGCATCAGCAACAACGTTAGCCTTGCCTGGGTGATAACGGATTTCGCAGTTGTAATCAGTAAGCAATTCGACCCATAGGCTTTATCTCATGTTTAGATCCTCTTGATCGAAGATGTGCTGGAGACTTTTGTTGTCGATGAAGATAGTACACTTGGTACCATATAAGTAGTGTCTCTAAATCTTAAGAGCCAATACTATGGCTCCTAACTCCAAGTCGTGAGTCGTATGAGTCTTTTCGTGGATTTTAAGTTGTCGGAAAGTGTTGGCGATGACTTTTTCCCTTTGCATCAGTACACAACCAAGTCCTTGGTGTAAGGCGTCATAGTAAACCATGAAGTTATCGTTGCCTTCGGGTAAGGACAGGATTGGTGCACTGCAAAGTTTTTGTTTCAGTAGCTGAAAAGCCGACTCCTGTTTATCAGTCCAATCAAACTTCTATTCCTTTTGAGTCAGTGTAGTTATGGGTTGGGCTATCTTTGAAAAATTCTTAATGAATCTCTGATAGTATCCAGCAAGACCTAAGAATTGTCGTACTTCGGTTGGTGTCGTAGTTGCTTGCCAGCACTTCATAGCCGCGATTTTTGATGGATCGACATGTATCCATTGATTGTCAATGACATGCCCAAGGAATTGTACCGTTTGCATTAAGAACTCACACTTAGAGAACTCGGCATATAGTTTCTCATGTTTGAGTAATTCCAGGATGGTTTTTAGGTGTTGGTTGTGTTCTTGTTCGTTGCGAGAGTAAATCAAGATGTCATCGATGAATACAATAACAAACTTGTCTATGTATGGTTTGCACACACGATTCATCAGATCCATGAATATTGGCGGTGCGTTGGTCAAACTAAATGGAATTACTTGGAATTCATAATGCCCGTAACGAGTTCTGAAAGCTGAATGTCATCGTCTTGAACTCGTAGTTGGTGATAACCTGACTGTAGGTCGATCTTTGAGTAAAAGCTCGACCCCTGAAGTTGGTCAAATAGTTCATCGATTCGGGGGAATTGGTATCGATTTTTCACGGTTAGCTTGTTTAGTTTACGATAATTGATACACATTCGGAAAGATCCATCTTTCTTTTTCACGAAGAGGACCGGAGCTCCACAAGGTCAGGAACTTAGTAGAATGATACCTTTGTTTAGGAGTTCCTGTTACTGGGTAGACAACTCCTACAACTCGGGAGGGGCAAATTGATAAGGGGCTTGTGCTACGGGTGCTGCGCTAGGCACAAAATCGATTTGAAATTCAACTTGTCTGGGTGGTGGGAGGACATGCAAATCTGCAGGAAAGACTTCAGGAAAATCCTGCAAAATAGGCACATCTTCAAGTCGCTTCTCCTCTAACTTTTTCTCCATTACATGTGCCAAGATTTCCTGGTACCCTTCTTTCAGATATTTTCTGGTTTTTATACATGATATGATGTTTAATCTCATCCCACTGGTCTCCCCTTGTATGATCAAAGTTCCACAGGTGGCGAAAGGAATACGAACAAGTTTTTCATAGCAAACGATTTCGGCGCGGTTCTTGGAAAACCAATCTGTACCAATGATGATATCAAAGCTTCCGATTTCTACGGTTATCAAGTCTATGGGGAAAAGTTCATTTTCTAGGTTTAGAGTGCAATCACGTATTATGCTATCAGCCTCGATTAGTTTGCCATTTGCTAACTCTACGGTGTGTACTTAGCATCTAAGGCGGTGTGAGTGATGTTGAGCAATGGACTAAACTCATCAGATATGAAACTTTTATCAGCACCTGTATCGAATAAGATTGAAGCAGTTAAGTCGTTAAAAAGGAATGTACCCGTAACAACGTTAGGGTGTTGGCGTGCTTCTACAGAGTTGAGTACAAAAGCTGTACCATGAGCATTGTTGTTGTTGTTCCTGTTGTTGTTGTTGTTATTGTTCTTTAGCTTCGGACACTCGCTCCTGAAATGTCCAGCATTTCCACACTCAAAACAGGCCTTTACCTTACAATCCTTGGCCTGGTGTCTGTAATGTTTGCATTTGTTACAAGGGTTACCATAAAGACCCTCATGATGACGATTGCATTTTGAGCAGAAGGGTTTGCTTCCACCGTACCCTTATTTATCCCCGGTTCCAGAAGTATAGGCCTTAACAGCCCGAGGCCTTTTGTTGTGTTGTTGCTTCTGTTGTTGGGGTTTCCTTCCTACTTTCTCTTGTTATCCCCATCTCGGTTTCCGGTGTTCTTTTACAGCAGGCGTCCCCCGTCGGACTACATGTGTCATTAAACTATGTGTCATCCGAACGACACTCTGAATCGTACCAGGGTTGGATGTTGTTACCATTCCTTGAACTTTCTCTAGGAGTTCCCTGATGTACCTTTCAATCCGTTTATACTCGGGATCCACCATGGTTGGGCAGAGGAGTGCCAACTGATGGAAGCGAGTAGTGTAGCATGCGATGTCGTTACCCTTGACGGTAAGATTTCAGAATTCTACTTCTAGTTTTTACAATTCTTCTTGGGGACAATACTCGTCCCTCATCATCTTCTTTAGCTCTTCCCAGGGAAGTTGATATGTGACATCGATCCCCATGGTTTGTGCATAAGTATTCCACCAGGTGAGGGCACCATCCATGAGTGTGCATGTAGAATACTTGACCTTGCACTCCTTGGTGCAGTTGCAAATGCGGAATACTGATTCCATCTTTTTGAACCATCTCAATAAACCGATGGCTCCCTCAGTACCCTTTAAGTTTAGGGGTTTGCAGCTCAATAACTCCTTGTAGGTACGAGGTTTAGTAACTACCTCCTCCTTGGTCATTTGACTCATTGTTTCGGTTAGCTTTTTGAGCAGCTAAAGCATCATCTACTCATTGAGCAATAAGTTGCCCAATCTCATCCTAACTGTAAGTCTGTCTTCGCGATGGCATGTTTCTTTAATAAAAGAAGATAAAGAATGAATGAGAATTGGTTTAAGGATTGTGATTATCACAGATGTATATATAAGGAGGTAATATACAATAGCACAACGTGACAATCAACAATGTAAGGTGATAAGACTAGTAATAATTCAGGATGGGAGTTCAAAAGATTACATAATTCGAGGTTATCTGGATGAATTACAATAGCACATCCGGACGAATTACAAGATATTTATAAGATTAACTAGTAGATTACAGATAGAACACTATGCTAATCTTGGTGCTGATATCGTTGTGGTAGTGGTGTGACAACTCGATCAATAGCCTCAGCAAGTCTGCCGGCCTGTCTGACACTTTCCTTAGCAACTTTCAAACTTTATTCTAGCGTATGGGAGTATTGCTCAGCTTCTTGTGAGTGTAGCTCACACTATTCCAGTCTTAGTCACAAAGCAACAACCTCCTCTTTAGTTTCTACCACTTGGACGTGGTTAACATCCATGTTGTTGGTGATATCTTCCTGATCCTGAAGGATATGTGCAATCCGACCTTGAGTCAGGTGCATCCAGCCTAAGCGTGTTTCATGTTGTTCTGTTTCCATAGCATCGAGTCTTTCTTCAAGTCGGTGTAGTCTAGTAGCTAATATGGGAGTAGTAAAGTGCACGGGCTCTTGGGTGTATGGAGAGAGATACATAGTTGAAAATTCTCCGACTTCAGCAGGAAGTTGTATTCCTTTCTCAATTCTCCAAGTAGCGAGGGCAGTGGGTAACCAGCTCTATCGGCGGGTGCCTGCCTGACGGCAGGCTCTAGTAGAGTTGTTACCAATGGTGATAGGAGTGGGATAAGGGTTGGTTCGCGTGATTTCGAATGGCTTTGAATTGATGTGAAGGGGAGGAAGAGTGTGAAGTAGGATCTTCCTCGAGTAGGTTTTCTACAGTCGTGGGCAAGGCTTGAGTCTCATTCTCTGAGTTGGTAGGTGCTATGATAGGTAAATCTGCCATTTCTGTGGCAAGAGTTTTAGCAGTGAGGCCTACATATATATATATATATATATATATATATCATATAATAGTCCTATAAATATTGCACGTATAAGTTTGCTTTGGTCCCATTTTTATCGTTGTCGGATTCTTCTAATGTATTCCAGTTCAACATAACCATTTCAGACCATGCATGGATCCTCCTTTAATTAGACATAGTTGATCAGGCTATGTTAAATTAAAATCGAATGATGCAATTCTTGAACAAGTCATACTTAATAAGGAATATTAACCTAACGGTCATAGTCTAGGCCCACTAATGTAACCTTGTTCGCTATAACCTTAGGCTCTGATACCAATCTGTCGCACCCCCAAAGTTGTATAGTAGTGGAAGTCGGGTCAGGACTCGACTAATCAAGTATATATCATCACACCAAGTTTACAACGAACGACCTCTACATGAGTCGTTTTGAAAATAATTACATTTTCATTGATTAAATACTTTGAATCATAATGTTTACAATCCCCAAAATGTGTTCCCTAGAGACCACGTCAGTGACGAGAGATTCTATTACATAACAAATGTACAAAAAGTAATGTAGTAAAATCTACTTTAATGCAGTTTGTGAAATCATGAGACCCTAGTACCTGGTTCCCGAAGGGATCCTACTTCAGCTGTGAACCTGAGATTACATGCTAAAATGGTCAACACAGATGATGGTGAGTTCATAGGTTTAACAGTGAAAATCATATGTATAAACTACAAAATTTACAATGTGTTGCACGAATGCAAAAATAATGTAATCATATGTGCCATGAGCTCATAGTTCGAAGCTTAACCCTTGTTGTTGCCTCCGCGAGTGCCTAATCTAGATTACTCGCCCATGCTCAAGTATAAAGCGTCTGTTGACCGGTTAGAGTGACTAACCCGGACGGGGGTGTCAATCCCCAATAGATCTATTCAAATATACTTACGCTTCTAAAATTAATGAACTACAATATGTGAGGACTTTTAGTGGATTATAGTATCACTCATGCAAATCAGTGTAAGTTATCCTTGTACTTGTGTACATATAAAAACAATGCGTAGTAATCTCACCCCGATGTAAAAACGGTAAAAATGGGGCTATGAGACTCACCTGAGTCTTGTAAGCTACATTTATCCAAATAAACGAGTATCCAAATCGTAAACTCCTAGCAACCTAAACGCATAAGGTTATATGTAAGTGGATGTCTCAAAAGACCATCCATGTTAGTTGTCCACGCAACTAGTTATGTCCAAGTGTTTGTTGTTTGTGTTTTCGAAAACGTGTATGGCCCGTTGGTGACGTTTGGTAATAATGATTTCCGAAAATATTATTATTATGTTTGTTTCATTGTATACTTATAAAAGTATAGGTATTGCGTGTATGAGTATTATCGTATATGGTTTAGTAGTTGTTGCGCGAATTCGATACTTGGTGGTGAATAGTGTTTTCAAACAGACTGTTGATGGCGACACTCAAAGCAACACTCGTGTCGCACCCCCAAATTCATGATTAGCGGAAACATACTTTTGGGTGCGACTAATCCGGTGATCAACAGCACAAAGATACATAATAAACGACTCTATATGCGTCGTTTATAAAATACATTGATTTGATAATTGTTTACAACATTTGAAGCTATTACCATAGCTCACGTTCTGAAAATGAGAGATTTCAATACATAATTACTTTTACAAAATATAACAATGCAATAAAATCTCTGATGTTTGCATGATGACTCGAGCTAAAAGTATCCGGATGGGTAGTTCAACCTACTGCTGAGTACCTGAGAATACATGTTAAAATGGTCAGCTAAAAGCTGGTGAGCTCATAGGTGTATCTGATAAAATAATGTATGAACCACAAGATTTATGTATGAGTTTGCAATCAAGAAATAAAATGAAGGTATGCTACTGCCATGAGTCCATAGTTTGAGCTTAACTGAGGGGTCAAGATCCACATTCAAGGACCTGAGCGAGGTGCCTCCGAGTGAGTGCCTAATCTACACTCGTGTGAACAAATGATAATGTGTCCGTTTGACATCACAATCATGGTAGCGCGACTACCCTGGACAGGGATTGTCAATCCCATATGGTACCGTACACTAACATTAACGCTAAATCCATCTAAACAAACTATGTGTGGAAGGCTTTCATGATTAGTCAATTGTCTCATGCAGTCAATATAACGAGTTTTGTACTTGTGTTCATATGTAAAACTAAAAACTGAGCATGTATTCCCACCCCTGGAATAAAACCAGTAAAATGCGGGGATATGAGACTCACCTGAGTCTGATGCGTTTATACAATAAACATGCGTTGCTAAATCAAGCAGTGATGTCCGAAGACTGTAACCTGTGGGCATCCAAGACGCGCGTTGATTAATACGTGAGTAGGTATCTCAAAGGATTACCTATGCTAGTTGTCCACTCAACTAGTTATATCTAAATACTTTGGTTGTTTGTTTGTGTTTTGAAAACAAGTACGGCCCGTTGGTGACGGTTTGTGATAACAATCTTAAAGTGTTATAATATGTTTCAACGTACTGTATACTTATCAAAGTATATGTATTTTATGTACGAGTGACATCGTATAATGTTTGAATATTGTAAGTATTCAACACTTAGTGAAAAACTATTCTCAAACTTTGAGTGACGGGGGTCCGGGGGCAGCGCCCCTAGTAGCGGGGTCCAAGGGGTGGCAACCCGTGGTGGGGTCCAAGGGGTGGCAACCCGTGGCGGGGTCCAAGGGGTGGCAACCCCTGGCAGGGTTCAAGGGGTGGAAACCCCTGGCGAAGTCCAAGGGGTAGAGCCCCTGGCTGGGGTCGAGCTGACCTGGTGCAATAGTGGTTTGCGACTCTAGATTTGTGTCACTAACTGCTATTGCGACATAAGGGTTTGTGTCGCACCATGCGACGTTCACAAATTAATGCGACATAAGGGTGTTGTGTCACGGTATGTGACATTCAATTTAGTTCGACATAATGTGTTTGCGTCGCTATGTGTGACATAATCAATTTTTAGCGACATAATGGATTGTGTCGCAAAGGCTCCAGGCCAAATGCGACACAAAGGGTCTGAGTGGTTTCCGAGTGTCAGGTTTGTGATCAAAGACCTCAGTTTGACCCGAGACTTTTACACAAGCTTTAAACTAGTTAGTAGAGTCTAAGAAAATTATTGGTTCGTGTCGGGGGTTAACCCGAGGTGTCGGATCTATAAAATGATCAAAACTGCAAGTTTTGACTTTTATTTAGAAAACGAGTTTTAAGGTATTATTTGGACATAATCTAGCTACATAAACAACTAGACAAGTAAATAAATGTAACATAAGTAGACAAGTAAATAAACGTAATATAAGTAGTTTCAAGGTGTCAGGGACTTACGAGGGTCAGTTTTAAAATCCGAAAAGATGAGAGGGTAGCTCAAGATGTGGTGATCGTTTTTCTCCTAACCGTGTTGCAAATGAAGGAGGTTTGATGGTAGTTTTAGGGGTTAAAGATGGTGGTTTAAGTTGGAGGTGATGGAGCCGAGAGAGAGAGAGAAGGAGGGGAGAGAGTAGAGAGATTAAGGTGGTGTGTCAAAGTGAGAAAGAGAGGTGAGGGGTGTTTGGTTTTGTGTGAGTCAAACAAGCAAGTGCATGGGGTATCCATGCCTCGCTTGTGGCCGGTTTTCAAGGGGGGCCCCACAAGGTGTGGGTCTCTTAATGTTTATTCCCTGTATTCGTGCTCCGTGCGGTATTCGTTTCCCTCGTTTAAATGTTTATTTCTATGTTATACGTTTTATATAGTGTGTCTCGTCAATGGTTTAATACACGATATTTTTAATGAAAGTATTATCCTAAATACTTTATTTTAAGTTACCAAAGTGTTGTCGGGTCTCGGTTAGCGCATTTTTTTGTGTTTTAATTAGTCATGTAACGTTTTTAAGCGTTATAATTGATATTGTATATTCGCAACATTTTTAACCAAAGTATTTAGATAAAATACTTTATTTTGAGTTATATAAAAATATAACTTGAGTTTATTCGTTTGTCAGGCGCGTATCACGCATTTAATTCGTGTCGGTTACGTTTTAAATAAAATGTAAATTGTCTTGTATATTATTAATACATAATAATATGAGGTAAATAACTACTATTTAACTACCAAATAGATTTACGTTATTTATTAAAATAAATTCACCAACGTCCGTATGTGTCGGATTCCATCCGATTTAAAAATGTACGATTTAAATCAATCGTGTACGTGTATATATACAAATATACATAATGATACATATGATTAGCCTAATACAAAACTAGTTTCATGTATTAACAAAATGATTTGGAACTAATTACTAGCCCTAATTTGTCGGGTGTCACAACTCGGTATGGGTTGCGACACTGAGGTTAATGTTGCAGGGTGTGAAATTCTGGTAGGTGGCGACCTCAAGTTATTGTCGCTAACAACGAAACCTGTTGGGACATGTTTGTGTGACAACTGTTCTAGCTTGTATCATTTAGCTTTGTAATCAAGTTTTGTACATTGACTTTATTTTTGATAAGCAATGAATATATTAGTTTGATTATAATGTTTGTTAAACATATTATTGTGATTAAAGTGTTAGATAAATAGAGGATTAAGCTAATATGATGAATGATAATAGTTTTGTGGTTAATATATTTGTTATATATATAAGTATAAGATAAATATACGAATTGTGAATTCAAGCTACGATGCGAACTGAGTTTCAGTTTGCAAGGTGGTAAAGGAACAAGGTCAGTTCACTGGGCCATTGGCCTGCAAACTGAGTCAGTTCGCAGAACCCATGACCTGCGAACTGAACTGAGTATTTATATAAAATTGGTTTGGAAAAACCCTAACTTTTGATAATCTGCGAATTTGGCTTCTGCATAATATATCCTACGAATTTCTAAGTATATAAGCTTCATTCTTGATCTGTTAACACTTTTCACAATCAAGATTGAAGCTAGTTATTATTTCTAATCACGAATATATCGTTATATTAAAGTTATATCCGTATAACTAAGTATTGAGGGATTTTGCACCTTGATACATAAGATAACCTCGTTATCGATCCATAGAACTAGGGACTTACATCACTTAAATATATAGCGGCACTCAGACAAGTGTCGCAGTTATGATTATGTAATATTGGGAGACACCCAAAGTTAGTGTCGCATGAGGCAACATTCAGATTTTGCGGTACTTAGATTAGTGACGCATATTGTGAAAAATTGACTTGTATCGACACTTCGAGTTAGTTTCGCAGGTGGCGAGTTTTTGATAGGTTGCGACACTTAAGTTAGTGCCGCTAGTGTGGGTTGCGACACTCAATCGAGTGTGGGTTGCGACACTTAAGTTAGCGCCGCTAGTGTGCGTTTGTATTAATGATCTTGCCAAAACATTTTAGTCGGATTTAATAATGAGCAGTAAAAAAGTGTATACTTATCAATTCTTACCAAAACTGGTCGAATCAAACAAATATCCATTAGGATTTTATATGGTTGGAAGAAACTGCAGGTGGCGAGTTTTTGATAGGTTACTACTACTGTTGGTCACCTTTTTCAGTTCATTACAAAAAGTATATTGACTTATCTTCTCATAATGTGTTTGTTTTAATTCGATGAAAGAAAATTATGAAAATTTTCATCTAATTAAAAGAAGATGAACCTATGAACTTGTATGCGATGCAAAATTAGGATATTATGAAAATTTTCATGGTTGTGGTAAGTTCATCTCATACATTTACAATTACTAGAGCTCGGAAAATGGGTGCTTGTGAAATGAGTCAAAACTGACTTTGTAAGTCCCTAGTTCTTGGATCGATAACAAGGTTATCTTATAGTATTAATATGCGGAATCCCTCAATACGTGTTATATGATTATATAATGATTCATCGGGTTTATATTACGATTATATTAACTAATATGATTTGTTTTGATTATTACGAGTGTAAAGCAATCAAAACCTAGCCTTTAGAATACTAGAAAAGCTCTGGAACGAATTAGAATTTCGTACGAGTATTATGGCAAAAGTTATGATTTTCTAAACCTAAAATCATATTTAAACCGTCTCAACTCGCATCGCATGGGCTCTGCGAGTTGACTCAACTCGCAGCCCAAGGCAAAGTCAGCTTAACTCGCTTCGACTCTTTGCGAGCTCAGATCTTATCTCGCAGTCCAATGACCCATGACTTGAGATCTCGTTTCGCATCTCAGATTTTAGTTCATATTCGATATTTGTCTAACACTTTAACATAATAATATATTTAACACATATTAATATCAAACTAATATCTTTTATTTACGAATCTAAACCAATGTACATACTTGATAATAATTACATCCATCCTATTACAAGCTAGATATGTTGTCACAAAACATGTCTCAACAGACTCCCCCTTGACAATAGCTCTAGCGTCCTTATCTTCAAGTTGTTTTCAGTCTCCACTTGTAAATTCTGCTTCCTGCATGTATCTTCAAATTTTTGAAAGTCTTTATCATCAGCTGATAATCATGCGCAAAATCTTCCCAACCTTCGGTAGCAGTGATCCTATTCTTGTGTAACATCAACTAATCAATCTTGGAAATATTCATCAGGTGTCGGTGATCATAGATACACAAAATTTCCCTTTCACCACCATCAACCGGATGACTGTATTTCCTGCCACAAGGGCAAACTCCATAAGAAGTCCCATAAGTCTAAGGTTGTGAATTCCATTGCTGCTCCGTTGGAACTATTACATATGGATCTTTTTGGTCCGGTATCTACGAAGAGCATTGGTGGTCGGTCTTACTTTTTGGTAGTTACTGATGACTACTCAAGGTTTTCGTGGGTTTATTTTCTTGCTACAAAGGATGAGACAGCGGGAATTCTGGTTTACTTGTTGGATAAGTTGGTAAATTTGTGCAACTTAAAGGTGAAGAGACTGCGAAGTGATAATGGAACCGAGTTCAAGAATTCAACTCTCGATTTATTCTGTGCTTCAAGAGGCATTGATCATCAATTTAATGCTCCAAGAACTCCTCAACAGAATGGAGTTGCAGAACGAAAGAATAAAACCATCATCGAGATAGCTCGAACTATGTTAGCAGATTCAAAGCTGCCTATTATTTTCTGGGCTGAGGCAGTTAATACTGCCTGTTACGTTCTGAATCAAGTGCTCTCGGTTAAGAAGAAGAACAAGACATGCTATGAGCTTTTCAATAACCGCAAGCTGAACCTGCAGTTTCTAGAGCCGTTTGGGTGTCCATGCATGATTATGGTTACAAAAGAATGTATCTCTAAGTTTGGTGATAAAGCTGTTGAAGGTATCTTTCTTGGATATTCAGTTAATTCTCCAAACAAAAGAGTCTACAATAAATCGACTAATCAGATAGAGGAACATTTTGAGGTAAAATGTTTAAGGTATATGGAACCTCCTCAAGGTACGGGTCCGGATTGGTTTTTCAACTATGGTAAACTCTTTAACTCTTTCAATATTCCGGAAGAAGATGATACGGAAGAGTTGGTTACCTTGCTTCATGGAATCAATATTTCTCAAGAAACATTTGGTTCTCCTTCTAAACCATCTGATCCAACACCTGATGCGACACCCACCCAATCTACTCCAACACCTGCATCCACATCTACACCTTCACCAACACCCACACCTACACCTAAACCACCATCTTCTGATATTCCTTCTACTTCAGGAACGATCAATGCGATGGATCTTCCTGATGATCCAGACATGCCTCCTTTAGAGGAAGACGGAGAAGAAGAAGAAATGGTTCATTCTCATCTCTTTACTGATGAAGCAGATGAAGAAGAAACTCCTGTCACTGAAGGAGATTTGAACAACTTGGGTTTGACTCTTGTGCCGGAGGTCATTCCAGTTACTCGTGTACATAAGGATCATCCCATTGAGAATATAATTGATGATCCTCACTCTAAAGTTCAAACGAGAACTTAAGTAAAGCAAACTGCTAAAGACAAGCAAACTTCAGTTGAACAGGTTCTGGGCCTCATAGCAACTATCGAATCATGCCATCTTTCTCAAATTGAACCTAAAAAGGTTGAGGAAGCATTGAAAGATCTATCGTGGGTCGAGGCCATGCAAAAGGAATTGCAACAATTTAAGAAGCTGCAAGTTTGGGAAATCGTGCCATTACCCAAAGGTGCTCATCTTACGGGCATTCATTGGGTATATAGAAACAAGATGGATGATAGAGGTATGGTTATTCGGAATAAAGCGCGTTTGGTAGTTCAAGGCTTCAGTCAAATTGAGGGTTTGGACTATGATGAAGTATTTGCCCCTGTTGCTCGATTAGAATCTATTAGGATTTTCTTGGCATTTGCTTCCTTCAAAGGCTTTCGAGTTTACCAACTTGATGTGAAATGTACTTTTCTTTATGGAGAGGTAGACGCCGAGATATACGTAAAACAGCCTCCAGGCTTTGAGGATCCTGCGCATCCTAATCATGTGTGCAAACTGAGCAAAGCTTTGTATGGTCTTCATCAATCGCCAAGACTTTGGTATGAGAGGCTTACTACGTATTTGTTGAAGAATGGTTTCACGAGAGGCCAAATCGATAGCACACTTTTCACCAAAGGAGAGGGAGAAGATTTGCTACTGGTGCAAGTTTATGTGGACGACATCATATTCGGTTCTCCAAATGAGGCTTTGTGCAAGGAATTCGAGATTCTAATGAAGTCTGAGTTTGAGATGAGTGCGATGGGAGAACTTACTTTCTTTTTAGGTGTGCAAGTTGAGCAATCAGCCAAAGGAATTTATATTCATCAGTCAAAATATGTCAATGACATGTTGACTAGGTATGTCTTGCTTGATTGTAAAACCTATGGTACTCCGATCGACATAAATCACAATCTTGGACCCGATGAGCATGAAGAAGATTGCAAGGAGAAAGACTATCGTTCAATGATAGGCTCTCTAATGTATCTTACTGCCTCAAGACCGGATATTGTGTTTGCGGTTTTGCTATGTTCGAGATATCAAGCGAAGCCAAAGGTGACTCATATGAAGGCTGTGAAGCGAATTTTTGGATATCTCAAATATAGGCCAACTCTTGGTTTATGGTATTCAAATGAGAAATCATTCGCTTTAACTGCCTATTCGAATTCGAATCATGGTGGCTGCAAAATGGATAAGAAGTCAACAACTGGAGGATGTCAGTTTCTCGGATCGCGGTTGGTTTCTTGGCAGTGCAAAAAGCAGACTACGGTTGCAACTTCTACAGTTGAGGCCGAGTATGTTGCTGCTGCAAGATGCTGTTCTCAAGTCCTTTGGATCCAGCATCAACTACGTGATTACGGGTTACTTCTTTCTATGACTCCTATTCATATAGATAATACTGCTGCTATTTCCATAACTCGCAATCCCGTACAACATTCTAAGACCAAACACATTGAACTTAGGTTCCACTTTATACGGGATTGCTATGAGAAACACCTGATAGACCTTGTCCACATAGACACCCTTAAGCAAAATGCAGATCTTTTCACAAAAGCCTTTTCACGCACTCATTTTAACGAACTGGTCAACATGATTGGTTTGAGGTTCTTTCAAGCTAAAAAATGAATTGTGACTTGGTTTTGTCTTTTAAATTTTTTATTGTTAAAAATTTTAAAAAAAAAAAAAGCACCAGCCACTCTTTATACTCTTTAGTATTAAAGAAATGCACCGTTGCTATATTTTTAAAGTAGACGTTGAAGTTGTGTCTGTAAACAACTTGGGATATGATAGTACATCGGGTGACATGCACAAATGGAATTTTAAGGTTTATCTTGGATGTGTCAGTAGATTTATCTGACATGTTGAAAATAGTTTTTATAAACATTGTCTTCATCATACGATATATTAGTAGGCATGTTATGCAAAACTCTTTGAGATCTCTTAAGAAGCCTAATAAATAATTGTCTGTTTCAAGTGGTATAACATCATTAGATGTATGACAAAAGTCTTAATATCTTACTTATGCTAGACATGTTTTCGTGAAAGAAGTTTATTTGATATCATTTGGGGTATATATTGACAGTTTCATCTGTTATACGTAAGTATAGACCTGGTCTCTGTTAATATATACTTAAAAACTAAGCAAACACAAGTCAAAGTACTTGCAAAGTCTTTAAAATTAAGATACCTAACAAGGTCGCCAAAATGGTTTGACCAAGTCTGGTTTTGCTTAAACCTGAATCAAGCTATGTCGCTCTGTTGTACGTAAGTACAGACCTGTCATCGCTGACTTGATTCTTAATATTGATTTTCTTATATTCTTTCTGTAAATGAAAGCATGGTCTACGTCTTAAGATAAGATGTATATCTATGGTGGGGACCACAGCGAAATGTACATATGAATAATAATAAAATTAGCTCCTAGATGTAAGTGTAACATGTTTAAGAGGACAAATATACTAATAATCGTTTTGAAATAATTTTTATAAAAAGTGTTTTTAGCATGCCAAGTAAACTTAAAGTGGACAAATATACTGATGATCGAAATAACACTTACTGTTCCTAATAATTGCATGTTACTCCGATATGATCCCTAACCAGATTAAATCAACTCCGTCACCAAAAAGAATGTGTTAATTTTATATTTGTAAATTTGCATTAAGTTTGTGTTCATATAATTTTTTTCTTACTTACTTTCATTACACCAAGTTACATGTTTGTTTTTCAAATCGCGCGTCGAAAACTTGAAATCAAAATCGAAATTGAAATTTCTGCCATGTCAATCATGCGACATCGTCATCGACGTCGCATACGACGTCGCATTCTATGTCGCATTTAGGGTTAGACTATATATAGTTCCAACCCGCGACGTCCCTCGGTACACTATTCAAACTACTTTTGCAACATCGACTGCGACATTGGCTTTTGCGATTGCGACATCGTGACTTTCGATCAGATTGTGATTTCTGGCCGTTTTCTATCCAATCCACTCACGATTTCCTGTTCTACTCTCTCTAATCGACCTTTAGGTACCTTTTTTACCTATTATTACCGCATAAATTTCGTTTAATCATTGTATATATATTGCGGTTGGTGGGTTTCTGTTTTTTGGGTACAATTAATTATGATAGTGCTTGTTGTATGCGGTATAAGTTATGTGTCTATGCTTCCCTTGATAAGCCGCATCGATTATTATACGTAGATTTGAAAACCCCCAAATTTATTACTTAGGGTTTTCTGGGTTGGGATGCAGTTCATCTTTGCGACGTCGGTTGCGACGTAGCAGCCGATGTCGCATTACTTTGGTAATTTCATACCAGACTGCGACGTCTAATGCTACGTCGCACATACTGCGACGTCCCATGCTACGTCGCATATACTACGACATCACTTATCACGTCGCTTAACCTGCGACTTCACCATCTATGTCGCAAATTTTTGCGACTTCACAAGCCGACGTGCACTACGTCGCATTTTTTAACTTATGTGATTAAATTCACAATTAATTTCAAAATGCGACGTCCCCCTTAACGTCGCTCGTCTGCTGTGCGACATAGGGCTCTTCGTCGCTATCGATTTTGAAATGATTTATGCGACGTCATCGCAATTTCGCACTCTCAACTGCGACATCATCTGTGATGTTGCAGAAAACAGAAAGTTTGAAGAATATTAAGTGAAATTGTTTGACGTTTAATCTAACGCTTTTCGAGTATATCTGTTGTACTGTTTTTTTTTTCCAGATATTGCTTTGGCATACGAACCGCGACACAATACGGTAGCATTTTTGGATGACACGCTTTCTAAGGCCTAGCCTTTTCGGCCGATGATTGCTTTTCTCAGACGCTCACGGATTTTCCACGCTATTTCAGACTCCACTGTTGTCTACAAGAATTTAGTGGGTCCATTATGGAGAAATGTGACGGTTGTTACTGAGAACGATATTCCACGTTTGGTATCTACTATATTCGGCACGCAGATTGTTATCACTGAGCAGGGTATTCGTGACCTGCTTCAACTGAACGATCAACCAGACATGCCTGTTCTCTTCGACAATTCTTTTATCACTGGCGGCATGCATAGGATGGGTTATCCGGGGATTCCGACAGATCAGTATCGCAAGGCGAATCTTACACGGGTCTGGAGATATCTTATGCATATCTTTATTGTTTGTTTAGGAAATAGGAAGGCTGGAACAGACGGTATCAGTCATCGTCTGGCTTCGGGTATGCTTGCGTTGGTCTACAACAAGCCCTACAATTATTCTGGGTTCATCTTCAAGGCCATGGTAGATAATGCCAACGCTAGAACCAATAAATGGGGTTTGTATCCACGATTTGTGCAACTTTTCCTAAATCGTCATCACCCAGAGCTTCAACAACAGGGTGATGTCGATAACATTCTGAAAATCACACCGATGATGAATCGTATCTTTGCGGTCTGCTCCGCTCAGGAAAAGGGGGTTCAGGCACCACTGGATGTTCCTTTATTTGGTGCAGTTCTTGATGAGACTTATGTACCGCCGCCTGATCCTCAGTATATGGATGTTCCAGCACCTCAGCAACCGCAACAACCACTCGTGAATATCCCTGTTCAGGCTGCGGGGGAGGATATTGAGGATGATTTGGTCCAGATTGAACAATTTGTACATGTACAGCAACCGGGTTCACCTCATGAAGTTACCGACGAACAATAAATTATGAAGGAACAGGCTGAAAGGAATGCTTCCCAGTCAGCAATCATTGAAGTTCAGTCAAAGCTGATCGCAGAATTGCAGACTAGGGTTACTGTTTTGGAGGCTAGGTCTATTGCCTCGGGGGAGTCTGGGTCCGGGGTACCCAATGTTGAGTCAATAGGACCAGAGTCTGTAACTCCAACCCCTGTAATTGAAAATGTTATTAATGAAAATGTTCATATTTTGGATTATTTCAGTGTTGATGACATTCCAGGCCAGCCGAGACCATTAGCGGTAGATTATTCTTTTGCTGATTTTACATATATTCAGAGAGTGGTTAATCAAACTGGTACTGAAACGGAATCGGGATATGTGTTTGATATGGATGATGATGTGTCAATTGAAGATGAGAAGTTAGATTTTGATGAAGTTTATGATGATGCACCGTTCATTGAGACAGATTCTAGTGAAGATGAGGCAGAGCCTACTAAAGCTACTCATAGAGAATCAACATCAGCTAATGCAGAGTCTGCTCAAGAATCTACTTCTGTAACACCAAATCAAGAGGCACCAGCAACAGCATCAGCAGTTCCAGAAACTGAATCCTCTGCATCTGAAATGAAGACTGCTGAAGATAAGGCCGAGAGAAATAAGTTATGGTGGCCTAAGGGAAGATCAGCTGAACCAGTACAAGTAATTTGTAAATCTTATAAGGTTCGTGGAGATTATACGGGAATAATTAAGAGCTGGAAAGTTTACAAGAGAATGTTTTTGATTAAGAGAATGGACGGCATTCAGTACTTCAAGCTTCGGTTCAAACAATTAAGTACGTTGCCTAAAGGAGAGATCAATCGATTGGCTCAGTTAAATTTGATTAATCCTTTGAAAGATGATTATGTGGATTATATTCAGAGAACTATGCGTCAAGAGGTTCGAAGCAAAAGGTATATCAAGATAAAACCTACACTCGGTACGCAATATACTTTCAAGAAGAAGCTGGATCCAACGACAGGGCAGCCTATGGTCAAAGTTCATTATCCGTCGGCTGACTGTTTGACAGAGATTCCTTTGGAATTAGTTCCCTATAATTTTCTCAACAGATTCGTTAAATGGGAGCTGGATCCAGATACTGGTGAAGCGGTGATTACTTTTGTTCCAGATTCTGAACCGTGACTAGAATTCGGAGGTATTTGGAACTTGCGACAAGCAACGTTCAGAGTTTTTGATCCTATGAGTCTGATAAATATGCATGAAAAAGATTTAAGACGACTCTTCGATAATGCGATTCGGGTTAATGCAAACAATGAATTCAACAAGAAACTTGCAGATCAATTTTAGAATGTGGTAGAAGTTTGTGTGACACATGGTATTCATGCCGATGGAAAGTTTCCTGCAGGCTGGGCTTAACTGAAGAAATTTGTGAAGACCAAGCTGAAGATACGGGGGAGTTTGTTGATGCATTTTGATGTGTCCGTCAGTCGGTCTAGTTAGAGTTTGTAATTAGTTTTGTGTTTCCTGACTCCTGCGACGTTGTCTGTAATGTCGCAGGTGTGACGTCAGGTTTTGGGCTTGCGACGTTGTCTATGTCGCATGGGCCTGGGCCTGCGACATTGTGTGTAATGTTGCAGGAACCAACAGTTTTGTATAAATACGTTTTACGTATTCAGTTTTAGTGTTGACGAAAAAACCCTAAACGCAATTTGTCGAAATCCTCTGTAAACTGATCAATTATAATCAATAATATAACGTTAGGTTTGATTAATATTGCATTTGATTATTCGTTTAGTTGTGTTCTTTATCTAATTGTTGATTCCGCAAACAATTGGATTGACTCGTTCCATTGAGATCCACGTCCAAGGGACTAACAATTGATTAATTGCGTGATATGAAAATCGGATTAACTCGACAAGTTAGTAATCTACTCAGCAAGTCTATATCATAACATATATATTTTATTAGATCTAAATTGCGAGGTTTTATTATATTAAAATAATAATTATTATTATTATTAATAAATGACTGAAAGGTTTTTCATGTAACACTTAGGCACTGTTTTGCAACAAGCTTTTAAGAGCTTTTAGGAGCTTTAGCTTTTGATTTTTAAACGGAAAGCTCCTATCAAATTAAAAGCTTTGTTTGGATCTAATTATATTAGCTTTTAATTTATATCAAAAGCTTGTTAAAAGCTTCCATGTGAAACACTGTGCAAAGAAGCGTTTGATATCTCATAGAGCTTTTCATATATGTATTTACGTAAATGCCCCCATACAAACCAATTAATTATCGGAGGTCCACAATTCCATTGCTGAAACATTTTTCACGTAATTTTGTAGGGGTGAGCATAGAAACCGATTAACTGACCCACCACCGAATTAACCGATTTAACCGACCCAATTTAACCGACCTAAAGCTTAACCGATGGTTCGGTTATTATAATTCTATTAACCGATTAAATCGGTTATGGTTACGGTTAAGACCCATTAACCGACCCTATTTAACCGAACCGACCCACCCTTAGTTTTTTTACTTATATTTTCATTATACAAATAAGTATGTAATTTAAATAGGTAATATATGTTGAGCTAAATTTTTTCTAGAAAAGGCAAAATTTATTGAATACCAACCAAAATATACAAAGATTCAAGCAGGGGATATCTATCTAAATAAATCTATCTATACAAACATAAAAACCACCCTACATGACAGCACAATACTATTTACATTTCTACTAAGGCACCAAACTATCAGATTGTGACAGAGCCGAATATAGCTTTACAACCAAAACTAACTCCGTGATTTTTCTGGCCTTCAGAAATTAAACAAGCATATAGATGCATCCGAAAAACCTTTACCCGCATCAATACATCCCACGCCCACAGTAGCAAAAACTACCCATTTAACACCAATCTACTACCACTTACAGTCATTGGATTAAATTGATAGATGCATACAATTTAATACTAAGTAGCATAATGACCTATTAGGAAACTCTCAAACTTTAAGCCCACTAGTTAATTATGTAGTCCATTCCATTTTTAGGTTACATTTAAAGCCACTTTCTCTTCTACCCGTAAATACAACCTTTAGAAATAGTGATGTTCTTCACAAGATATCGACAACACCACCACAACTAGGAGCTCGATGATTCCATTACTTCATAATTTTTCTTTTTCAAGCGGTTAACCAATGGTTAATGGTTAACCGACCCAAAATCTACCCAAAAACCGATTAACCATAATCGATTTAACCGAAACCGAACGGTTAAGAAATTTCCATAACCGAAATTTCGGTTTTGGGTTCAGTTAAGGGTCATAACAGACCCATGCTCACCCCTATAATTTTGTGTTTTCTTCTTTATGTAGTTGTTTATATTTTTTATATTTCTACAATATTATCTTAATATTTTTCTTAATAAAAATAAATACAAAACTACCATATGCATATATATATATATATATATATATACAACAGACTAATATGTTACATACATCATAAATATTTAATTTTAAAATTAATAAAGTACTCTCCGTGATAATTCAGAGACATTACTCCACTATAAAGTTATACCAATCATAATACTTTTACATGTAATACAATGAACATTACAATATAAACTTTTTCGTTAATGACCTTTAATGTCATTTTACATCTTTAAATCGTAGTTACAACTAGTTTACCAAACAGTTTTATATAAATAAATCTACAGCTTACAGCCTACATCTACAACCACAATTTACAGCTACATCCTACAGCTACAGTCTACATCTACAGCTATTTAGCCAAACATATCCTTAATGGTTCAATAAAATGGTTAAATTAATAATTATTATTGATCATCTAGGTAGTTATCACGATGGTAATTATGTTTAACTATTCCAATGATTTATATTTGGATCCATTATTATGTGATTATAGTGTTAAGAAAACGTTCTGGATTGAGCAACACGCCGAGTAACTAGCAACTGCTCGATGAGCTGTAATCATATCAATTACTATATTAAATCAAATTAATCTCATATATATATATATATATATATATATATGAAAGTTCAAAAAAGAACGGTAAAAAAAAGAAAAATGGAGTAAACAATAGGTTTGTTCCATTTCAAATACCCATTTTCACTTTTTTTTTTCAAATCTAAATATCTCACAAACCGTATGGCTACAAATTATAAAAATTACATATTCGGAATCAGCGTCTTTTTCTCTTCGATTCTAGATCTATCAAGATATACTTTTGACGAAGTTTTATTTTCTTCCATTTTTTGGGGTTTTAGAAACTTTTAATGTGAAATCACATGTGATTTACCACTAAAAAATAATCATACTTGCTTATATTTCCGATTAAACTTTAAATTCAAATCATTGATGATGCAAAGAGATTAAGACATGAAAAACTAAGGTGTAATCACATGCGATTGAACATCAAAGTATCAATCACATGTGATTAAAGAGTAATCAAATACGGATTTTCAAATCATTGACTAAGAATTATACAATCAAGTAAAAATCAAGTTGAAATCATACATTAATTATCATATATCAGTAAATTGCTAATCAAATATCAATTTCTAAATGAAAATCATATGTGAATATATACAAAATCATATGTGATTATATAACAAATCACATGTGATTAAATGTACAACTAGCAATCACATGTGATTGTTAATGAAAACCAATGCAATTTTTAATTTTTTCTTTATAACTATTAATGTGGATGAATATTAAGTTGTAATCACGTGTTAAATAACATATACCATGAATAAATAATCATGAACAAATTTTAATTTTTTTTATCAAAAATCACATGTGATTTTATTATAAATCTAGTAAAAAAATGAAGAAAAAAAATTCATCGAAAGTATAGCTTATGACATCTCTAATCGAAGAGAAAAAGACTCTAGTTCCGAATATGTAATTTTTATAATTTATGGATTTACGGTTTGTGAGATAATTAACCATACAGGTGAAAGTTACAGTGAGTTTTGTAGAGAAATGGAGTAATCCTATTGGTTCTCTCATTTTCTACTTTTTAGAAAAACAAATGCACACTTCTAAAAATGCACAAAAATTGAAAAAAACGATTGATGCACGATTATCTCTATAATTGTGCATCAATCATTTTTTTGATTTTTATGTATTTTCGAAAGTTCGCATATACTCTAATCAAATTTTCTACACATATTTGAGATGTATGAGTGTGAATCTAATGATTTTGTTGGCTAATTATGCATTTATAAAGTGTTCTTACCGTTCTTATTCTTTAAGTGTTCTCATTGGAACCTTACCATATATATATATATATATATATATATATATATATATATATATATATATATATATATATATATATACACACACGGAGTTAGGAAATCAAGTTTAAGTGTTTGCTTTATCCTATTATGTCTTTACTAAGTGTTTGAGTTTGATTTATTTGATTACTTGTTTACAATTAGTTAATTAGTTTAATTAATCTTCAATCTTCAATAATTAATATTTAGTATTTATTATCGAAATCATAAATATCATTCCTTCGACATCGACCTCTATACAACCTACACGATAGGTCCTTTTGCCTATATATGTGCTAGTCTCTAGTAGTTGACAATTTATCGTGTTTTTATGAAGTTAATTACGACTAGATTTAACATATATATATATATATATATATATATATATATATATATATACTAGTAAGAGACCCGCACAATGTTGCGGTATGGTGTTGAGTAATAAAATTGGTTTTAAACTTATGTTTGATAGTTAACATAAGATATTCATATGAAAATCGTGAGTGGTGAATTATGGATCTGAATTGGAATGAATTAAGAGTGTCACTCTTGTTGATTCAAGTGTTTTGATTTTATTGAAATTACAAATGCTTAAAATACATATTTTTATTGGTTTATACCATTTTTTAATTTACAAATTGATGTCAGTTTGAAATATTTGATTTAGTTTAAAAATTAGCCTAAATATTTGATTAGTTGACTTCTATTATTACCATATAATTATTACCATGTATATGTGTTAGTAATTTTCTTTTTTTATCATGTCAAATATTAATACCAAATTGTAAGTAAATGAAAAGGGTAAGTTAGTCAATTCCAATATTACAAATGCAAGTTAGTATTTAGTAAGAAAGAAGTGAACATGCATTATATATATATATATATATATATATATATATATATATATATATATATATATATATGTGTGTGTGTGTGTGTGCGTGTGTTAAATCTAGTCTTAATTAACTTTATAAAAACATGATAAATTGTTAAATCTAGTATTAATATATATACATTGGAATGATCTAGAGGGAAGTGCATTTTTTGAGGGAATTGGGAATCGTTAGTATTCATCAAGAAGCATACCTTCACCCATACAAATCTCGAAAAAAGCAAACTGAAATTTAGTAAATGTTAATCAGAATCGATGCTATGAATGTTAAGCTTCTTTGATAAATTCTTTCTGCAAGTTATCACATCGATTTATGAATATTAGATCCAACTCCGTTAATATGTATCGCGGTAAATATTAGTTAATATGCATTGTAATGAATATTAACAATACAAATATTTTTCAAATAATGTGAAGTTTTAATATGCATTGTGATGCATATTAGTTAATATTCATCATAGTGAATATTAACAATTTATTAAATAAATATTCATCAACTAATGTTATGACTTTAAAATGAAATTCATTCGTTAAAATATTCTTTATAGCATCGATTTTGATTACTATTTACCGGTAAAAATAATTTTTTGTTGACGTTTTGATTGATAATTGTAATATGCTTCTTGATGAATACTAACGCTTCCGTCGCGTCCCCCAGAAAAGGCACTTCCCTCTTGATCACTACCATATATATATATATATATGTGTGTGTGTGTGTGTGTGTGTTAAATCTAGTCTTAATTAACTTCATAAAAACATGATAAATCTGGTCTTATATATATGTATATGTTCACATGTGAATAAATCACCGTCTAAGTTTTCAAACCTACATGTATTCAATCACACATGATTACAACTTATATCATATGTTATTACAACTATATTAACATACTGTCATAACTATTATTGTTTGGTGTTCAATCACATGTGATGTAGCATATTTCACATGCAAACTTCAAAGCAGCACTTATAATCACACGTTAATAATTTTATTTGTCAAAATTAAAAATATCGAGAAAAGAACATCGATTGTAATCACATGTGATTATCATATGAAACAACAAGAGTCCGGTTCAGAGGGGAACACATCTTTTAAGGGGGAGAGAAGGCAGGAAACTATCAAGCGCCAGATGTCACTCTCATTAAGGGCGTTTTTTTCATTTCATATATTTTAACATCTACGGTCCAAACAGCCCAAACTTGTAAACCAGCTAATATATTAATATTATATTAATATAAAAGAAAAAATATAATAGTAACAAAAAAGCTGGATCAAAGATGTTAAATCACACACATATATGCATATACACTGTATATATCAATCATCACTATACAATTTTGCCGACTTCAATCATTTTCTTTTCAATTTCTAACTTCATCAATTTCAATTTTGTTGACTTTCGATTCACTCTCCTTCACTATTTTATCTACATAATGATACACAACATGAAAATGTTATTAAAAAAATACACTATATACAATACATATATAAAAAAAAATGAGAAAGCTAATGTGAATAAAAAAATGATGTACCATAAAAAATAATATGTAGTAAAAATATATATATACAAGATGCAATGCGACAAAGATAACATTTACACAGAAAAAAACATGATGCAGTAGTAAATATGAATATGTAAACATACAAGATGCAGTAACAAAAAAAAAAGATACAGTAAAAAAATGTATACACGATGCATTACAAAACAATCATAAAAAAATAAGATGCAGTGAAATAAATAAAGATAGATGAAGTAAATAAAAAACAAACATCATCATAATGTAACAAATAAATGATTCATTACTCCAACATCACTGCATCATATTCTACTTATACAAAAGCATGATGCAGTAAAAACATTTATAACAAAAGCGTGATGCAGTAAACTTTAAAAAATAGACATACCAAAAAGTAGCAAAAAATACACTTTTAATCAATGCATCATACTCTACTTATACAAAAGCATGATGCAGTAAAAATATTTATAACAAAAGCGTGATGCAGTAAACTTTAAAAAATAGACATACCAAAAAGTAGCAAAAAATACACTTTTAATCGCTGCATCATACTCTACTTATACAAAAGCATGATGCAGTAAAAACATTTATAACAAAAACGTGATGTTGTAAACTTTAAAAAATAGACATATCAAAAACTAGCAAAAAATACACTTTCAGTCGATCAAAATGTCACATAATACTGATTTTAACACTTTATGTGTTAGTTAAAAGCAAAAGTTACAACTCATTTCAAAAACATCAACTATAACGTAAAAAAAGATGCTAAGATTTCACTTACGAGTTTGAGTTTATTCATATTCTTCTTTCTCGAAATCGATTTTGAGGCTTCTTTAACGGCTACGATAATATCATCAAGAAGCACCATACAATTATTGCTTGAAAATGATTGTGAAAATATTAGTGAAATTACATATCTGAATGTTTAACAAGTTTTGAAGTTATTCTTTGAAGGTTTAAGAGGTTTTAAAAATGGATAAAAGTCTGCGTTTTTTGTTATGAGAAAGAAAAATGGGTTGTGTGTATTTTGAATCATGTTAGTGGAAGGGAGAGAATCTTAAATTTGTGTGTGTCAAATAAGAGAGATAAATAAATGTGACCGAAAAGAAAAAGTAAAGGCGGACCAGATTTGAGTGGTGGAGTGATAAGTCAAATTACAAATTTACCCCTCATTAAAACTATTTACATTTTACACCATTAGTATTCAGGTAAGTACCAAACAAACCCCGCGCGAATATGAGCCATTGATCGTGCAAATGGACGCTCCGGATTTCGTGCTCCTCCCTGCCCTCCCAAATTACCTTGCTTCTCTGATCTGGAAACAAACAACAATACATGTGATTATATCATCATTGTATGTAAATTTAAATCGCAACTATTATCAGCATTAAAATTGTCAATGTTTAACAATGAATATTATAAATTATACTAAACAATTAGCTGTTACACATGTGAAGAAAATTCTATTACTAATAATGCTCAAAATATAAATTACCTTATTAAGTTTCTAGTTTTACCATCAATTATTATTATTCAGAGTCATTTATTCTTAAAACAGTTTAGTCAAACTTCTTGAATATAAGGACAAAAGTGACATCTATCAAATACATATAAAATCCAACAAAATAGTTTTAAGGAGATTTAAAGTGGGAAAGATGAAGTATTATTATTATTTTAGTTATATAAACGAAAAATAATTAAAGTTGCTATTTAAATAGGGTTAAGTGCTTGTAAATGTACCTAACTAGGATTTAATATTCAGAGTGTGTACCAAACTATTAGGGCGTACATTTTATCTATAAAACTCGTTATTTATTGCCATTGTTTGTATGTATTTCGGTGACGTGTAATCTATATAAGGTGCCATATGCCATCTTCACAAGTTGACACGACACTAAATTAAATACATACAATGCCGTTAAATAACAAGTTTTATACATAAAATATAAGTTTGAATAGTTATGTAAACAATACAATTATCATATTTGATTAAATACATTTACAAGCACTTAATTTAATGGTGTAACCACTCTTCCGTCCTGAATACTGTGATCGCCTTCCATGAAGAGGAAGATTATTCCAACAATCTTGTGGCGTACAGCCAGAAAACCATATGTTACCCTAGGGGAATCGCTACAGAATCACAATACAGTCTTAAAGGATCACCAAGATCGAAGTACTGAAACTATAAAACAAGAACTCTACATGATCTTGTGCACCCTTATAGGTTGAAAATGAATATTCCATAGTGCTCTCACCTTATTGGTTAATGAGAGACCTTCTAAAAGATTGCTCCGGCTAAAAAACGTGAGCTCATTTCACCATTTGAGGTATGTTGATCAGACCAAAACTTTCTTAATACTAATTCCAGGTCGAGATACATGTGCTTATTCTCACGCCGGAGGTGAATCGTCGGGGTTTCCCTGTGTTTCACTTTAACGATAGTGTTTCATTTGTTTTGCAGAGTAAATCATCGGGAGAATCGTTTATCAGAGTCGTTCAATTAGCACTTGTACAAACAATCATAATCCATTTAGATTGGGTGGTGACAAGTACCTTAACTTTTTTTTAATAAAAAATAAAAAAATAATAATAAAAGATTCACAATGTCTTGATACATATAGTAAAACACTTTATTTATAAGAAGTGTTGATTTATTTATCACGGTTAGTTAATTATAGATTTTATTAGAGGTGGAAAAATGCTAGGCGGTCGGGTTTGGGCTATTGAGTTAAAACAGGTTCGAGTCACAACGGGGTCAAGTTTTGACGGACTCAAGTCTCAATGGACTCAGGTCAAAATCTATGGACTATTTCAAGAGAAAAAAAAATTCAATAATTTAAAATATAATCAATTCACATCTAATTAAAACGGCAACTTTAATAATTCATGAATCGTTAAAATGGATCTCAGAATTTTAACTTTATGAATTATTTATTTTTATTTGATAATAGGTTTTGTTTTGGCAAACGACGCATTCACTACGAACTATTTCTATATATTTTGAGATTTAGTTTTTTTATTTACAATTATATTTTGTTAAGATATTTTAATTTAAGTCTAACGTGACCGATTGAAAAAGTTCGAGATCTAGATTTGGCAATACCCTATTGCCACCAGTTGAAAAAGTTACTCAATTGAGCCCATATGAAGGAAAATATTGGCCTGTATCACCCGCTTGGAAATAAAGAGTAGTCCGGTAGAACCCAATCTTCTTACAAAACCATCCAGGCAGAATAAACCAAATTTGACGCTTTTGGCTTAAATTGCCGGCTCTAGATTTTATTAATTAAATTTAACTTTATGCACTAACATGCAAGTGTACAATAACTGTTGTAAACTATTGTCTTCATTGATAGCCTCGTCATTATTTTACTTCTAAAAAATATAAGAATGAGATTAAAATGGCACCAAAAGTTTGGTTCTCGTATACATACATACTACACTACTACAGTGCGGATCCATGAATTCTAATTATGGGTGGCAAAATAAATATACATTTAACTATAAAATCATGCATAAAATATCGATTGCATATGTTTATATAATAGCACAAAAAACTGCATAAACTTACATCTGACTACCTTAAAAACTGCACAAAATAACACTTAAATGATGCACAAAACAACGACTAAACCGACATCAAATAGCAGCAAAAACTCCTGCAAAATAGCAGTTAACCTGGACATCAAGTAGCAGCAAAATCGGGTGCAACATAGCAGCTAACTTGCTGCAAAACAGCAGCAAAACTTATCATACCACTTCGTTTTAATGCCCCTTTCTCGGTCACGTGGTTGACAAGCTCCGTTAAGCCAATATTTTCGCCTAATTTCATCTCTTTGATTAGGGTAATAATCCAAAATTTGTATCCTATCTTTGGAATCCCAAGGAAGGTTATCCAAATCAACTAATTTAGGCTTTGAAAAAGTAGGATACGATCTTGGCATTTCCTTTTCAACTTTCTTATTTGAAGCTTTTTCCAACATCACCATTACTTACAAATGGTGAACTTCAAGATTTCTAACAAAACAACATTATATAACAATATAAAAAAATAATGAATGTATCACAAAAAACAAAACAAAGCTTTCATCAATTTTTTATTCAACCACTTGCATAAAGTTATACCTACAATATGTATTCATGTTTTATCCACCAAATTTATCGGTACTTTTAAATAAATTAAGTTACATGCCCACAGTGGCGGATTTAGAAATTTAGTGTAGGGTATGCAATATATAGTTGAGTTGTTCAGGAAAAAAAAATCAATTTTTGATTCGGGTTTTGTTTTTGGGTCGATTTTTTTTACCTTCGAGTTTTCTACCATATTACTAATTTACAATATATATATTATAGAATTGGGCTCTTGTTGAAGGTATTAGGTTAGCATTTCCATCTCATTTATAAAAGTTATATAAAATATAAAATAAAGCGCTACGACAGTTTATAAATTAGCTTAAATCATAAAAGATATCGTAGATTGTAAACATTTTATACTGTTTTGGTCTTTGCATAGATGTTTAAAATTGGGATTAATATATATAATAAAGTTTTAAAATAAAAGGGTTAAAAGGGACTTTTATACAAAATATAGGGTTATTAACATAAAAATGCTCAAAGTGAATAGAAAAGGAGGATCGTCTTCCTCCCCTCCTCCCCCTAACACCAGGAAACAAAAGATCCTCCATTTTTAACATAAAATTGAGCTTTATTTTCTTATTATGAGCACAAACTGAATCCCCCCTTGTTTTTTAATTTTGATAGGGTATTCACTCTATTTTTGAGGGTATGCACTCTATGTATAATTATTAAAAACATCTTCACTATTTTTTTTATTTACACTAACAATTAGACTTGCATACCCTTGGTTGGGTGTAGATCCGCCCCTGTCATGCCCACACTGAAATTACACCCCACTAATCTACCATTAACAATTAACAAATCAAAATCAAAATCTAGGGTTTAAAATTATAATAAGAATCAGAATTAGTAAATTACCTTCTTTTCTTACCATATGCTGATTTAGAGTTGGTACATAAAAACGAAAATGATATATACGAGACCTTCTTGAACAAGTGTTTTAATTTGCTTCAAAAACCAATTTTGGTAAGGAGTAATGGAGTATATAATATATTGTGCATCGCTGGGCTAGCAATTTTTATTAGTGGCTATGATGGGCCAAATACATTTGGGTTAGGGGGCCAGACAATATTGGGCTTTGGGCCAAGCTAAAAATAGAACATATTTTACACTAAATAAGGTTTATCCATGGG
This sequence comes from Pseudognaphalium luteoalbum, assembly GCA_963422505.1. NCBI lineage: Eukaryota > Viridiplantae > Streptophyta > Magnoliopsida > Asterales > Asteraceae > Pseudognaphalium > Pseudognaphalium luteoalbum. The sequence continues at coordinate 14,096,031 of OY730194.1, forward strand.
GTTCCATGGCCCCCATGCTAGAACACCACAACAGCCCCTGCAACACTATCAACACATAATAAACTTCAATATATCAAAGAATCACTTACGGTTTTGCTTATGTGTTCCCTCGACTATAATTTGAACACTAAATGTCTTAAGGATGCTCAATCATACTAACCTTATATTGATTATGACTACACAATTTAAAATTACACATACATAACGCATGAAAAAGATATTCTTATATATATATTAAGGTAGGAAAATGAGGACAAACACGTAAGATGTTGATTTTTAAGACACGAACTATAATTCCATTAAAATATGGCTCATACTTTCGCGCACTCTGCACCGAGCTTCCAATGGCTCCTCTTTAGGCATGGTCAGACCTTTCCCTTCCGACAAGCCAACCAGCTCTTCACCAACCCTTTCCCATTCAAAACACTGGATCAACGATGCTAACGCTAACACAACAACCCTATTAGCGAGCCCTGAACCAGGACACTGTCGACGACCCATCCCAAATGGTATAAACTTATAACCCTCTTTTACAGTATTCTGAAACCTCTCTGGCTTAAAACTTAATGGGTCATCCCATAGTGTTGGGTCCCTATGAATGGCCCATGCGTTCACCAACACCATTGTTCCACGGGCTACATCAAACCCTCCAATTGTGCAGTCTTCTGATGGCTCGTGTGGCACCAATAGTGGTCCTGCTGGGTATAGTCTTAGTGTTTCATTGACGATGCATTGGATGTAGGGTAGATTAGGAAAATCGGTCTCTTGTACCAAACGTTCTTGTCCAATATATCTATCGAGTTCTGTTCTAGCTTTCTCTAACACATCTGGATGATTTAGGAGAAGTGACATAGCCCACTCTATTGTCACTGATGAAGTGTCAGTTCCCGCTTGTAGCAATGTCTACACAAAAATAAAGTAAATCCTCATAGTATTATAGAACAAGGCTTATATAGTACGTATGCAACAACCTTCAAGGGCCACCCTTTACCTAACTATAAAAGTGTCATTAATGTCATTAATTCTCAGTGTATATGCCACAGATACGCTATTACACATTCTGTTTTCCCCAACTATAATTCAGAATTTTAGATTAAAGAGTTATATGAGATCCTGTAAAAGGGTTTTCTTAATGACAACCGTTAGTGTTGTTGAAGATGTACTGTATGCATAAAATTGGTACTTTAAGTACTAACTACCAATCGTTGAAAATTTCTAACCGTAAGATTCAACAATTTTAAGCAAATAAAATTTTCTTCGTTGTAGATGACGTGAAACTTTTTTATGCAACTTTTTAACATTTATAAAGTTCAATGGCTTTTTTAGAACCGTTTGTAAAGTAAGGGATGAGCATGCATACCAATAGATTGCCTTTGATTATATCATCAGTGTAGTATTGCGGGTCCATTTCCTGCAAAGAAAGCATTGAGTCGATAAATGTGTTATCCTTTCTTTTTGGCGAAGAAGAACTGGACCGTTTACTTCTAATTTCGTCTATCAGATTTTGTGAAAAGCTATCGCTGTCATGTTGCAATTTCAATAGCCTCTTCTTATAACCCTGATAATCAATCCATCGTAAAACTGTAATGAAGTCTCCAGGATTTGATGCACCACTAACTTCAAATACATCTCTTATTACTCTCTTAAACTTATCAGCTTCTTCAAGATCTTCCACATCCGTCCCAAAATATCGTTTATTGGCAACCATTATCATGACTATGTTAAACGACACTGCTTGAATTCTGGACCTCATTTCTACTTTCGCAAAATCTTGTAAGGAATCTTTAGAAAGATTCTTGATCAATGATCTAACTTCATCTTCTCGGACACCCATGTAAGATTTAAGACGAGTTGTCGAAAATAGTTCAAGGGTCATGATACGACGAAGGTCTCTCCAGAGTTGACCATAAGGTGCAGAACCAACTGTAGTGTGTTCATAGTCAAGATACTTGCCACTTAAAAGAGCTGGTCTATTAGCTAAAATGATGTCGTTTTCAGTAAAGCATTCTTCGGCTAGTGACGCTGAGGTTAGTACAAGCACGGGGCGTGAGCCGAACTGAAGAGCCATGATAGGACCATACTTGGAAGAAAGTTGTTTCAAAACTCTATGAGTTAATCCATTCATTAGATGAAGATGGCCAATTATTGGGATTGAAGGTGGACTTGGTGCAACGTTTTTCTTCTTTCTGTTAAAAAATAATTTGAGAATTAAAATGAGAGAGACCAAAGATAGAAGAAGGATGATGAAAATATGAGTTCCATCCATAATCTGAATGTGTGTGGTTAGGGTGTTCTTGCAATGTTTCTGGTCACATACATAGAGAGAGATATATACTGATTATTAAATTATGCAACTTGCGAGTTACGAAGAATCAAAGACAGTTTCCTTTTCGACTCTGACCCGCACATATGAGAAAGTTAAAAACAATAAAAGGCTACAACAAATCAATGAGTTGAATAAAGAATTATAAAGGCTAGCTATATAAGTTGATAATTTCTACAACTACCAATTTTTAGTCTTATATATATCACCGCTAACAAAACAAGTGTGGGAAAATGTAAGAGCAAAAATGATTTCTTCACGCCTCTATAAATGTGAAAGAAATTTATGCATCATAAATTCATAACTCTAGATCTAGAAACGTTGACAAATTAGTTAAAATTCTACACCTCAATATTGATTTATCATAATAAATGCAAATCTTTAATTTTATAATTAAAAATGTACAGGCTCTGAAACTTATAAACGTTATTTTATAGATGCGACATCAATTTTTTTACCTTCGAATCGTCTCATTACCTCATATATATAGTAGTGGGATGATGTGGCTAAAGGGTGCCCTCATATATATAGTGTAGAAGTAGATTATAAAAAAAAAAAAAAAAGAGAGAGAAAGGAAATCTAGAAACAGAAAAAGTAGAAGCAATTTGATTTAATTATGTTATGATTATGATTTAATTTTTTATCCCGTTTCATTTTTATCGACTTATTTTGACTTTTTAAGTCCTTTTTTTTTCTTTCAATTTTGATCTTAAGTATTTTCGTTTGTATTATATAATCATTGATGTAAATATATGAATGTATTGAGTTTTAAATGTATTTTGATTGGGTATAATTTTCATCAAACATTATATAACACAAACGAAAATATATAAAGGCAAAGTTGAAAAAAAACTTCAAAAGTCAATACAGAATAATAAAAATGGAACGGGATGAGTATTTGTTTTGTGTAGTATATGTGATGCAGAACAAGAAACGTAATAACCCAACACGAATATTAAATTCAAAATTCAAAGGGAGAATATTATTAAACGATAACGAAATGAAAGATCCACAACTATTTATATGGTAAACTTCCTTGGGGAGGAGAAAACATTTTTATCCCTAATCCTAACTTGATTAGGAAGCAATTGCCTAATCTTTATCAAAAATTAAAAACTAATTTAATAAAATGAAACCCCTAAAAAAACATGAAATTCCGGATTCGCACAACACCTAATCGGTGCTGAGAAAACCTTTATTTAGTGTTAGACTCAACGATGCTTGTCGGCTTCTTTATACTTCGTGTTAGACTCAACAATCTTCTCGCGTACGGCTTCATAAGTTTGTTGCACATCTTCAATCATTTTATTTGCCTTAAAAATTTAGTTTTCCAGGAAACTCAATCGAATCAACAACTTGCCTTGGCACCGTCTTGTAAACCACGGGAAAATGAGAAGCTTCGGTTGAGCTATGAACCACACTATTATAAACAAATTTTGCTTGTGCTAAAGCCGCATCCCACATCTTCGATTTCTACCCACACAAACATCGAATCATGTTGCCCAAAGTTTGGTTAACAACCTCAGTTTATCCATCACTTTGAGGATGAGCAGTGCTACTAAAGTTCAACTCCGTTCCAAAACGCCCCCAAAGTGTCAACCAAAAATGAGCAAGAAACTTTTTATCACAATTCGAAGTGATCGACTTTGGAACTACATGTAAACGAACAACTTCTTGAAAGAAAAGCTTAGTAAAATGAGTAGCATCATAAGTTTTCTTACATGGAATGAAGAAAGCCATTTCGGAAAAATGATCCACCATGACAAACACGGAATCAGCACCACGTTGAGTACCAGGAAGGCCAATAACAAAATCCATAGAGATATCCTCCCATGGACCCGCTGGAATGGGAAGTGGCATATCAAGACCCGTGTTTTGAGCCTTTCCTTTACCCTCTTGAAAAGCAACACATCTTTGAACTAAACTTCCCACATAGCAGCAATGGTTTTGTCTCATTTAAAGTGCCTTACTAAACCACCGGTATGCAACTCTTTTATGAGTTGACCAGGAAGAGAAGTATGAGGAATGCATAGTCTATTATCCTTGAATAAATACTCATCAAGGAAAAGAAAATCTGTTGGGACATGTTATTGTGACAACAGATCTAGCTTGTAATATTACTAGAGTTTATTATAATCTAGTTTGTAAATTGGTTTTGAATTGTAATGAATATATTGGTTGGTAAACATTTTAGAGTTAAATGTTAAATGCTGAAAAATGTTGACCACGTTTGACCATAACCTGCGATGCGAACTGAGTTGGGTTCGCAGGGCAGGACTGCGAGGCGAGCCAACTGGTTTCGCTGGGCCAAGTAGGGCTGCGAACCGAGTCGGTTCGCAGAGCCCAGAACCTGCGAACTGAGATGTGTATTTATGCAAATTAGGTTTTAAACCTAAAAAACTTTTGCCAATTGCTAATTACAAACGAACTTAACTTTCCAGAGCTTTCAACATAGTCTAAAGGTTAGGTATTGATCGATTAACAATTGTTATAATCAATACGAGACATATTAGATTATTGATTTCACTAATACTTGTGAAACAAACCGTTTACAATCCGTAAATATAGTATTAAGGGATTCCGCACCTTAATACTTAAAGATAACCTCGTTATCGATCCTAATACATACGGACTTACAATTGGTATCAGAGCCTACGGCTAGATACGCGTAGGTTCGAGGTTATTCGGATAATAACGGTTGATTTGGGATTGTTAGTACGTGATTTGTTGCGTAAAAACGATCAAAATCATACTCTGGAAGCTTTTGGGTTTGTTTACGTCCGAAATCTTAGGATTTAGACGTTCAAAAACCTAAAATTTTCATTTTTAGGGTTTTCAGCCGATTCTGCAAACTGAGTTGCGAAGCGAACTGAGTTTGCGAACTGAACTAAGTTGGCGAACTGAGAGTCTGCGAATTGAGTCCGTTCTGCGAACTGAGTTGCGAAGCGAAATGAGTTCTTCTCTGCGAACTGAGTTCTCCCCTGCGAACTGAGTTCATTTTGCGAACTGAGTTTTGGTCTGCGAACTGAGCTTGTTCTGCGAGTTGAGTTCCTGCGAACTGAACATTCTGCTTATTTGTTTATCTCTGGAATTTGCAACAATGTCTGACATAAGTAAGATGATTGAGATGGATCATGAGGTTGGGAAATCTAATGTTCCACCTAAATTGCTCCGACTTGAAGACTACTATGGATGGAAAGACAGGTTTGAATCACACTGTCGGTTCCATGACTTGTCTATTTGGATGTGCATTAAGAATGGATATACTGCACCTTCTTTGGTAGTAAGACTGTGGCACTTACCTATACTCAAATGAGTGATGAAGAAAAGAAAGACTATCAAATTGAGAATAAAGCTCACTCATCAATTAAAATGAGTCTTCCAAAAGAAATCAACCATCAGTTGAAGTCTTTTCATACTGCTAAAGAGCTATGGGAAGCTCTAGAGAAAAGGTGTGATGGAAGTCCTCAAGTTAAGGCAGGTAGGTGTAATCTGTTAAAGAAACAATTCATAGTCTTCAAAGCTATGAAAGGTGAAGATCTTGATGCATATACCACCCGATATTACCATCTGTTAAGTGAGCTAGATGACGACGGCATTACCTATTCTAATACGGAGAAGACTGACAAGTTTATTGAGGGTCTTCCTTCGAAATGGGAAATGTATGGAGTTATGCTTAAGGATAACAATGAGCGTTATGCAACTATGTCTTTGGAGCAGGCAATTGATAAGCTCCGCGGATATGATTTCACTAAAAAATCAAGAGATACTGATTCTGATCAGGTACAAGATCCTGGGCTTTATCATGGAAAAACTACTATCTCTAATAGTTCGTCCAGTTCGACCACTGCTTTACTAGTTGGTGATACTGGAGTAACTGGTGAAATAATATCTGAAGATTTATGCTTTATAAGCTCATCTGGTGGTGAAGTAAAAAGCAAGACAACTGGGAAGTCAACTCAAGAGCATCACAAAATGCCCATGAGTGTGAAATCCGCTGAACAACAACTTTCAGTTCTTGCTTCATTTGTTGCTTCATATGAAAACTACATCCAGGGTAAGATCAATGATCCAGCTACTTTTGATGAGGATTATGATCAGGTAGACCCAGACGACTTAGAAGAAATGGATCTCCAGTGGCAACTTGCTATGGTGTCAAGGAGAGTTAAAAATTTCTTAAAGCGTACTGGAAGAAAGATGGTGAGAAATAAAGTTGGGTTTGATAAATCCAAAGTAAAATATTTTAACTGTCAAGGTTATGGACATTTTGCTAGGGAATGTCAAAGACCCAAAACTGAGAAATCTGCAAATTCAGAAAAATCAAGTGCTACTTTGTCTTCTAAAGCCTTGGTCGTTCAACAACTGGATGGTTCTTATGACTGGAGAGCTTTGACTGAAGAAGCTCTAATGGTTGAAATTGAAGATCCAGTTCAGACTGAAGAAACACCATCTTACATGCCTACTGCGGAGGATTATCAAATGAAGATTCCTGATTTGAAGATACTGGCAGTTAAAGATGATGTGTTGGACTTGGGATCAACTGAAGATCTATGTCCAGAAGACTTTGTTGCATAAATGGCTGAACTCCAAACTGAAAAGAAACGGGTATGTCTTGATGTTCCTACACTTATTGATGTATGTCAGTTAGTGACTAGTTTACAAGCCCAGGTTAATGTCTTTGCTGAATCACATAAGGCTTTAACATCTGAACTAGAATTGGCCAAAATTGATGTACGTAGGTTAAGTGAGGACAAGCTAGACCTTAAGAAATAGATTAAGTCCTATACATCTGATAAGACTGTATTTAGAAATACAATAAATGAATAATCTGTGATAATAGATGGTCTTTATTTAAACCTAAAGGACTTAAATCAAGGAATAGCTGACAAGGACAAAGAATTAGCTGAATCTAAGGTCAAGTTAGTTGAGCTTAATCGTAAGTTTGAGAGTTATAGAACATCTTCTTTAACTATGGACAATATAATTGATGCTCAACGTAGTGCAAATGACAAGACTGGCTTAGGCTATAGTGATGTACCTCCGCCTTTTAATGCTAATTACACTACTACTAATGTTGACCAAGAGATGATTGATGCGACTGCTAATTCTGATGTTAAAATACCCGAAGAATCTGAAATCTCTAAGATACAGAAGGACGTTCTTAAAGAACAATCATCTAAAATTGGTAAGATATCAGGTTTCACCAATGTACAATTTGTATCGGGTGGAATGCTGAATGATGCCAAAGTAGATGATAAGGTTATTAAGGAACAAAATGTTTCACCTTTAGTATCTAAGACTCAGATTGAAACTAAGGCAAAAGATGTTAAGTCACGGAGGCAGATGTCTTGCTTCAAATGCCATCAAAAGGGGCATGTGGCTTCTTGTTATCCTAATAAGAAGTTAGAAGCAATTCATAAGCCAGTGAATAACGAGAAACCAAAACCTGTAGACAGGTCTAGTGCTAAACCCAGTTTGGGAAGCAAACCTGTGAACATGTTGAAAAGAGACAATACTAGTAGTGTCTCTCCACCTAAACCTAAGAGACCTAATTCTCAAAGTAATAATTTTGTCAATAAATCTAGAGATAAGACACCCTCAAGGTTTAGAACACCAAGTAGAAACCATAGTCAATATGAGAATGGTTCTACCTCTCGTGCACAACGACATAGTCAAATGCCTAGGAGGTTTTCCACTCACTCTCCTCATAGGCATAAAATTATAAATCATCAACAATCTCAACCTCCAGTAAATGTCACCAAGACTCCCGATGGGAATAGTTATGGTTACTTTAAGGAAGTTCAGATTGTGGATGATAAGGGACAACCCAAGACCGTAATGGCTTGGGTCCCTCTTGAAAACTAACTGTGTACAACGTGTCATGTGCAGGAGCAAACTGTGAACAAAGATAAATGGTGGTATGTAGACAGTGGATGCTCAAGACACATGACAGGAGAAAGAAGTCTACTGAAAGACTTCAAAGGTGGTTTGAAACAGCGAGTGAATTTCGCTAGTGATAAAGGAGGAGTGATTACGGGAAAAGGAAAAGTTTCAAATGGAACTTTGACTCTTGAAGATGTGAATTATGTTGAAGAACTAACTCACAACTTGGTGATTACGTTGATCTATAACAAGCCCTACAACTTCTCAGGACATATCTTCAGGGCTATGGTGGATAACGTCAATGCTGGAGACAAGCGCTGGAATCTGTATCCGCGCTTTATTCAGCTTCTTATTAATGAATTTAGTCCAGGCCTTCCCGGTGACATGGCTTACCATCTTCGTCAAACACCGATGAGCGTCCGAATCTTGACGGTTTGCGCTCAGGGTGAGCATGCGGACGACAACTTTCTGCTTTTTGGGCACATCATCAACGAGGGTTACGTCCCTCCGCCCAATGATGGTTTTCTTGATGCCCCAGCCACGCTCCGCAACAACCGGAGCAAGCTTTTGTTGAGGTTCCAGTTCATTAGGATCCTCTAAAAGAGGTTTTGATCGATATTGAGAACTTTGAGAATGTCGAAGAACCTGCTGGTGGGCAGGCTGATCGGCCTAATCTTGAAGAACCAGCAGGGGATGACTCTGACGGTGGTTCTACACCAGCTAGCTCTCCAGGGATCGTACCGCGTGATGCGGAACTGGAGAATATTCGTCGTTTTGATCCCCGGCGTTTCAAGCGCATTCAGAGGCGTCAACGCCAAGGGATGGTCTATGTAAGACCAGATTCGAGGAAGAGGGTTCGAGATGACGATCCTCTTGATGAAGATCGAGTTCTGGAGTAATTTTTAGGGTTTTTTCATCGTATATTCATCAAAATTCATAAGGGTTTCGAAAAACTTCGATTTTAGGGTTTTTCGATGCTGCTGCCGCGACATTGCGACATAAGTAGCGATGCAAGCTGCGACGCAAGATTAGTGTCGCTAATTAGGGTTTTCTGAATGCGACATAAAAGTGCGACACATGCTCGTGACATAGTGTGCGACATAAGCCTTTAACTAGGCGACATAAGCTGCGACACAACTTTTTGTGTCGCTAATTTGGAATTCTTGAACTGCGACATAGTGTTGCGACACTAACTGCGACACAATCCTTGTGTCGCTAGATCCTTGCCAAAAAAAAAGTTTTTTGAGGGGAAAAGTCGCGAAAATTTTGTGTTTTCAAGTTTTGGTCGTAGGCTTAAAAGGGTTCAATTTTAGCCAAAAAAAAAAAATCCATTTTACCCGGGCATTTTTGGACGTTTTCGGACAAAATTTTGGCGGGAAATTCGCGAAAAATTTTGTCGTACTAAATTTTGTTTAAATTTGGTTTTGGAAAAGTGTCGTATTACTCGAGCCAGTTTCGGTATTTTTGAACGAAATTTTTGGGGGAAAAATTCGAAATATGGACTTGTTGACCCAAACCATAAGAGACAGGTTGAAGTCTTTATTTAATGAAGATTTTGATTGATGGAAGACTATCTTTGAAGATTTAATTACGTTGTATGATTCAAATTTATGGATTTTCATTACTGAGCCATATGAACCTCCAACAATTGCAGAAAATGAATTTTTCCCAGAGATACCTACAAGTGTAAAAACGGAAAACCAAATGTCAGACACGGAAAGGAAGATGTTTGATTTGGAAAAGAAGACATTCAAAACAATACTAGCTTGTTTACCATACGAAGTAGCCTCACATTACAAAACAGAACCTACATCATTTCATTTGTGGGACTCTTTTAAATTTGGTTACGGAAGTATTACTTCGTTCAGTATGATAAGTTCTGAAGTAAGGATGAAAGAGGATTTGATGAAGAAAGAAAATGAAATAAAAGCCCTCAAACCCAAGTGCTCAACATGGAGAATGAACGGGAAGAATTACGATTATAGGTAGCCAGGATGGAAGAAGGTATTCTGGAATTTGAGAGCAAACTAACAGTATTAACAAGGCTACAAAAAGATCATGAGCTTACATTAAAGACTATTCAAGATCTTCGTGAACGACTCTCTGAATCTGAAAAGGATTTGAAGAAGGTTTATGAACATAAATCCTCATGTGGGAAGAATAATTCTTTGTGTGGGAAGAATAATTCTTCATGTGATAAGAAGAAATTTTCTCAGTTCACTAATTATTCTTTACAAAAGAATAAGAAGTGTATGAAGTGTTCAGGGAAAATACAATCAACCAAAACAAGTAATCATCAAAAGGTGGATTGTCGTGATAATTCCGGTAACATTAAATGTAACAAATGTTTGGCTTCAATATCTCTAAAGAAATCAAGAGATTTTAAACCGACACTACAACCGGAATCGAGACGAACAAAGTCTTATGCTTATACTCGTGAGAAAATGTTCTCGTTTGCACCACCACGGTTTCATCATATGATGCAAAATAGACGAAATGATTTTGTTCCTTTCTCCTGGAAGACATCGGTTCGGCGTAACGAATTCAGCAATGAAACAAGATGTTTAAATTTCGGGTGGAATTCGATGTCTTTGGATTTTATTGATGAATCATATCGGAAGGTCTCGAATATTACAAGAAAGATTGGGAACTGTGCTCAAATGGGTTCCGAAAGTTAAAGTTTAGTTTTTTTTGTTTTTTTTTTGTAATTGTATATAGTATACAAATATACACTTAAAAAAAATTAAATTTTGTTTATGTTATTTGAGCACGGTTAAATACTTATTAGAAGACCAAGGAGAAAGATTGAAGAAAAAGGAGAATCTAGCATCATCAATAACAAATTGCTTGCATCTGACGATCATTCAAGAGTTCGAGGTGAATCTGCTATTCAGGGGGAGTTTGTTGATACAAGATCAACATGTTTATTGAATAGGCAGATTCATGAAGGTTTCGGTGAAGTTGTTGATTAGAAAGAGGATTAGTGCTGGAAGATACTCAAGCTAAAGTTGAAGATTTGAAGACATATCCAAGCTATTACCAAGGGGGAGTTTGTTGATACAAAATCAACATGTTTTGTCAAGAGCTTGTATAGAATATTTAGCATGAAATAATGTCCTTAAATCGTATGTGTTTGGGCCTGTGACACTAGGTCTATGTTGCAATGGGCTTGGGCCTGCGACACAAGGCTTGTGTCGCAGGGTCCAAGAGTCCAACATATATATAGTGATTTAGGGTTTCATTTGTGTTGTTCGTTCATTTTATGTTTGTGTGGAACGAAATCAGAGAGAGTGAGTTCAGTGAGTTTGTATCTGGAGCTTAAACGTTTTTTTTTGTTAATCAATAACAGAAACATTATTTATATTATTGTGTTCGTTTTAGATTCACGTTCATTACAATTGATTGTGGTTTCCGCTTTATTCATTCGATTGTGATTCATCTCCAAGATAATAAATGGGACTTTCAACTGGTATCAGAGCCGTGAATCAGTTATTCAAGGGTTTCGGATCGTGTTTTGAACGTTTTTAGTTTGATTTGTGAAGGTTTTATTGTTTAATCTTCATTTCTGGGTTAGTTTGCTTGAAGATTGCGTGATCTGGAGGTATTTTCTGGGTTTGTTCGTCGTTTGTGGTTTGAAATTCGTTAGGGTTTCAAAATTTTCGATTTTTAGGGTTTCGGAGCTGCTCAGCCGCGATTTTGCGACACAAGCTGCGACATAAGCTTTGTTTCGCTAATTAGGGTTTTCTGATTGCGACACAAGCTCGCGACATTAGATGCGACATTGTGAGCGACACGAGAATTTTGACCTTAAAGGGGTTATTGCGACATAAGTTGCGACACACACATTTGTGTCGCTATTTGAAGGTTGCGACATTACTTGCGACACAATGTTGCGACACTACCTGCGATGCAGAGTTGCGACACAACCTTTGTGTCGCTGTATCCTCGCAAAAAAAAAATTAAATTTTGTTTCTGTTATTTGAGCTCGGTTAAATACTTATTAGAAGACCAAGGAGAAAGATTGAAGAAAAAAGAGAATCCAGCATCATCAACAACAAATTGCTTGCATCTGACGATCCTTCAAGAGTTCGAGGTGAATCTGCTGTTCAGAGGGAGTTGGTTGATACAAGATCAACATGTTTATTGAACAGGCAGATTCTTGGAGGTTTCGGTGAAGTTGTTGATTATAGAGAGGATTAGTGTTGGAAGATACTCAAGCTAAAGTTGAAGATTTGAAGACATATCCAAGCTATTGCCAAGGGGGAGTTTGTTGATGCAAAATCAACATATTTTGTCAAGAGCTTGTATAGAATATTTAGCTTGAAATAATGTTGATGACACGTAAAAATTCATGTTTTTGTATGTCGTTATCTCACCTTTTTAGCACAAATATTGATGAAAATATTTGAAATATATAAATATCTATCACATTTCATCATGATGGCTAAAATATAGACGATGTTTTAAGAATCGGCAAAAACAACCTAAAAATGAGCAAAACAGAAGACAAACGATCAATGAATCTTTCATTCACTCATTTCATTGCTTCTTGAGCTACGTTCCGAGTTATGACCTCTAACTGATGGCATTTTCTTCGTTAGGAAATTACGAATGCGTGGACGCAAGAATCGCTCAAAACGTATAAATGACGAAGAAGATACGACCGAACGAAGAAACGAATAACCAAAGGGCCAGGATACGGCTATCCACAGCCGTATACGGCTGACCCATACGGTTGGGTACAGGCCGTATACGTCCTGTGTAGACCGTATACGATCTGTGTCCAGCCGTATGTGGCCCAGGATAGGCGTATATGGTTGGTGTCCACCCATATTTGCTCCAGGACAGCCGTATACGGTCCGGGACAGCCGTATTGGTGCATTTGGGTGATAAAAATCTGATTTTTATACGGTTGTGCATTTGAGGTTCAGGATACGGTCTACAGATACGGCTGTGCGTTGCCTATAAATACGAAGCTCAAGTTCTCATTTCAACACCACTTCACATCCAATCTCATTCACACTTCACTCTCTCACTACTCTCTCTCTAGATTTAGGTTTTTAGTTTTCGTAGTTAGTTTCTCTCTCTAGTCTCTCTCTCTAGGAACTAGTGGGAAGATTAGGGGGAGAATCCGTCGCTTTTAGAGGAGTTATGTAATATAGTTCATAGAAGCTTGCATTTGTAATACCTGGGATATTATTCGGCGAAATACAAGTGTTATTCTGCTCGCATTTATTTACCGGTAATATCTATCCTTTCTTATATTAATTTATCATAACGTTCTTGTTTGATGTTTGTGATTTATTAATTGTAGAAATGTTTATTGCCATGCTTTGTGAGTAGTTGCTTGTATGTTTGCCATGATTTTTAGATAATTGTAATTTGGTATGATTAATGGAATTGTTAAACCTTGTATCTGTCTAAACTTATCATGCATCTAGACTTAGCTATGGATCACCCTTTCAAGTCCTTCACGTGATGATCACCTTAGCTATAGGCCTTAAGTTACAGTAGATATTTATCTGTATTATAGTACGAAGCCGTGTCTGTCACTGTAATTCGGCTGAAATACTAGGCATATGCCCCGGAAAGAGCCGTTTGTGCCTACACTGTGGATTGCCTAGAAACCCTAGAATATGGTCTAGGAACCAATATAGTTGTGGAAGTGTTACAGTACACCGTATGCCTACCTCTGGTACTGAAGCTGTGGAAACACTTAGACACTGTACACCGTACCTATACCTAGGGATAGTAAAGCTGTGGAAACATCACAGTACACCGCAAATCTATCCCTGGTTACAAAGGATCTGTGGAACTGTTAGAGTGCGGTACACCATAAACGGTATCTAGGGTTAGCAGGCTGTGGAAGGAGTATGCATTGTACACCGTTGGTGTTCCTAGGGATGAATGACTGATTGCAAAGGAGAGGCTAGATCATGACAGAAGTAATTGAACTAATCAAACCTAAGGTACGAGTCTAGAGATGAAAGTCAAGCCCAGCAGTGGTTCAGGATTCTTAAAACCCCTAGACTCTATAAAACTAATAGTTTAGAATACAAAGTTAATAATCAGTACACAATTAGATAATAACATTCAGACTTAGGTGTTAAGAAAGGTCAGAATAACCCGAGGGCAGTCTGTTACCTTATTCCTACACCCTTAATGGGTCACTAGTCCTAACCGGACAGTGTGGGGGGTTGAGCAGCCTGTTCTGATCAGAATCATGATAGCCTAGGTACTCAGTGACATACTAATTTAGAACCTATCTAAAGAAGTAGGGTCCTAGTGTTTACACCTATAGTTTACTTGTCTGTTAGCTAAATGTGCCCATAATGAACATCATCCCAGTAATGCACTACCCAAATCATGGTGAACCACATCTCCGTCATCCTTAAGTATTACATATATGCTAGCTTCCCTTTTATTTTATGCTTTAGTAGTTTAATAAATTAGAAAACCAAATACAAAACCTATCCAACTATCCAAAAACAAGCTTAATTACTAAGTTATCCGAGTGAGCTCTGTTTCAATTCTACCATCATGAGGAACGACCCTGGATCATCCTTGCCACTTACTAGTATCAGGTACTCGTACCTAGTATCAGTATGTTGTTCGGAAGGTTTAGGTCCCGACAATTATATATTTATAACAAACCCATGATGCCGTCGCAAGTGCGAGGTCCACAGCGACAGAAAGTGATTCATTGACCGACTGTTTTGTGCGCGTCAAATGTCCTTAAATCGTATGTGTTTGGGCCTGCGACACTAGGTCAATGTCGCAATGGGCTTGGGCCTGCGACACAAGGCTTGTGTCGCAGGGTCCAAGAGTCCAACATATATATAGTGATTTAGGATTACATTTGTGTTCTTCGTTCATTTTGTGTTTGTGTGGAACAAAATCAAAGAGAGTGAGTTCAGTGAGTTTGTATGTGGAGCTTAAACGTTTGTTTTTGTTAATCAATAACAGAAACATTATTTATATCTTTGTGTCCGTTTTAGATTTACGTTCATTACAATTGATTGTGGTTTCCGCTTTATTCATTCGATTGTGATTCATCTCCAAGATCATAAAAGGGAATTTCAACTAGTATCAGAGCCGTGAATCAGTTATTTAACGGTTTTGGATCGTGTTTTGAACGTTTTCGGTTTGATTCGTGAAGGTTTTACTATTTAATCTTTGTTTCTGGGTTAGTTTGCTTGAAGATTGCGTGATCTGAAGGTATTTTCTGGGTTTGTTCGTCGTTCGTGGTTCGAAATTTGTTAGGGTTTCAAAATTTTTGCTTTTTAGGGTTTCAGAGCTGCTCAGCCGCGATTTTGAGACACAAGCTGCGATATAAGCTTTGTGTCGCTAATTAGGGTTTCTGGATTGCGACACAAGCTCGCGACATTAGTTGCGACATTATGAGCGACACAAGAATTTTGACCTTAAGGGTTATTGCGACATAAGTTGCGACACACACATTTGTGTCGCTATTTGAAGGTTGCGACATTACTTGCGACACAACGCACTACCTGCGATGCAGAGTTGCGACACAACCTTTGTGTCGCTGAATCCTCGCTAAAAAAAATATAAATTTTGTTTATGTTATTTGAGCACGGTTAAATACTTATCAGAACACCAAGGACAAAGATTGAAGAAAAAGGAGAATCCAGCATCATCAACAACAAATTGCTTGCATCTGACGATCCTTTAAGAGTTTGAGGTGAATCAGTTGTTCAGGGGGAGTTTGTTGATACAAGATCAACATGTTTATTGAACAGGCAGATTCTTGGAGGTTTCGGTGAAGTTGTTGATTAGAGAGAGGATTAGTGCTGGAAGTTACTCAAGCTAAAGTTGAAGATTTGAAGACATATCCAAGCTATTGCCAAGGGTGAGTTTGTTGATGCAAAATCAACATGTTTTGTCAAGAGCTTGTATAGAATATTTAGCTTGAAATAATGTCCTTAAATCGTATGTGTTCGGGCCTGCGACACTAGATCTATGTCGCAATGGGCTTGGGCCTGCGACACAAGGCTTGTTTCGCAGGGTCCAAGAGTCCAACATATATATAGTGATTTAGGGTTTCATTTGTGTTGCTCGTTCATTTTGTGTTTGTGTGGAACGAAATCAGAGAGAGTGAGTTCAGTGAGTTTGTATGTGGAGCTTAAACGTTTGTTTTTGTTAATCAATAACAGAAACATTATTTATATCTTTGTGTTCATTTTAGATTCACGTTCATTACAATTGATTGTAATTTCCGCTTTTTTCATTCGATTGTGATTCATCTCCAAGATCATAAAAGGGAATTTCAACTGGTATCAGAGCTGTGAATCAGTTATTCAAAAATTTCAGGTCGTGTTTTGAACGTTTTCGGTTTGATTCGCGAAGGTTTTACTGTTTAATCTTCGTTTCTAGGTTAGTTTGCTTGAAGATTGCGTGATCTGAAGGTAATTTCTGGGTTTGTTCGTCGTTCGTGGTTCGAAATTCGTTAGGGTTTCAAAATTTTCGTTTTTTAGGGTTTCAGAGTTGCTCAGCCGCGATTTTGCAACACAAGCTGCGATATAAGCTTTGTGTCGCTAATTAGGGTTTCTGGATTGCGACACAAGCTCGCGACATTAGTTGCGACATTGTGAGCGACACAAGAATTTTGACCTTAAGGGTTATTGTGACATAAGTTGCGACACACACATTTGTGTCGCTATTTGAAGGTTGCGACATTACTTGCGACACAACGCACTACCTGCGACGCAGAGTTGCGACACAACCTTTGTGTCGCTGAATCCTCGCTAAAAAAAATATATAAATTTTGTTTATGTTATTTGAGCACGGTTAAATACTTATCAAAAGACCAAGGACAAAGATTGAAGAATAAGGAGAATCCATCATCATCAACAACAAATCGCTTGCATTTGACGATCCTTCAAGAGTTCGAGGTGAATCCGCTGTTCAGGGGGAGTTTGTGGATACAAGATCAACATGTTTATTGAACAGGCAGATTCTTGGAGGTTTCAGTGAAGTTGTTGATTAGAGAGAGGATTAGTGCTGGAAGTTACTCAAGCTAAAGTTGAAGATTTGAAGACATGTTCAAGCTATTGCCAAGGGGGAGTTTGTTGATGCAAAATCAACATGTTTTGTCAAGAGCTTGTATAGAATATTTAGCTTGAAATAATGTCCTTAAATCGTATGTGTTTGGGCCTGCGACACAAGGCTTGTGTCGCAGGGTCCAAGAGTCCAACATATATATAGTGATTTAGGGTTTCATTTGTGTTGTTCGTTCATTTTGTGTTTGTGTGGAACGAAATAAGAGAGAGTGAGTTCAGTGAGTTTGTATGTGGAGCTTAAACGTTTGTTTTTGTTAATCAATAACAGAAACATTATTTATATCTTTGTGTTCATTTTAGATTCACGTTCATTACAAAATGTGAGAAATACTTTATGTCCAGAAAGTTTTGTTCACTTCCACGAATTTTATAAAATTCATTTCTTCATGAAACTAGACGTTTTTATAGTCTAAAATTAAGTCAAGACGTTATATTTCAAACCCGCAAATCCCATATTTTTCTGAGCTTGTTTACTATTTTTAATAATTTGTATAAGAACACATATACAATCTGCTCAGAAAAGTCAGAAGCTTTGGTCTTATGGTTTTGACCATATCTTAAGCTATACAACTCCAAATGACTTGAAACCCCCGGAAAAATCTCAAAAATTTTGTTGGCTACAATTGTTGTACTGATGGATTTTTCCTAAAAACTTATAGATTTTGCCCAGAAATGCAATTTTCATGCATGTGTCCAGATTGGTCAACTGTTGGACCTCAGAGGACACATGTAATTCTTAAAAATACTTAGACTACTCTAAAATTTATGAAACAATTACTGGAAGTAGATAACATATAGGGGAACAACCGTTATTTTTCTTCAGAATTAATTCCGAATGTAAAATTTTAAAAAAATTCGACAACAAGTGCATTTTCTGGAAAAATGAGATAGTGGACTGATTTTAGGTAACTTATGAAAACCGACACTTGCGGACTTGCTATTTAGGGAAAGACTAACTTTTTATGACTTATGAACATGTTTAAGGTTTGGATAAAAGTCTCGGGTCAGACCGAGAAGGTTTGACCTAGTCAACAAAATCGGGCCTCGGTTTCGAAAATGTCAAACTTACTATTTTTTGGCAACTTGTAAACAAAGTAGGTTTGGGTGACTTATTAAGCGACTTGGACTAAAAATGAGACTTGTAAATCTAACCCGAACGAAAAACGACACTTACATTTGAACCGATATGTAAACCGCAAGAGGTTAACACTAAGTATTAAATTCGCGTGACAACCGATAACCATATACTAATGCAAATCAATAACACATGACATTTACAATTATAAAGGGTACAACAGAACAAATTTAAATGTCCTTAAGATCTATTATTACAAACTTTCACCAACGGGTCGTACACGTGTGACACCCGCCAAATTAGGACTAGTGATTAGTGCCTAATCAATTGTTAATACATGTAATTAGTTTTGTATTAGGCTAATTAATGTATCGAAATATATATTGATGAATATATACAATTATGCGATTTAATTAAATCGTACGCGACCCAAATCGAATGTAATTTGATTCAATTTATACGGACATTGGTGAACAATTTTATTAAATAATGTAATATTATTTAGTACAAATATTATATCCAAAATATTATTTTGATAATATTTCGTAATTAGTTCGTATCGTACAAATAAACGTCCACGCGATTAAAATGTTACACACACAAACAAACGAAACCATTTAAATTATTAAGTATTTGGTAAAATACTTCAACAAAAATATTGAATAAAATTCGTATTTTAAAACATATATTTAAACGTATAAAATAATTATTTAACGTTTAAACGATCGGAAAAACGAACACCGCACGGAGCGCAAACGCGGGGATTAAAATCTGGGAGATTCCCCTCCCCCTTTTCCCCCAAAAATCTGCCCTCCCTCCCCCCATTTCCCCTCCTTTTCCTTTTAT
The DNA here is from genome assembly GCA_963422505.1 of Pseudognaphalium luteoalbum. NCBI lineage: Eukaryota > Viridiplantae > Streptophyta > Magnoliopsida > Asterales > Asteraceae > Pseudognaphalium > Pseudognaphalium luteoalbum. Next base: position 14,115,238 of record OY730194.1, read on the forward strand.
CATCTCTTTCTCATCTCTTCTTTTCTCTCAAAATCTTCCATCACCACCATCACCTTCAACCACACAAAAACACCATCAAACACCATCAAAACATCTAGCTCATTTGGAGAAAAAGAACCACGACATCACGATCTACATTTCCATCTTTCCGGATTTCTCCGGCGTTAAGTTTGTAAGTTTCCGACAAAACCCGAAACACTCCGTTTTTCATTATTTTTACTTGTTTATGGGTTATTTAAGATCATAATGTTAAAATATGGGTTGGGTAAAAGCTTCAAGTCAAACGGAGGCCGGAAAACACCTTTTCGGCTCATTTTCTGGCCAACAGCGCGTTATGTCGCAGAGGCTCCAGGCCATCTGCGACATAAGCTTTTGTGTCGCTAAATCAGGCCTTATGTCGCATATAGCGACATAAGACACTATGTCGCACTAATCACGGATGTCGCATATAGCGACACAAATGGTTATGTCGCAGAAATTACGGACGTCGCATATAGCGACACAAAACACTATGTGGCAAAACTTATTCCCGTCGCACATAGCGACACAACACCTTATGTCGCATTAAATTTCGAATGTCGCACTTAGCGACACAAACCCTTATGTCGCAGTCATGATCTGCGACACAACAGCCTATGTCGCACATAGCGACACAAAGTTGTATGTCGCACACTGTGTCGCATGAAACAGAACCAAGAAAACACAGATTTTACTAAGTGTCGAGACCTAAAATTTTATCACTAAAACAGAACCAAGAAAACACAGATTTTACTAAAACAGAACCAGGGGCGCTGCCCCCGGACCCCCGTCACTTAAAGTTTACAAATACTTTCTAAGTATAACACCTTTCGAAAATCAAAATAATAATGTGAGATTATTATTATAAACAAATCACCAACGGGCCGTACACGTTTTCAAAACATAACCAAATCAATCAAATCGTAATAATTTGGACATTCTAGTTGGAAGAACAACTACAAAGGTAGTCTTTATAGATACATGCTCACATTTATAACCATCGCATGTTGTGGACACCCTCAGGTTACAAGTCTTCGGACATCGATTCTCGGCTAATCAACTATAGTTTAATTTGTTAAACTCTCCAGACTCAGGTGAGTCTCATAGCCACTATTTTACTGTTTTACTCAGGGGTGTGATATCATTGCTCGTTTTATTTAAACTATATGAACGCAAGTACGAAAACAAACAATTACTACATGAGTTATCTCACTAATCTTTCAAGCCCTCCTCTACATAGTTTGGTAATACGTTGTAGCGTGAATATTAGTATATGGTACCATATAGGATTGACCCTCCTCGTCCGGGTTAGCATGCACTAACTGGGTAAACGGATGTACTAATATTTGAACAGACGAGTGTAGATTAGGCACTCGTGGAAGGCACCTCGATCAGGATTCCTTAAATGTGGACCTGACACCTCGAGTTAAGCTCAGACTATGTGCTCATGGCTGCAAAACTTTTATTTTTCTTAATTGCATTTTAAATTCAACTAAATCTTGCGGTTCATACGATATATGTGTTGACATACAAACCTGTGAGCTCACCAGCGTTTCGCTGACCCATTTTAGCATGTATCACAGGTACTCAACAGTAGGTTGGACTGCCATTCAGGATATCATTAGCTCGAGGTATCATGCAAAACATTCAGAGATTTAGGTGCATTATTATATTTTGTATAGATTAATTATGTATGTAAATCTCTCAATCCAGGAACTGAGCTAATGTAAACTATATTTTGATGTAAACTTTAATTTTATTAATACAAGTTGTAAAACGACGCATATAGAGTCGTTCATTATATCTTTGAGCTGTGATTATTGATTAGTCACGCCCCGACCCGATTCGCTTTCGCAACCCGAATTTGGGGGTGCGACAACACGTTTATTTTCAAAAACAAAACACAATTGGACATATTGGTTGAGTGAACACTAGCATGGATAGTCTATAGAGATATTGTCACACCCGGCCAAACGGTAGTTACAATTAGTTGTGATTAGTTTGCGGAAGCTTTAATGACGTGGCGGGGCTGCGAACAGTATATTCAACCAACAAATACATACATCCTCAGAGCATATGGTTATTGCACAACTTTATTTAACGAGGATGCCAAGTTTAACAGTTGTTACAAAAGTAGTACGACTATGTAAGTCGTAACAGTAGTAGTGGAGTTTAAAACATTTTAGTTTTAACAATATTACATAAGTTTAAAATAAAATTTCATAAGTATGACCGCAATGTCTGCAGTTATACAAATGAAATCCCCAAAAGCGGTCCCAACAGTGTATGACATCCTAAGTAGTCCAGGGTTGTCCATCCTGAATGCATGCGATTACTTACCCAGCTAATTTCCTGAAAAACATAGAGAAAGTCGTCAACAAATATGTTGAGTGAATTTACAGGTTTGTATATGTATGTGGTTAGTTAAACCAAGTTTGTAGAAATGAATTGTTATTCATTTATAAAATACAAGTTATGTAGGGTTGTTACCCTAAAGTATAGTTTTATGTGGGAGGTTATCCCAAAACATATTACTAGTTGTTTACCAATATAAAATAAGTTACCGGTATGTTTTCCGGTGTTTAACAGTTGTAGGATTCGTTCTTCCTAAAAGTATGTGGGAATTTACTTAGACTATGATCCCCTGAAAGGTGAGCTAAAGCTCGCAGGTTAAAGTAACGCGACCTAACCCTATAACCAAACCACAACCAGAACTTATGTTGTTTGCCTGAATGGACATTTAAGTATACGCTCCACCGTAGGAGGGTCGTCACGGCAATAGTACTATCCGTATACTTAGTGGCTAGAGTCACCTAGCTAATGGTTACAGTAGCATGTCATGAGGTCTTTTCATGCACACATTTCAAGTCTAGGTCCGTACTAGGATACTTTGTCTAATTCCCAAAATAATAGTGAATATGTAATATCGCAATTTCAACAGTTGTATAAAAGCAATAAAGCGTTTATAGTTTGATTGCATGTGTTGGCATGCAATTTCTATGTTTAACACCCCTGTGTTTAAAAGCAGAAAACAGTTAAAAGTTAGGGCTGTAAACTCACGGTGGTTTGCTCGGTATGAATGCTAGCAGCCGACAGGTGAATGCTCAAGGTATGTCAACCTATGTACAATACATGTATTAACATAAGTACGCTTGATTTGTTTAATCAACTTATATTAACAGTTTGTTGGTTTGAAGAAATTGTTGATTTCTTAATAATGTTAGTTGTTGAATTTGTTGGTGACATTGTGTTGAAATATTATTTCGTTTCCATTGTTCATATATTTGTTCTATATATGTATGCATATGTAAATATACTTATTGTATGAAATTGGGCGTCACTTCGATGAAGTGTCGCTAGATAGTGACGGGTCACTTGTCATTTATGGTCAGTGACGCTAGTATTTGGGTTTCCGTGTTCAAGGCGTCACTGGTGGAAGTGACACATAAAAGCTTTGGCTTAGCATCACTTAGGTCTGACCAGTTTTGGTCAAACTACAATTTGTACAAAAGTCAATGGAAGTCAACTCGCTGGTCAAAGTTGGTCAAAGTTGCTGGTCAACTCGCTGGTCAAAGCTGGTCAAAGTTGCTGGTCAACTCGCTGGTCAAGGTTGCTGGTCAAGCTGGTCAACTCGCTGGTTAAAGCTGGTCAAGCTGGTCAACTCGCTGGTTAAAGCTGGTCAACTCGCTGGTTAAGTTGGTCAAAGTTGCTGGCCAACTTGCTGGTCAAGGTTGCTGGTCAAGCTGGTCAACTCGCTGGTTAAAGCTGGTCAACTCGTTGGTTAAGCTGGTCAACTCGCTGGTTAAGCTGGTCAAAGTTGCTGATCAACTCGCTGGTGGAAGTGACTTGAGTGGTTGGTCGCTGAAGGGGTCAGCGACCAAAAGTTGTGTCAGTGACTTAAGGGGTCAGCGACTAAAAGTTGTGTCACAAAAGGGTCAGTGAGTGACTTAAGAGTTCAGTGACTTAAGTGGTTGGTCGCTGAAGGGTCAGCGACTAAAAGTTGTGTCACCAAAGGGTCAGTGACTTAAGAGTTCAGTGACTTAAGTGGTTGGTCACTGAAGGGTCAGCGACTAAAAGTTGTGTCACCAAAGGGTCAGTGACTTAAGAGTTCATTTACTATTTTAAACACAAATAGTTTCGAAGTGTGGTCAGATTTGGTCCAAAACAGACATATGTTCAAAGATCGAGTTATACACGAAAATACAGACATTTAGGGAAATGGTCAAAGAAGAACTTTTTGCAGAGGACAAAAATACCAAACTTTTTCAAGTGGTCTTATACATTTGTTTAACCTAGAACTCAAGTTATGAATGTTTTTGTGAGTCGGTTTTTTTTTTGGAAGACATAAACTGTCTTTATATACATACATGAAAAACGTATTTTAATCTTTGTTTTGGACATTTCATGGTTAAGTAAGCAACAAAACATGTTAATACATCTGTTATAAGTAAAATACAAGAGTGATGAAGTCTCACAATGGTGTATGAAGAAACGAAGACGGTAGAAGTGATGTACGCGCGTAGGTGATCGTTTTGGTGTCTTCGTTTTCATTTTTCCTTCAAGTGTGAGGTGATTATATTGTTAAGTTGTTGTTAGTAGTTGATGATAATGGGTAAATGATGATGAAAAAGTGTTGTTGTTGATGATAATGTTGCCTCTGTTACTTCATCCGACAGAGAGAAAATGAGAAACCAATAATTGTAGAAATTGATCTTGTGTGTGTGTTTGAACAAACTGAGTAATGGGGGAGTATAAAATAATGAAGTGGGTTTATTTGTCAAAGGAGGTGTATGGCTTCAACAGTAACTTGTCTGTAGATATTTTTAGGTGGTTAAATCTTTGGTATTTAACCCGTTTATTTCGGGTACGGGTTCAATTGTGTCAAATATAAAATCTAATATTTTATATTTTTATTTTGTAGATGTTCTCCAGATACGTCATTTAAAATCAGAATAATGAGATTTTCATTATTTTAGACTGTTGTACAAATTGTACATTGGACTGCGCGTATCCAATTTGGGTGCTAAATTTCAGTCGAATTTCGGATTCATATTTTGAGGTAATGTTCCAAATGCTTTCGAATGAATGAGAAAATTTGAACTTTTCTCATTTTGACCTTTGGGTGCATTTTAAAATTGTTTCTGTTCACTTTATAATACGTTTTATGTTAAACATATATTTAATTCGTTTTATCTATATATTATAGGTATAATAGTACTCGTAATTAATAATCGAATTATTAATTATTTTGTGTCATCAACTTTTGTTGTATATTTCTGTCGGGCTCGTTCCGATACGTTTTTATGCGATTATTATTATTAATCACATAATATGTAATACTTTTTGTTTAAAAGTATTGGGCTTGCTAGGCTTACATCACATCGGAAGTTTTGTTTTAAACTTAATCAGGAAATTAGCGTAAGAATGCACATGCTTAAATGTTAATCAGTACCTAATTTGGAGAGTTGTCACAGATATACACTTACTTAAACTTGTAATCTCATACGTTTAGGACGTTAGAGACCTTACCTGGACTTACGCGTTGCTAGCTCTCACGCATTTAGCTCACGAGGTGAGTTCACAGCCCCTACTTTTACTGTTTTAATGCTTTTAAACCAGGGGTGAAAAACATAGAAAATATTTTACTACTGTATGCTACAATTGTATATAAGCTACTTTTATGCTTTTATACTTATAAATTGTTGATTGTATGAATGTATCCATGTTTTACTCGATAGATTGAGTACTTTTGAATTATACTTATGAATGATTTCATACTACACTTGTTAACTGTTTATAAAATTCTTTTAGACTTTTATATAAACTGTTATTTATGAAACAACATTTCTAAACTGTTTTGTGCCCTACGGACTTGGGTATTGGATCCTACTGACTTGGATCAGATTGAGGGACACTTACTCTCCCTATATTTTTGGACCCTAATGACTTGGGTATTGGATCCTACTGACTTCGATCCAGGGACACTTACTCTCCCTACATTTTTGGACCCTACTGACTTGGGTATTAGATCCTACTAACTTGGATCAAGGGACACCTACTCTCCCTACTATTCCCGGATCCTACGAACTTGGATCAGGAATACTTATTTCTTTCTGTAAACTTTATTTTAGAATACCTACTTTTCAAAAATACTTTTGAAATAGGATACATACTTTCCTAAATAGGATACTTACTTTCCTACAAATCTTATTCTAGGATACATGCTTTCCTACCAACATATTTTGGGATACGAACTTTTCTACAAACACTTATAAAACCTATGAATTCACTCAACAACCATGTTGACTTTTTACTATGTTTTTCAGGGAATTAGCTGTGCATATAAGACTGCATGCATATGGAACTAGGAGACCCACGATGAAATAGGATGACATCTTAACTACTGTTCAGCAATAATCATACGCTCTGATGCATGAATGTCCAATGTTGACGTCGGCACCCTCGCTTACCTTAATGCTTCCGCTAACCAACGTTGACCATTTTTGGGGGTGTGATATAATCACTTGTTTGTTAGATCACGTTTGCTTGTTCTACTTGTACAAATGCCTAACAAGCAGGGATTGACGCATATGGATAAAGAATCTTTGAGAATAATGGAAAGACAACAAGGAGAGCTTACAGTTCATTAAGATTGGGAACCTTTTTAGCATTGCTTTGCAGGGGAGGAGATGATGCTTTCAGACACATATATGACTTCAAGTTGTCTACAAGGTGACCATGGAGAGGGTATCAATCCGCCAGTGTCCGGAGGACGCCATCACTTCGCTTTATTTTCTACAAATCTATCCAAGTCGAGCTCTCGGCTATGACAGCAGCGCTTCTCGGGAGGCACCCCGTGCAATAAGACGTGTTGATGGTCGTGTGTCAATAAATGAAGAAAATATCTGAATATCCTTCACACTTGAATATACCCAAAAATATTTTCAAAATATTTCAACTCATTTTTGCAAAATCACTTGTCTCGGAAAAATAGGAAATGTTTTTAGAAAATTAGTTCATATGTTTCAAGCATTTGAGGTACTTGCATACTACTTTTATGCATTATGCTCGAACTCGTTTAAAAACATATGTTCTACAAAATGATTTGTAGTAGAAAACATCTTTTCATTCTGAGACAATGAATCCTTTTGATCTCAAAAATGTGAAGTTGAAAGGAAAGGTATATCCAACGTGTTCACGCCTACGAGATTACTTCACAAATGTGTTGGATGAAATAAAAAGGCAAAGCCCATATTTAGAAGCAAGCCCCCTAAAGCTGAATTATCCTCATAGAGCTGCCACACAACGAAGATTTCAAGATTCAAGAATTCTTCTCACGGCATATTCAGACCTTCAGCTTTAGCTACCTGAGGAGTTTCTTCATCCTTTCTCCGTTTTTATCATTTTGCTTTACTTTGTACTGTTAATTAATCAAAGTAATCTATACCATATCCTAACCTTATCACTAAGTGTGGGATCCCAGCCCAAAACAAACACTTGAGAAACATTTTCTTATATGTTTAAACTCTAAGTGTGGGATTTGGCTTTTAGTCAATCTCCACTAAAGAGAACATTAGGGACAATATTCCTCTAAGTGTGGGATAGCGGTATAGAATACCTGGTAAATTTTTATGTCCAAATAGCAACTCAGAAAATGTTACTCACTTTAAAAATTGATCAAAAAATTTCAAATTTTTTGCATAAAACAAAGAAAAGTATGAGCTTAACTTCGACAGTAGATACGCTACTCATTCAGTTAACTCTGCTAGTTTTGAATTTTGATATCTTTAAGAGGAACCATTTTTAATATGAGTAAGTTATTTTGGAAAATAGTGTAAATAAGGTAGAAATTTCTCAAATTAAGAAATAAAAATCTTAGGGGCAGTGCATGACTAAGCACATACAACTCATATTAATTGCAGTGAGATATTTTGAGCCTATATAAGCATTCATTTTAAATGCTTCACTATTCATTTATTGTGTGTGCCGATGCATGTAATTCTGAATTAGAACTTGCTCCTAGTATGCATTTCGAGACCATATTGGTGAGTACCATACGCGGTATAGGTGCAATTAGAGAACCTTGACATTCCCTAAGAAATAAACCCATTTTCTCATATCTCTTCAAGCCTAACCCTGCCGATACTCATTTTTAGTATCGATGATCCGCTTAGTAAACCCTGTTGAACCTTAACCTTTTCGTTTCTTGAAAACCCTGAATTAAAACCCATTCTCCTCCATACCCACCAAAATCTTATCTTAGAATTTTTAAATTTTTGAAAAACGCTATTTAGATATTCTTTTTGCTTTCACTCAAAAATCATAAATTTCGTGTTTTACTCAAAGCTTCTCGTGTGCGTTTCCATAATCAAAATCTCAAAAAGCTCGAGAATTCTGAGGTGCGAAAAATTGGCACCAAGTGAAATTCGAAATACCAAAAGATTGAAAAATGAAAGTAAGAAAAGGATCTCAAAAAGGCAGTAAGAAAAATAAAAATCCCTTAGCCTTGGCAAATAAATTCTAAGCCAAAAATATGTCATCCAAAATAAAGCTAAGTGCATCAAATCTCTCGAAAACTCCGATCTCTGAAAAATATAAATATTTCGTGTGTTTTCAAAAAGATAGAAGTCAGAATAGCTATCTTCATTGCTTATCGTTATCCATTTTCGTTTTCATTAAAAAGTATATCTAAATAAAGTTTTCATAAGTTTAAAAGTCCTGAGATAAACATAACCCTTCAACCCTTAAAACATCCACTATACATACCCTTTAACCCTCACTTCACACAATAACTCGATGAATGTCTTGGGATAATTAGCACCGTCCTCACCTAAGTGGTGGAGATTTGATTTTCGATCAAGCTTATGACGATGAATGCTGCATGACTGGCTATTAAGCGATTTCGTTTGTTTAAAATGATAGGAAACCCGATACACTTTTGAGTGAATTGAGTGACCACCTGGTGAGATCGCCTAGTCATGTGTATGCCGAAGATCACGAGAATCAGAATCATGCACAAAGATGATTATTTCTTAATTCTGGAACGATTATCTTATTTATCTCTATTTTCTGAAACATGTTACTTTTATGAAGAAATGGTTGTTCTTAGAAATATTTTAATTCGCAAAAATCGGGCCTAAAAACATTTTTTTAGTGAGGATAGTTGAAGTGTTGCTTGAAAACAAGCAACGTCTAAGTGTGGGATACTTGATTTGACGTAAAAAGTCTCCTTTTTACCTACATAATTCCCATCTTTTTAACCCCGAATTGGATGAAATCACTCCATATCAATACTTTTTCATCATAATGCATCAACAAGGCTAAAACTAAGGCGTTGCAAAAAAATCAATCGAAATGACCAAATAACGTACAAAATAAAGCATAAACGATACAGTCGCGTTCTACGAACACATTTAAGCATTTTACCTTGAAATTATTCTTAGATTATCTCATTGTGATCTTCAGGTAATTACGAGAACGTGGACATAAAAAACGCTGAAAACGGACCAAGAATGAAGAAGTTATGGCCAAACGAACTACGACTAGGCGACCAAGACTTACGATCCAGTGCACGGGGCAAAAAACCAAGCCATACCACCCCTAAAGGGGCTGTATACCACCCCTTTAGGGCCATATACGCCCCTCTAGAGGCCGTATACTACCCCTAAAGGGTGGTATACCCCCCTTTAGGAGGTGGTATACTACCCCTATGGTGCTGAATACTACCCCAAGACTATCCGATACCCCCCTTTTGGTGTCCAATACTACCCTTTTAGTGCTGAATTTCTGAGCTAGGGGTGGTATTTCAGTGCAAATCAGAAGAATCAGGTGTCAAGTTGTGGAAGCTTGTGTTGGAAGCCTTTGCCTATAAATTGAGGGCCTAACCTCCTCATTTCTCATCCATTCAATCCTATTCATTCTCACACAATTCATTCTTTCACACACACTTTCTCTTGTAATTTTATTTCTTAGTTAGTTTCTCTCTCTAACCTCTCTCTCTAGAGGGTTAGAGAGTAATTAGTGGGTAGCTAGTAGATTAGAGTAGAGATTAGCTTTGTAATCAAGGAGTATTGGTGTTCAAGCTTTTATTCAAGGATTGCAAGTTCTATTCTCTTGTTACGCTGCTATTATCTGGTGATATATATTCTCTCATACTGTTATTATGTCTAATTTATCTATGCATGATATTATGGTATGTGCTTTATTTATTTCCATGTTTATTGAGTAGTGTAATATTGTGATTGTTGAAATGTAAATATTTAGGAGTAGGGATGATGTTAAATTAATCTTTAATCAAATATGTGATTGGAAATTGCTATGTTATGTATCCGGTTAAATTCCTCAAGCTGTAGATCTAAACCACCTATTTCACCCTTTCCAAGCTTTCACGTGACTATTGACCTTAGGATAGGACTTTGCTAACCCTAATACTACGTAAGCATAGTTATCTGTGTTTTTGTATGAAGTTGTGGACATGCCATAAAACGGCTCAGTTTTTAGTATAGCGCTGGAAACACCTCTGGTGGAGTACAAATGCGTGGAAGCTACGGACCGGTCATAGGCATATGACACCGTGGATACCTGGAAGTTACCCTTCCTGAACATAGTCTAGGTATATATTAAAGTTGTGGAACTGCTGAAAAACGTAGTATACACCGTGAAACGAACCTAGGGGTGAACGTTTGATCGCAAAGGAGGGTCTACCCCTTGACAGAAGTATTTGCGCTCCTCAATTAAATTTAAGGGATCTTGAAAAGAAAGCAAACATTCAGCTGTAGTGTAGGATGCTTAAACCCCTTGATCCAACGTAACTGATAGTTTAACATACATTAGCAAGCAATTAGTACGAACCTTAATAAAATCAATTAGAATTAGGTGTTAAGAAAGGTCAGAAATTAAATATCGGTATGTTGCCTTATTCATGCGCCCAGGAGTTAACTCCAAGAAGGGTCACTGGTCCTCATCGGACAGTGTTGGGGGCTGAGCAACCTGATCTGATCAGACTCATGATAACCTAGTACTCAGTGACATACGACTTAGGGTTTCCACTTAATTCGTAGGGTATTAGTGTTTACACTGAACCTCTGTTGATTATAATTAAGGCAAGTCTCCAATCACCTTTTATAATGAACATCATCCCAAAACCTTAATATTGAAACTTCAGCAGTCACAAACTTTATCTATCTGCTTACCCTATCCGTAGTTTAGTATTTACTTTCCTGCACTATTAGTTAAATAAATAAAAACCTAAAAACAATTACCCTTTAAATCCATTAAAACCCTAGCTTAATTACTAAGTTATTATAACGAGTTCCGTTTCAATTCTACTGTCGAGAGGAATGACCCTGGATCATCCTTATCGCATACTAAGATCAGGTACTGGTACCTAGTAATAGTAAGTAGTTCGGAAGGTTTAGGCTCCCCTGACTATTATAAATTTAAAACCACTCCACCGATCGTGGTCCCGATGGTAAGACCCACAACGACAGGAAGAGATTCCTTAATCGACCGTCCGGGCACGATCAGTGCATCGAGCATTTCCACAATTTTATTGTTCTTAGACCCATACTCTAAGAGAGTGGCTCCTAGGTATTCCACGATGAGATAGACCAACGGCAGTTCCTTAGCTTCCACGTATTTGTACTCCACACGAGGTGTTTCCAACGCTATACAAAGTACTGTGCCGTTTTACGGAATATCCATAGCTTCATACGATAATATGAGATAACTATTTCTACGTAGTATTAGGGTTGATCAAGTCCTATCCTAAGGGCAATAGTCACGTGAAAGACCGGAAAGGGTGGAAACTTGATTAAGTCTATATTCATGTAAAAACTCAACCAGTTACACAGCAAAACAATCACCAATCATAGCATAATAAGTATTAATTAAACATCATCCATAATCCTAGTATCTACATTTCAACAATCACGGTATTAAACTACGTAAATAGCATGACAATATTCGCAGTACAAACAAAGATATCATGCAAACAAACATAATAATTGTAAGTAAAGGAATAAGATAAAAACAAGTATTTAAGCAGCGTAACACTACAAGCCAGAGTCTTGAAAACTTTGTTGCAATAAAATTCCCAAGCTACAGCTATCTTCCCCACTCGCACCGCGCCTACATCTCTCTAGTTTTCTAGAGAGAGAAACTAGAGAGATAAACTAACTACAACTAATTTAGATAGAGAGAGTGAGAAAGTGAAGAAATTATGTGAATGAGGTGTGTGAAATGAGGTTGAGGGGGTCTCTATTTATAGGTGAGCATGGATTCAAGAGTACAAGTTCACAAGCACGCACGTACAAGCAAACGAAGCAAAACGAGAACACGGCTGTAGGCAGGCCGTGTGCTCCCCCGTGTGCTGTTTTTGACTTTTCGCGTTGCTTGGGAAGGTCGTAACTTCTTTGTTTCACGTCCGTTTGACTTGATTCTTTCGCCTACGGTCTCGTAATTCAGTTACGCTTATAGATAATGATGCCAATTTGGTAGGAATTATAGGTGTGGAGCCCGGGCGTGTCCAAAATACGTCTCATAGTCTTTAGTGGTCTTGTTTGTTGAGTATCTCTTTCATACTTGATCCAATGTGAGCAATCCTTATATCCACGTTCTTGTAATCTCCATGGCTACAAAATAAGACAGTTTTGAGACCCTGGTATGGAGTTTATAGTAGAATTAGGGTTAGGCTCATTATGGTGCCCATTTAGGTCAGTTTTCCGTCCTTTTTGCTTGATTTTCAAATGACCGGCAAGATTATACATTTTTACCAAAAGTTGGTTAATAATGATGATTTTGAGAAGTATTTGTTAGAAAAGAGTCAAATATGAGACAAATAATGTGCATAAAAATGTGACTTTTTGCTACACATCAGGGTGTTATATCTAGATTGCTTCCCGAGCAAGAGGATTAACGATCAGATAAAGTATTGTTTGTATGTAACTGTGTTGCAAATTGATGTATGCTTATAAAGTTGTTATGATATGGCATACGTATAAGTGTAACTGATTAGATACGAAAGAGATTGTTGATATGTGAATTGAGAATTGTAGAGATGTACAGATGGATATGTTATGCGGTTTCCATTACATATGTAAATAAGTAGATGGATATGATATGTTATGTGGTTTCCATTACTTCCACGAGGTAAGTAGATGGATATGATATGTTATGTGGTTTCCATTACTTCCACGAGGTAAGTAGATGGATATTTGTGAGTTTCAGTAATGATTGATTGTCATTAGCTGGATAGAGTCCAAGTAATGATTTGCGGTCATTAGCTTGGTATGAATTGCTAATTTGTATGAATTAGCATGGTTAGATGGTTGAGGATCCTTAATGGTACAGATGATGTCTTAGTATGCATACCACTTAGAGGTATGGTACTAATTGGAAAGGTTCAGAATGATCTCTACAATTGCTCAACAGATATGTGTATAGTTAGATATGTGAAAAGATACTTGTTATATGTTAATGTGTGAAAGATTATTCATTTAATTGCTCGTATACTCACTAAGCTTTGGCTTACCCCTTTAAGTTGTTTTATGTTGTAGGTGTTTGGTTCGGTTGAACCAATGGATTAAAGGATAGATTGTGGTTGCCAGAACATAGCGTGGATTGGAACTTGCTGTATGGTTAGACAAGCTTCTCATTCTTTTAAATTATCGTTATGATGACACTTGTATAAGTCGCCCAGTTGATAATATTCAGTGTCAAATGTTTAATAGAGGAGAAGTTTGACAGTTGTAATGTTTGTATATGTGTTTAACTTGTAAAGTCAAAGAGATGAGATAAACGTTAAGATATTATAAATTGACAGGAAGGAATTATGAATAGAATATATATTTATAAAAAAAATCAGGGCGTTTCAGATAAGCTTTCACTTGAGGAAGACATTAACATACTCTCGCTCCACACACCTTGGTATGTTTACTTGTTTCCAGTAATTTCATATCCACCATTTTCCACGAACATGGCATTTGAGATTGATACAAGTATATGACGACTAATTTTATGAGTAATGGGTGTGCATGTCATTGGTTGGGTCTTCCTGTCAGGTGCATGTTTATTCAATCGTGTTCAAGCATGTGTTTTCTTGGATATTCTACGAATTACATCTTAGAGGTCTAATGTGACACCCGGTCAAAAATGACCCAAAATTTGGTCCAAATTTAAACTTTTAAGTCGCATATTATATACGTGTTAATACTCAAGTACTCAAGTATTATATATACATAAATATATATATATATATATATATAACTCTAAACGATTATTTAATAATCATGTATATACGAATCTGAGAGAACACAAAAACTTAAAATGGAAATTGGTGCAAAACATTTTCAAATAAAGTATTATTGTCAAGAATAATAATTATTTACTCCGTTAGAAATTTAAATACATTTTGAACACAGAAAACTATCCGTAAGTTCAAAGTAAAACAAAGACATAATTTTATAGCCTATTAAAAGTATTTTTATAAAATAATTCGATTAGAAATATATACGATTTCATATTTAGAAATTTATAGTTTAAATACATTACACTACAATACGATCGGGTAAACGAACACGGACATTTTACACTACAATTAGACCCAACCACCTCCAATAATTGGAGATGGTCGGCCTTTTTCCTTCCTCATTAAGCTAGACCAAACCGATCCTTTTTCTTTTTCAATTTCATTTCATTTCCTTCATGTCATCATAATCAATCTTGCTCCTCATCTCTCTCTCGGTTTCAATACAACAACAACAACATTTCAACATCATCATCGATTACTATCAACATTCATCATCATCTAAACTCTTCACCATCTCTCGGCTCACTCACCACCGAGCACCTCCACCGCCACCTTCATCATCATCTCTGTAAGAAACTTCTTACGTTTTATTTCTTACATAAAGTTTCGATATATCATGTGAATACTTCATATTACGTTAACACTACACCTCGTGAAGGATTTAACTAACAAAAATGATAAGTTGGTGATGATAGTTATTGATTTAAAACTTTATATACGGGCGTAAAACTTAACGAAACATAAAATTTTGACAACAAACTTGGTTCAAACCTTGCAGAAATCACAGCTAAAACAAGTTAAGGTGTCTGCGAATGGCTTACTGGGTTTGGAACAACAAGACACATTTTACATAAATTAATAACACATATATACATATAAAATCAATGTATAAACAATAAGTAGGAAATAGCCTAGTGGTTGGGACGTATGGGTGGAAGCCAAAGGTCACAGGGTCGAGCCCCACCTGTGACCTGTTTTAATTTAATTCCATTTTCACACTGTTTATAAATACATATACATGTATATTATGCAAAAGGTTAACAAAATGGGCGCTTAGCCTACTGGTTAAATGTTCAGGAAGCTTAAGGGCAGGTCACGGGTTCGAGCCCCATGACTAGTTTATGTTTTTTACAATTTTTTATTATTTTTCAATCACACATGAATAAATAAGGAACTGATATATTCAAAGAAGATTTTACTAATTTCACAGAATAGTACAAATCTATATGCTTACTGTACAGATTTTTATGCATCTAGTTCCTTGTATTTAGTAAAATAGTCCTTGAATTAATCAGCCATAAATAGTGTGTTATAAAATTTTGTAAAAATGTATACGCTAATTTTTACAAAATATAAATTCTTTTTAAACGAAATAAAATGCATATGAGTTAAACGAATTAAGCTCAAAACGACTATTATATATATATGTATATATATATATATATATATATATATATATATATATATATATATATATATATTATACTAACGATAAACATACACACACACACACACATATATGTATATATATATATAGTTTTAAAAGTATACAACGAAAATTGGTTTAATAATAATTACCTTTTGGAAAATTATTATTATTACAACATTATCAACAACCAAAACGTACAAACACCAACGATCTTTCATCGAGTAAACATGTTAACATGTTTTGGCATTGAGCCAAATACTTATATATATATATATATATATATATATATATATATATATCTTACGCTTAGGACGTTAGGATGTTACGGATTGGATATTATTGGAGATTAGGAACGCTAGCACCACAGGTGAGTCTCACGGCCCCATTTTACTGTTTTTGCTTTGGGGGAGATGCATTACTTGATTTACTTGATTACATGTGCAAATGTATTATTTTACCAACTTGTTACTTTACCGACTTACTATTTGATAAACTTATACTTTACTATTTTACTACGTTGCAAACATACTGACTTATTGACAGGCTTTATGGTTTTCGAACTTACTGACTTATTATTATACTGAATTACATGACTTTCCTTTTAATCCAATGAAGTCCTTTGAATCATAGTTGTTAATTATACGATAAGCGCGAGTTTTAGTATATGGATCCATATGGGACTGACAATCCCCGCCCGGGGTGGTAGCGCCACCACGAATCGTACTGTATAAATGGGCGTTTATTACTCGTTTCACATGAGTGTTTTTGGATTAGCACTCACGGGGGAAAATTACCTGGTACTTGATTGTACTTTACATACTTGTTAAGCTTCGACTATGATGGCTCATGGCAAGATAGACCGACCCTACTACATTTGTACAATTGTACTTTACTGTCTTACTTATTTGTGAAATAACTTACTTATTGATCTACGTTAATCTTTCTATTACTATTTATTACAAACCTGTGAGATTCACCAACCTTTTGGTTGACGCTTTGAGTGATGCATTCTCTGGTACGCAGCAACAGTAGGGATGCCCAGCAGGACTGCTTGATAGCTTGAGTCGCATGCATACATACTTGGAGATTTTATTGCATTACTTTTGTACTAACTGTTATGTTTTAAAATCTCCAGATACCACTAGTCGAACTCCAAGCTATGTAGACTTTTAAAAACTTATGTAATGTATTGTATTGTAATGTATTTTCTAAAATGTCTCATTTAGAGTCGTTTGTTATTAATCTTTGTGCTTGATAATTGATTAGTCACACCCCAAAACATTCGCTTCCGCAAATCACGAAATTAGGGGTGTGACATCCATTCTGATCTTTTTATCGTATTGTGGTATTGAACATTGAATGTGGTTTGCTTTTTATTCAGCCACACTAAAGGACACATAAGTTACTATTTGATTGGGAAAGAAGGAGAGGACCCTGCTGTTAGTGCTGTATTAACAGGCGATACACTGGTGGGTGTATTTCATTCCACAAAGTTCTTACATACCCTATCAATAAATTATTTGCATTCCTCCTATAAAAAACAATGAGTTGTTAAACATGCCAAAAGTAATTTTTTTTAAAAGGTATGCTATATGCATTTTTATATTTAAGTTTGTATATATGACAATTTCAATCTACAATAATGTATACAATCATATTCAATTGAACATTTTTAACAATTTTGATTTAGTCGCTCGCGTAGTCACGGGTTTCAAAATTATACATATATGAAATGTCACAACCCCAAATTCGGATTGCGGAAGCGGTCGGGTCGGGGCGTGATTTATCAATCATCAAAGCACAAGATACATAGCAAACGACCTCTAAATGAGACGTTTGAAAATATAGGTATTACATTGCCAAAATAATAGTTTACAATGTCTGCGAGTTCGCCAAATGTGTCCCAATACATAAGTAGAAATACAAAAGTTATGCAAAGAAATCCAGTTGTTTGAAAATATGCGACTCGAGCTAGCATATCTTGCAGTAATCCTAATCCTGTTGGGCACCTGAGAACACATGCTAAAATAAGTCAGCTATAAAGCTGGTGAGTTCATAGGATTGTTAGTTGAAACATAAAGTATAAACCTTAAATGTTTCTGAAAAGTAGTTCAAAATCTACGATCTTGTTTTGTATTGTTATAAAGTTGTAATATCGATGTGTATACGTCTAACGAGGTATCTCATACCTAAGTATTTGGGGTGTATACCTAAGTACCTAAAGCAGGAGGCATTCCATGCCTGGATACCTATCAGGCATAAATAAGTCTACAACGTGGGGCACCACGTGTCTAAGAACTATCGAGTAAGTGTATGACTACGTCATATAATAATAGTTAATATTATTACCTATCCAGTAGTAATATACTAGGATGCCGCCTGGCATAGTTTGTTGCCTTCAATCAACAATTGAGTGTAGTCCCGCAGAATTATGATTGAGTATTCAAACCAATACTGAGCCATCGATCTCGAGTATAAGCTCGCCGATCCGTTGCTGAATACGAGTAACCGTGCAGTCATGCAGACTACGATAGAGCGTTTATCCGAATGCTGAGCCAACGATCTCGAGTATAAGCTCGCCGATCCGTTGCTGAATACGAGTAACCGTGCAGTCATGCAGACTACGATAGAGCGTTTATCCAAATGCTGAGCCAACGATCTCGAGTATAAGCTCGCCGATCCGTTGCTGAATACGAGTAACCGTGCAGTCATGCAGACTACGATAAAGCGTTTATCCGAATGCTGAGCCAACGATCTCGAGTATAAGCTCGCCGATCCATCGATTTGTATCGCTTTACCGTGATATCGTACTTGTGCCCACTGCAATACCGTGGCATCGTTTTGTGCCCACTTCTCACCGTGGCATCGTTTTGTGCCCACTTCTCACCGTGGCATCGACCGAATTGCTCGCAAGCAAGGTTTGTAATTGAGCCGGCAGTTCAACGACATGTCCGACTAGTTCGATTGTGTTTGGATTCGTGTATGTATACCTATATACATAACTAAATTGTAGATGGCACCAAGTGCTCGAGTTGAAGTACAAGCATGTATGTATATATATATATATATATATATACAGACATATAGATATAGGTATAAGTTAAACCAACAAATACCCCAGATGGGGTTTCACGTAGCACATGAAATTGATATATTGTAGCTAAGTATGTATATACAGTACTTAATTATCTGTTGAGTCACAATAAGTCTAGGCATGATAAATCATCACCTAGTTGTTTTGGTATTAGTATAAGAGACTCATACTAACGTATATTTCTATTGTATAGTCCTAGCCTCAGCCTAGCAAGTATGTTGTGGTCTCTGGAAATGTTCACTTAAGTACAAGTCCATTCGAGAAATCCTGGAATGTATAGGCAGTCTTAGTTCCTAAAAGGAAAACTAACCCTGTATTGGTAGAACTAACCAGTTCTATTGTAGTTGATAAGGTTGTCCCGTGACAATAAGGTCAATGTATAATAGTGACTTAACCAAGTCAGGTATTGGTGATTGTTGGTCAACAATCTAAGGGTGTACAATGGTAACCTAACTAGGTTAAACAGTGATGTTGTTCCATAACCCTATATTGGGTGTAAATCCTAAGCATTACATATTCGTATTTCCAAACAGTATCATAGAAACGTGTGAATTATAAAAGTTTAGCATTATAATTCGAAAACAGAAATTGAGCATGCGTCTCACCCTGAAAACAGTAAAACAGTTGAAAGAGTGGGGCTATGAAACTCACCTGTGAGTTGTCAGCGATCCTACGATATGTGCGTTGTCCGAATAGTAACCTCCTAATGTCCTATACATGTGAGGTTATATAAGTATGAGACAATCAGTTTGTCTAAGCGAGTTGTGTAAGTATTCGTTTGTCGTTCAGGTTTGAAAACCGTGTACGGGGGTCCGGGGGCAGCGCCCTGGTAGCGGGGTCCAAGGGGTGGCAACCCCTGGCGGGGTCCAAGGGGCAGAGCCCCTAGCTGGGGTCGAGCTGCCAGGTCAGCTTGGAAATTTTTTATTTTTACTACCTCGCTTTATTAAAAATCGTATCTGGAATTTAAATTTAAGTCATTTGAGTTAAATTTCAAGGTGTTGAAAAGTTGACTGCGAAGTGAGGTTTGAGTTCGCTGCGAACTGAGTTTCAGTTCGCTTTGCAGTTCACTTTGCAGGTTGGTTTCGGTTCGCAAGTCTTGACTCGCAGGTCTCGACTCGCAGTTCAGTTCGCAAATTGACTTCGCAAGTCGGTTCGGTTCGCAGGTTCGGTTCGGTTCGTAGATTCGGTTCGGTTCGCAGGTTCGGTTCGCTTCGCGAGACGAACTGGGATCTGGGATCTCAGTTCGCAGGATGAACTGATGCGAGTTTTGAAATGGGTTTCGATTTTTAAAACATTTTTAACCGATTTCTTGGCTACATTCTTGTTGTATGGACTCAATAACATGTTAATAAACATAAATCAAGCGTTTTAAGGTGTGAAATTGGGTGTTCTTACCAAATGTCGATTCCGAGCCGAAAGAGACGATATGGGGAAGATCTTGATGAAGAAGATGATGGTGAAGCTGCTGTTGTTGTTCTTGATGATGGTGGCGACGAGGTGGTGGTGATTCCGGTGGTGGTGGTGGTGTAAACCGAGAGGGAGAGGGAGAGATGAGCTAGAGAGGGTGTGTGTGTGTGTGTGAAATGAAAAGCAAAAGAAATGGGGAGGGGGAAAAGGGCAGCCGGCCCTCCCTTTTGGTAGGGGTTGGTTGTCTCCAATTTCAGTGTAAAATACCCGTGTTTGTTCGCCCGATCGTAAAATAATTAAATTATTTTAAAATCATAATTAATTCATACAAATTCATATATATTTTCAATTAAAGTATTTTGTAAAAATACTTCATTCGGGTTATAAAAATATAACTTTGTTTTGGGTTGTTTGACGGATACATTTCGTATGGTTTCGTCGCGCAAAATACGTTTTAGACAAAACGAATTATGTTATAAGATAGTGTAATATTTTCCGTGTAAATAACGTTTATTTAAAATGATAACACATTATTTAAAGTAATGCGTACCAAGTACGTGAAATGAAAGTTTTAAGTTTGGCGCGAAAATTGTGTTTTTGACCAGGTGTTACATGAAATATAACACTTTACATTTAACAAACTAACATATGTACTAATTACTTAAATTAAAAAAATAAAAAATAAAACTATAAACTATAAAAATTTCAATTTAGACATCCGCATTGTTGCGAAACTTTAAGCTATTTGAGCTCTTCGATGGGGTTTTTCAATTTTATCTGACGATCTACATCTAATTATAATAATTACATTTTACCCTTAAATATTAAATATATTAATAAATTTTATTTGACTAATAATACAATTAATAAAATTATACAAAAAATAAAAACTCATGCAACTTTCACGATATATTCTCTATATTAACAAAAAAATTTCACAAATATAAGTAAAATTAATACTATCTAAAAGAGTAAATTATTTAAATCGTCACCGTGGTTTCACATTTTCCCTAACTTCTAAAAGCTATTTGAATAGTCCTACTTTTCAAACTATTTATTTTGTTAGTTCAAAATTTAACTGGTCGTTAGTTTTCTCTGTTAAAAGGACCAGCCGTGTAAACTTTTTTTCAAATTTCAAGTTTATTTAAATTTAATATTGTTTTTAATTGTTTTTAGTTAATTTATTTTTTGAATGATCTAATCATATTAAGTTAATTATTTTAATCAACCTTTTTTAGTGATAATTATTTTATTTTTTATAACTAAAATCATCAACTTAAATACTTATTTATTCTAGTTTTTTTATGTGTGCAGATCTATATAAACCTACTCAAATATAATAGTTTAAAAATACTAAATTGAAATAACTACATAGTGCATGGTATTATTATACTCCATATGTTGAACATTTTTTGTTATTTTCTTTCAAATAATCGACACATATTAAATTATGTAAATTAGTAGAAAAATTATACGGATAGTACCAGATAATTGTTTACCTTGTTTCTTTGAAAACTATGGTATTCTTAATGGGTTGATGTAGATTTTGACACTTATAAAAATTAAAATAAAGAACTATTTAAATTAATCATTGTAATTGTCAAAAATAAAATAACCATTACTAAAAATTAAATTAACTAAATACAGTTATGTAAAAAATAAAATAATTATCACTAAAAAGGTTGATTAAAATAATTAAATTAAAATGATTAGATTATTCAAAACAAAAAATTTAAATGGTTTAACCTAAGCCTCTATTTATATTTCAAATCTTCAATTGCAATCGTCGGTTGAGCCTTCCAAACGTCAGTTCGATTACTTTGTGTCCGAGCCAAATTCTGCAATGCAATCTCCACTGCCTCATCTATTTTCATTCCAACCGTTGGTTACAGACTAGGCTTCATTCCTTTAGCCCAATTCTCTTAATCCGACTTTAATCCTTCTTTGGCCCATTTTACTTCAAACTTCGAGTTTTGTCTTTAATTTAGGCCCAATTCTTGTGAAGTATTCATTTTTTCTTCATTTCCATGTCTATTTTCGTTTCTTTTCTTCAATTCTTCATTTCAAACACCTTTTTACAAATATGAATAAAATCAGTATCTAAAATCAAATAAATGTAATAAAAATGTATAGAAAAAAGGAAATATTATTAAGTAAATAACGTATTATTTGATGTTATCAAATATCTCCACACTTAAGTTTTGCTTGTCCTCAAGTAGATATATCTACATCAAAAACTTTAGATAAACATCAAACTAATACCTAAGAATCAGAATACATAAATTAAAAATCTGTTTTATACTTTTAAAACTTTTAAACAATTTAATAAACATGGATAATTATAATGTACAAATAAAAATTTATTATTATTCATATAACATATATTTCATAAATGATTATTAATATTTTTATCCTCTTTAAACAATCTATACTCATATTTATGAATACATATATATTATTAGTATGTATATTTCTTATGATTTCCACATACGATATACTATTAAACTCAATCATTCACTTTTACTTTTGTACTTCAAAATAAATATACAAAATCTATTTTTAAGAATTAAGACATGTCTGCATTTTCATGCAACAAAGCGACATAACTTGATTCAAGTAAAGCAAAACCATTTAAATCAAACCAGTGGTGACAGGTCTATACCTTACTATAATAAAGTGACATAGTTTGATTAATTTGGAATCTTATGATTTGAAATATTTAAATATCTCTTTAGTTAGGCTTATATTTAGGAGTACAAATATCAGACAAGGTCTGTACTTTCGTACAACAAAGAGAACAATTAGTAAACCCCTAAATAGTTTCATATAAGTATCAAAATATAAAATTTTATGCATTATAAATCTAAGAATTAAGACTTTTTTTATCATACATCATATTGTGTACCATAAAATAATATGCAAGTTATTTATTATTTCTTAAAAGTTCAAAATTCTTTATATAGATTGCCTATTAGTACATGATATTATGTAACTATATGTTACTTAATTGTTGCATTTCTTAATATTATATGTACAAAACAGTTAATCCATATCAAAATGTAAGCTTTAAAATATAAAATAAAACTATTAACAAAAGTATTCTAATTGATAAATACCATTTAAAAATTTAAATTATGATTAGTTGAAGCCGTTGATCTAATTGGTCGGTAAATCAACGGTTAAGGTAAAAAGTACAAACTTAGCATATCTTCTTCTTAAATTTATATATATATATATATATATATATATATATATATATATATATTAACGGGACCCGAAGTGGGCAGGGATATCCCTGTAATTATGGGTGGCTTTATATTTTCCCATTGAAAACCCTAGACATCATTCTTTTATCTCTTTGCATCCATCGGTAGGTCTCGATTTTAATCAATCAAAACCTCTTAAGTAATTATTCTTTTGTGTTGATGAAAATAATCGCTTTTGCATTTGAAACCTGAACTGAATCTGCTCTGTATTGGTATTTGTATGCCATTATTGTAGTTTTTAGATTGTTGGGCTAAATTCTTCTATTCTTCAAATGTCAAATTATTCTAAGTGTTTAAGTCTATTCAAGGTTAGTGTTGCTGGGCTATGAAGACTTAGTTCTGCTAGTGGAAGTTAGCTCTGTTCATTTATTGAAAACAAAGTTTTCCAGAGTTAGTTCTGCTAGTCACTTAATGGTTAGTTCTGCCAAGCTTCTACAGAGTTAGTGCTGCCAAGTGCCAATATTTGCAAGAATTAGTTCTGCTAGTTCAAAAAGATAGTTCTGCTCGCTTCTATGTTAATGCTGCTTAGTGGGTCTGCTTTCTACCAACTCTGCAACACAAGTACACCTACTGCAGACATGCTTTTTGAGGAACAGTGCACGCTGCAGACAAGGAATGGTAATGCATTTAATGCAGGCGTGTTTCCTAGAAGAACTTGTCTTTGTAAAGTAGATTTTGTATAGATTTTATACAAGTTGTTTTGTGTATAAGTAAGACTTATGGTTCAATGTTGTAACTAAGTCTAAGTCTTTACTTAGTTGTAACCAAGCTTCAAGGTTGTCTTTGTAACCCTGATACAGTTGTGTATCCGTATTATTCAATAATAATATTGAGGCTTTTGATTATTGAATCACTTGTGTTCTTGTTCTATTTACAATTCTATATCAATTACATTACAAGTTACATCAATCTTCCACTTGATAAGTGTTATTCCGCAAACTTCTTGTCAAGAAATTCTTAGCTTGTGTCAATACATTTGTGTAAACAAGTGTTATTGTGGGACCTCACAATTGGTATCAGAGCGAGTGTAAGCTTTGAATTCTGGAAAATCTTAGAAAAGAGCTGTGATCACTTAAGTTGTAATCTTTCTTAATCTTGTTAGTATACAATGGCATCAGAGTTTGTAGAAGGTGTTCAAGTGTCTATGATTCCTATCCTTAGACCAGATGAATACAACATGTGGAGAAACAGAATTAAGTAACACATGTTGCTTACAGATTATCAACTATGGGACATTGTGGAAAATGGTCCAAAATACAAAGTTGATGCAAATGGTGTAAGGTTACCAAGAGTTGCACCAACAACAGAACAAGAAAGAAGGGAAAGAGCTACTGAACTTAAAGCTCTAAGCACTTTGTTACTTTCCATTCCTAATGAATATCAAAGTGAGTTTGAGCAGGTTGATGATGCAAAGGTGCTCATAGAAGAACTAGATAAAAGATTTGCAGGAAATGAAAGCACCAAGAAGAACAAAAGGTCAATGCTCAAACAACAGTTTGAAAACTTTAGTTTTGTCAAATCTGAAACTTTGACTCAAGTCTTTAACAGATATAGAAAGCTGGTAGGTGAGTTAAAGAATCACAAGGTTGTCATAGACAAGGATGATCTTAACAGGAAGTTTTTAAGATCACTAGGTGAAGAATGGACTATATATACTGTAGGTCTTAGACAAAGAAGTGATTTGGATGATAAAGAGCTAAATGATCTGTACAATGATCTTATAGCTTTTGAGCCTGAGGTGGAAAGCAGGAAACAGAGTAGTGGTGAAGCACATAGCTCACAGAATGCTGCATTCATGTCTATGGGAAGAGCCAAAACAGATCCAAAGGGATATGGGTCTGTATCTACTGTGAAAAGTGTAGGATCAAATTCACCATCTGTAGTACAAGAAAGATCTACAGATCAAGTGGTAGAAGCATTCTTTGCTAGTCATGTGAACTCTTCACTGACTAATGAAGAATTAGAACAGGTGAATCCAGATGATCTGGAGGAAATGGACATCAAATGGCAAATGGCTATGATCACCATGAGGGTGAAAAGATTCTTGCAGAGAACAAGAAGGAATAACTTTGCAGGAAAGAGAGATGATAATGTGGGGTTTGATAAAAGCAAGGTAGAATGCTACAACTGCCACAAATTGGGTCATTTTGCCAGAGAATGCAGAGCTCCTAGGCAGGAAATGAGTGGACAAAGATCTGGGGGTTATAATGTTGCTTACAATGGATCACAGAAAAGAACCATTGCTGTTCAAGAGTCTACACCAAATGCTCTTGTATCACAAGATGGTATGGGATATGACTGGAGTGATCAAGCAGAAATGGAACCACAAAACCATGCATTGATGGCTATTGGAGAGGAAAGCACATCAGATAAAGTCCCCTATGAGGTACAAGCAAAATTATGTTCCAATGTATGTAAGAAAACTGTTAAACACTACAGGGATCATAATGCTAATATTTGCAAAGAACTTAGGGACTGGGACATTAGAAGTCAACACACAACCTTAGCAATAGAAGATCTAGAGAAACAAATTAAAGCGTACCAGAAAAATGAAGAAAAATATGATTATGATCTTAAGTATGCTCAATTTCAAAAGGATATGTTGCAAAATAGGGTTGATGAATTGATTAAGAAACTATCTGAAGTCACTGCTGAGAAAGAAAGTATCAAACTTACAGTGGCTGAGCTAGAGAATGCTTCTGAGAGTGTTCAAAATCTGAAAAAAAGTTAAATCCATGATAAGATTAAAACTGGATTAGGTTATAATCTTAACAATGTACCTCCACCTTACAATCACACCTACATGCCTCCTAAAACTGATTTAGACATGAATAAACTTAAGGAGAAAATGGTAGAAGAGGTCAAACTAGCAATCATGTTGCTGCATTGAATGAAAATGCAAATGATCTGGAAAAGGTTGAGATATCTGAATGGATTTCAGATGATGAGGTTGAATCTAAGGAAGATGTGAGAGTTCATTCAAATCCTACTTCTGTTACTGGGCTAGTATCTAAGTTAAAAACTAAGAAACTAGCAGAGGGTAAGAAACTATTTCAAGAAAAGACTAGGATGAATTTGAATGAAAAGAAGAATGCTAGTACATCTGTTAACACACCAGAAAGTGATAAAATTGTTGTTGTTAAATGTACTAAGTGTAATTGCTCTACTAACTCATCACCAATTCCAAAAATAAAAAAGATTCAAGAGGAAATCAAAGAAATTGGAATCAAATGGTTTCTCAAAAACTTGGATCTAATTTCAAAAGGGTTGATGAGAAAGCTTGTTTTATTTGTGGAAGATTCAATCATCTTCAAAAAGATTGTTATTTTAACCCAAAGCTTCAACGGGTTAAACAATCATCATGGACTAATACTGACAGAATTAACCATCAAAATTTCAAAACCAAAGTTAATTCTGCTAGTATAGTCAGAAAGTCAAAGGCAAAAGTTAACTCTGCTGCACCAAAAGGAATTGCAAAAGTGTTGACTAACCATAAGGCCAACAGAACTAAGATGACAAAGACAAACTTTAACTCTGCCAAGCAAAACTACAAGGTTAATTCTGCTAAGCAAAAGTTAACCAAATTTAGTTCTGCCAGACAAAAATTAAGTGGTTCAGAAGTTAATTATGCCAAGCCACTTAATGCTGTCAAGTCAAAAATTAGTTGGGTTTGGAAACCAACTGCACTGTCACCAGCATCAATTACCTTCAAAAGAGTTGATGCTGTTGACAAGAAAGGGATACCCACAACCAAATTGGTTTGGGTTCCCAAGAGAAACTGATCTTTTGTCATTTGTATGTGTAGAGCAAGAAGAAAAGCTTATGGCATATTGATAGTGGATGCTCTAGGCACATGACAGGAGATAGAAGCAGATTGGAGGACTTCAAAGTTATTGATGGAGGTCCTGTTGCTTTTGGAGGTAATCCTAAAGGAGGAAGGATTACATGAATGGGAAATGTCAACAGTGACAAAATGAGCTTCAATGATGTATACTTTGTTGAACAACTGAGGTACAATCTGTTAAGTGTTAGCCAAATTACAGAGAAAAAGAACCCAATGTTCTTTAATGACACAGAATGCTGTATTCTTTCTGAGAAATTTGTTCTTGACCCCAAAATGATTTTAATGAAAATTCCCAGAAAGAATAACATGTACAGCTGTGAATTGGCTAAATTTGTACCCAAACCTGAGTTGAGTTCATATACATAATACATGCCTCCTAAAACTGATTTAGACATGAATAAACTTAAGGAGAAAATGGTAGAAGAGGTCAAACTAGCAATCCTGTTGCTGCATTGAATGAAAATGCAAATGATCTGGAAAAGGTTGAGATATCTGAATGGATTTCAGATGATGAGGTTGAATCTAAGGAAGATGTGAGAGTTCATTCAAATCCTACTTCTGTTACTGGGCTAGTATCTAAGTTAAAAACTAAGAAACTAGCAGAGGGTAAGAAACTATTTCAAGAAAAGACTAGGATGAATTTGAATGAAAAGAAGAATGCTAGTACATCTGTTAACACACCAGAAAGTGATAAAATTGTTGTTGTTAAATGTACTAAGTGTAATTGCTCTACTAACTCATCACCAATTCCAAAAATAAAAAAGATTCAAGAGGAAATCAAAGAAATTGGAATCAAATGGTTTCTCAAAAACTTGGATCTAATTTCAAAAGGGTTGATGAGAAAGCTTGTTTTATTTGTGGAAGATTCAATCATCTTCAAAAAGATTGTTATTTTAACCCAAAGCTTCAACGGGTTAAACAATCATCATGGACTAATACTGACAGAATTAACCATCAAAATTTCAAAACCAAAGTTAATTCTGCTAGTATAGTCAGAAAGTCAAAGGCAAAAGTTAACTCTGCTGCACCAAAAGGAATTGCAAAAGTGTTGACTAACCATAAGGCCAACAGAACTAAGATGACAAAGACAAACTTTAACTCTGCCAAGCAAAACTACAAGGTTAATTCTGCTAAGCAAAAGTTAACCAAATTTAGTTCTGCCAGGCAAAAATTAAGTGGTTCAGAAGTTAATTATGCCAAGCCACTTAATGCTGTCAAGTCAAAAATTAGTTGGGTTTGGAAACCAACTGCACTGTCACCAGCATCAATTACCTTCAAAAGAGTTGATGCTGTTGACAAGAAAGGGATACCCACAACCAAATTGGTTTGGGTTCCCAAGAGAAACTGATCTTTTGTCATTTGTATGTGTAGAGCAAGAAGAAAAGCTTATGGCATATTGATAGTGGATGCTCTAGGCACATGACAGGAGATAGAAGCAGATTGGAGGACTTCAAAGTTATTGATGGAGGTCCTGTTGCTTTTGGAGGTAATCCTAAAGGAGGAAGGATTACATGAATGGGAAATGTCAACAGTGACAAAATGAGCTTCAATGATGTATACTTTGTTGAACAACTGAGGTACAATCTGTTAAGTGTTAGCCAAATTACAGAGAAAAAGAACCCAATGTTCTTTAATGACACAGAATGCTGTATTCTTTCTGAGAAATTTGTTCTTGACCCCAAAATGATTTTAATGAAAATTCCCAGAAAGAATAACATGTACAGCTGTGAATTGGCTAAATTTGTACCCAAACCTGAGTTGAGTTCATATACATAATACATGCCTCCTAAAACTGATTTAGACATGAATAAACTTAAGGAGAAAATGGTAGAAGAGGTCAAACTAGCAATCCTGTTGCTGCATTGAATGAAAATGCAAATGATCTGGAAAAGGTTGAGATATCTGAATGGATTTCAGATGATGAGGTTGAATCTAAGGAAGATGTGAGAGTTCATTCAAATCCTACTTCTGTTACTGGGCTAGTATCTAAGTTAAAAACTAAGAAACTAGCAGAGGGTAAGAAACTATTTCAAGAAAAGACTAGGATGAATTTGAATGAAAAGAAGAATGCTAGTACATCTGTTAACACACCAGAAAGTGATAAAATTGTTGTTGTTAAATGTACTAAGTGTAATTGCTCTACTAACTCATCACCAATTCCAAAAATAAAAAAGATTCAAGAGGAAATCAAAGAAATTGGAATCAAATGGTTTCTCAAAAACTTGGATCTAATTTCAAAAGGGTTGATGAGAAAGCTTGTTTTATTTGTGGAAGATTCAATCATCTTCAAAAAGATTGTTATTTTAACCCAAAGCTTCAACGGGTTAAACAATCATCATGGACTAATACTGACAGAATTAACCATCAAAATTTCAAAACCAAAGTTAATTCTGCTAGTATAGTCAGAAAGTCAAAGGCAAAAGTTAACTCTGCTGCACCAAAAGGAATTGCAAAAGTGTTGACTAACCATAAGGCCAACAGAACTAAGATGACAAAGACAAACTTTAACTCTGCCAAGCAAAACTACAAGGTTAATTCTGCTAAGCAAAAGTTAACCAAATTTAGTTCTGCCAGGCAAAAATTAAGTGGTTCAGAAGTTAATTATGCCAAGCCACTTAATGCTGTCAAGTCAAAAATTAGTTGGGTTTGGAAACCAACTGCACTGTCACCAGCATCAATTACCTTCAAAAGAGTTGATGCTGTTGACAAGAAAGGGATACCCACAACCAAATTGGTTTGGGTTCCCAAGAGAAACTGATCTTTTGTCATTTGTATGTGTAGAGCAAGAAGAAAAGCTTATGGCATATTGATAGTGGATGCTCTAGGCACATGACAGGAGATAGAAGCAGATTGGAGGACTTCAAAGTTATTGATGGAGGTCCTGTTGCTTTTGGAGGTAATCCTAAAGGAGGAAGGATTACATGAATGGGAAATGTCAACAGTGACAAAATGAGCTTCAATGATGTATACTTTGTTGAACAACTGAGGTACAATCTGTTAAGTGTTAGCCAAATTACAGAGAAAAAGAACCCAATGTTCTTTAATGACACAGAATGCTGTATTCTTTCTGAGAAATTTGTTCTTGACCCCAAAATGATTTTAATGAAAATTCCCAGAAAGAATAACATGTACAGCTGTGAATTGGCTAAATTTGTACCCAAACCTGAGTTGAGTTGTCTCATTTCAAGAGCAACTGTCAATGAATCTGACCTTTGGCATAGAAGGATGTGTTACATGAATTTTAAAACAATAAACAAACTTGTTAAAGGAAAACTTGTCAGAGGTTTACCAGAGAAAACATATTCATGTGATGACCACTGTGTTGCATGTCAAAAAGGCAAGCAACACAAATCCTCTTATAAGGCTAAGACACTGAACTCTATTGACT
The DNA here is from genome assembly GCA_963422505.1 of Pseudognaphalium luteoalbum. Lineage (NCBI taxonomy): Eukaryota > Viridiplantae > Streptophyta > Magnoliopsida > Asterales > Asteraceae > Pseudognaphalium > Pseudognaphalium luteoalbum. The sequence continues at coordinate 14,145,992 of OY730194.1, forward strand.
CACCTTTACATTTACTGCATATGGATCTATTTGGACCAACAAATGTGAGTAGTATAGGTAAGAAGTCATATTGCCTAGTGATCACTGATGATTATAGCAGATTTAGTTGGGTATTCTTTCTTAGAACCAAGGATGAAACTGGAGAAATTCTAAGATCATTCATCTTTAAGATTGAAAATCAAACCAACAGAAAGCTTAAAATCATTAGAAGTGACAATGGAACAGAATTTAGAAATCAAGAGATGGATAAATTCTGTGAATCAAAAGGTATAGATAGACAATATAGTGTTCCTAGAACTCCTCAACAGAATGGAGTAGCAGAAAGGAAAAATAGGACACTTATTGAGGCTGCTAGAACCATGTTAGCAGATGCTAAACTACCAATGACCTTCTGGGCAGAAGCAATTAGCACTGCTTGTTATGTCCAGAACAGGGTATTAGTTGTTAAGCCTTACAACAAGACACCTTATGAGTTATTCTTAAATAACAAACCTTTGGTTAGTTTTCTTAAACCATTTGGATGTCCTGTTACTATCTTAAATACCAAGGATCAATTAGGCAAGTTTCAAAGCAAAGTTGATGAGGGATTCTTTGTTGGTTACTATTTTCAAAGAAAAGCATACAGAGTATTCAACAGTATAACAAGAATAGTGGAAGAGACTTTAGATGTGACCTTCAATGAACACACACCAAATTCTTTAGGAAAAGGTCCAGCACATCTATTTGATATTGATGCATTAACCAAATCTTTTAGATATATGCATGAGTCATCAACTGCAGGTACAAGTACAAATGTGAATGCAGGTACAACTACAGGTCAACAAACAAACAAACCACCACAATTTGTTTTGTTTCCAACATGGCTACCTGACCCACCTGCAGTACTTGAATCTTCCACCCCTGATCAACAACAGAGTTCAGTACCCATTTCATCAAATTTGGATGATAATGGTGCATATGATGATGGAAATGCATCATCAAATCCAGAATGCTCTCAACAAGAAGAAGCATCAAATGAAGATGCACAAGAGGAGCAACAACCAACAAGGTTGGAAGTGTCAGAATCAAGTGGTCAGATGATTCAAGAAGACACAGATCTGGATCAGAATCTTACCAATTTAGAATCTGGGATAGAAATGGCAGCTGGTCCACAGTATCAAGCTCATAAAAGCTACATGCCATTGAACAATGTCATTGGAGCAATTGATGCTCCTATGCAAACAAGAAGGTCATCTAAAACTCTTGATGAAAATGCAAATTTTTCTTTGTTTGCTTGTTTTCTGTCACAGATAGAGCCCAAGAAAGCAGTTGAAGCTTTGAAAGATCCAAGCTGGGTTGAAGCTATGCAAGAGGAGCTACTTCAATTCAAAATTCAAAATGTGTGGACTTTGATGGATCTACCCAAAGGAAAACGGGCAATTGGTACCAGATGAGTATACAGGAACAAAAAGGATGAGAGGGGCATAGTAATTAAGAACAAAGCTAGATTGGTTGCACAGGGATACTCACAAGAAGAGGGTATTGATTATGATGAAGTATTTGCACCTGTGGCAAGAATTGAAGCTATTAGATTGTTCTTAGCTTATGCTTCTTTCAAGAACTTCAAGGTATACCAGATGGATGTAAAGAGTGCATTCTTAAATGGGAAGATAGATGAGGAAGTGTATGTATGCCAACCACCAGGGTTTGAGGATCCCAAGCATCCAGATAAAGTGCTCAGATTGGACAAAGCACTTTATGGACTGCATCAAGCTCCTAGAGCTTGGTATGATACTTTGTCTGTGTATCTGTTGGATAATGGATTCAAAAGAGGTGCCATTGACAAGACTTTGTTCATCAAAAGAATTGAGAATGATATCCTACTAGTGCAAATCTATGTAGATGATATTATTTTTGGTTCGACAAAGGACAGTTTGTGCAAAGAATTTGAATCTCTTATGCATCAGAAATTCCAGATGAGTTCAATGGGAGAATTGACTTTCTTTTTAGGTCTTCAAGTGAAGCAGAAAGTAGATGGTATCTTCATAAGTCAGGATAAATATGTTAAGGACATTTTGGATAAGTTTAAACTCAGTGATGCAAAGATTGCAAGCACTCCAATGGAAACACACAAGCCATTACTTGCAGATCTTGAGGGGGAGAGTGTTGATGAACATCTCTATAGATCCATGATAGGTTCACTGATGTATCTCACATCTAGTAGACCAGATATCATGTTTGCAATATGTGTGTGTGCAAGGTTTCAAACAAATCCTAAGTTGTCTCATCTTCATGCTGTGAAGAGAATTTTTAAATATCTAAAAGGTCAACCAAAATTAGGCCTATGGTATCCAAAGAATTCTTCCTTCAATTTAGTAGCATACTCTGACAGTGATTATGGGGGTAACAATCTGGACAGAAAGTCAACTTCTGGAGGCTGTCAATTCTTGGGAGATAGACTTGTATCTTGGCAATGCAAAAAGCAAACCACTGTATCTACTTCTACAGCAGAAGCAGAATATGTTGCTGCATCAAGCTGCTGTGCTCAGATTCTATGGATTCAGAATCAAATGCTAGACTATGGTTTGACTTTTCTAAATACTCCCATGTATATTGATAATACTGCTGCTATAAGTATCATTAATAACCCTGTGAAACACTCTAAAACAAAACATATTGAAATTAGATATCATTTCATAAGGGATTGTAATGAGAAGAGATTAATTCAAAATTTTAAAATCCATACAAATAACCAACTTGCAGATCTGTTCACAAAAGCATTTGATGTTGGCAGGTTTACATTTCTGTTTACTGGTATTGGTATGATGAACAACTTATTATGATCATTATTTAATTTTAAAAATGTTTTACACATGGGGTTTTACTTGATACTTTAGCCTGTTACAGCAGATATTATAAGATTCTCAATATTCAATACTATCATGACTTAGTTCTGCTAGTATAAATAGTGATTATCTTATTTAGTTCTGCTTGTACAATTTAATTCTGCTAGTTATATTGTGTTTTTAAGCTAACAGTGCAGGATTAAAAGCTCAAAGGTTGTTAGTTCTGCTAACTCAATTTTCAACAATGTTAATTCTGCTGGCATAACTTAGTTCTGCCAGCACTATTAATAAAAAAGGTGACGTGGACTTGTCCAGGTGTGCAGAAAAGTTAAAGTTACTTCTGCTAGAGTTAATTCTGTTAGAATTAATTCTGCTAAAGTTAATTCTGCTAGAATTAATTCTGCTAGAATTAATTCTGCTAAGAATTACTTCTGCTAGAGTTAAGTCTGCCAAAGTTAATTCTGCCAGTAACTTTTTCCAACTTTAATTCTTCTAGTGTTATTTTAGGGCTTGAACGTACTGTTCACTTTAAAAGGATATTTAAATCTGCCAAACACTACACTTTTTCAATTCACTTGCACTTTTTATCGAAAATTGAAATTACCTTTCCAAAAACCTCCCAAAACCTCTCCAACCTAACTTTCAAAAATGGCATCTTCATCTTCTTCCTCCCAAACACTCGACACAAGAGATCAACACAACGTCTGCGGCTTCCTTCTTAAACCACAAGGCTCAGACGATTATCATGAAATCATTGATTTCCTGAAGTGCACCTCTATAAGGTTTGCACTTACTATTAATCCCACTATTTTTCTTTTACATATTAACGACTTCTGGACATCTGCCGTGGTGTCCGAAGTAGATGGGGTTAAAAACATAACGGCAACAGTAATGAGAAGCCTATCATCATCACTGAAGCTTCCATACGTGCTCATCTTCTCTTAGATGATGCAGATGGTATGGAATGCTATGCTACTTCTCAAATACATGATCAACTAGTGTTGTATGGGTATGAGGGGGAGAGGACAGAAAAATTAACATATTACAAACAACTCTTCTCTCCACAATGGAAATTTTTAATCCATACCCTACAACACTGCATTTCATAGAAGAAAACTTCTTGGGAGCAGTTTAGCAGTAACATAGCTTCTGCTTTCATCTGTCTTGCCAATAATGAAAAATTTAATTTTTCAAAATTAATCTTCAATGGAATGGTAAATAATCTTGAGAAACCAAAAGATAAATTTTTAATGTATCCAAGATTCTTACAACACATTTTTGACCAAGAAATCCAAGATCTACCTAGAGAAGGTGGTAGATTAATCCTCTCAAATCTTTCTAAGAAAACATTTTCAAATATGAGAAGGAATGGAATGGTCAAAGGAAAAGCCTTTTCTGGGAAGGTGACCAATTTAACAGAACATATGTTAAACTTGCCTTCCACTGTGCCACAGGAAGTAGAAACTCCCACTACTTCTCAACCAAGTGGCACAGTTACTAAAACAACAAAAACAAGGGACCCAAAGCCTACCAAACCAAAAGCCAAAAAGGCTAAGAAACAGGCATCTGAGGTTCCTCTTCCTCAATTGCCTAAGTCCAAAAATGACAATGAGGTGGTCACTAAGGAGCAGAGAGACCATATGGAAAGGGCTGCCACTACTGTTGCTACCTCAGTAGGAGAACAGGACAGTGGTACTGGAATTATGACCCAATCCATGGCAACACAGGATGTAGAGATGCCATTGGATTCCTCTATTACTGAGGATCCAGTGGATATCAATATATCTAGTGGTCCCAGGTGCCAAGAAACCACAATGGGGGTTGATGATGCTCAGACTAGGTCTGAGACATTAGCTAAATCTTCCAATGATCCATTAAAAGAGGGTAACACTTCTGGCAATGGTGAGGATAGCTTAACTGTAAAGGAATTGATGGATATTTGTACCAAATTGTCAAAAGAAGTGGAGGGTCAGAAGGAAGAGATTGCCAGGTTAAGGGAGATGGTGGAGTTGTTGGTGAAGGAAAGAGATGAATCCAAAAGCATAGCTAAGAGTAAGTCAACTGGACTAAAAAGGATGCTTGTTGATGAAAGCACCAGTGAGGAAGAAAATGTAGATCAATTTGAATTTACCGGTGCAGGGGAAGCAGAAAAGCATACAGATGATGTGGTGGAGATTGATGACAGCATACATGATGATGTAAGTGCTGAGCAGCTAGTGAATGTTGTTGGTAGTTTGATTCTAGAGGTACTGGATGAAGATGTATCTGAGGCTGCAAAGAAAAGTGCCAAAGATATGTTAGATAGTGCTGCTGGAGTTAGTACTGCTAGTGTTGATGTTAGTGCTGCTAGGATAGTAGATGCAGAAGTTAGTGCTGCCAGTACAAAAGTTAGTGCTGCTAGTGCTATAGATAGTTCTGCTGGGCTTAAGGAACCAGAAATGGTTAAATCTGCTATTCCTGAGGAAAAGGTTAGTGCTGCTGCTATGACAGAAGTTGAAAAGGTTGCTGCAGATGCACTTTTAAAGGTTGCAAAAAGCACAGCACAAGGGAAAAGCTCAACTGGCATATCTATAAAAGAAATTCCCTCATCACAGGTGAAACCTACAACTGATTTGAGCAAAGGAAAGGGTAAAGAAAAATTGGTTGAGCCTGTGAAGCCTATGAAAAGAAAGGTGATGGAGGATATAAGTGAAAAGGTTGCTAAAAACTTGCAAGCCCAGTTTGATGGAGAAGGAAGGAATAAATTTGTGAAGGTGGATATGGGTAATGATGTAAAAATCATGATGACCCCTGAGGAGCAGATATAGTTTGATCATTTGCTGGCAGATGGAACTCACAATGCACAAATGGAAGAGTTCACTGCTGATCAAAGACTGATGTGGTATTTAGACATGCTTGAGCAGAGGAGAAAGCATGAGGCCCAGAAGAAAACAGAAGAGAAAAGAAAAAGGGCACCTACTCATAGGCAGTTAAAGGATCAATATGCCAGAGTGGTTAAGAACACCACAGGAAGAACTCTAAAGGAGTTAATGGCTATGGATTTCTATGAGCTGGAAAAGATCTATCTTAAAATTGAAAGGGACATTGAAATGAGCACACAAAGAGCCCTAGAGGAAAAGTCAAAGAGTGCAGTTGCTTAAAAGGTAAAAATTCCAACTGCAGCAGAAAAGGAACTGCTAAAAAGAAAAGCAGAGATGGCAAGGGCAAAGGCAGAGCTGGAAAGGAAAGAAAAGGAGGATCTAGATGCTCTTAAAAGGAAAATTCCAAAAGAAACCCTTCATCTCAAAAGGAGGAAAAGGATGGCTATCAGAAATGATAAGGATGACAGTGAAACAGAAGTGCCTGCTGTGGTATCTTCTACATCTGAGCCTACAAAGTCTACTGAGGAAGAGGTTGATTGGACACAGATCAGATCAATGGTTGAGGTTGAGACACCCAAGGTACCTATTGCTGTACACTTTCCTATTATTGATTGGGTGTGGGAAACAAATGAGCAAATGAAAAAGTGCTTAAAGATTGTGAGGGCTGGGGATACAGAGGAGAAGTTCATGTCCTTCTACAGATGCATAAAAGCCTTATCCAGAGATGACTTAGATGATATGTGGAGCATTGCAATTAGAAAATATCAAAATGCTCAAAGGCATAGTGATGAGCATATTGTCTACAACAGTCTCTCAATCTTGTATGAAATGGATCCTGAAAATGACTTCTACAAAGATACCTCAAGAGCAAAGGCATGGTACTGTTATTCTCATAATGGAGTACATCTAGTGCAGTTACACAGTGGAGTATTTGCCTACTTCTTTATTGGGACTGAGTATCCTTGGACTCTTGGTCAACTAAGCTCAATGCTCTCACTCACAATGAAATGTGATGATTTGGACACTGCTGCTTCATTAGTTCATGAAGTGCAGCAATATTATAAAAAGGCACAACAAAGGCATGTTGCTGAGAGTGAGGAGAGAACAAAGAAAAGAGCTGCTGAGATTAAAAGAAAATTTGCAGAAATCATGAAGTAGAAACTTGGATCTATTATGGGAAAGATCAAGTTTAGGGGGAGATTGTTGGGCTAAATTCTTCTATTCTTCAAATGTCAAATTATTCTAAGTGTTTAAGTCTATTCAAGGTTAGTGCTGCTGGGCTATGAAGACTTAGTTCTGCTAGTGGAAGTTAGCTCTGTTCATTTATTGAAAACAAAGTTTTCCAGAGTTAGTTCTGCTAGTCACTTAATGGTTAGTTCTGCCAAGCTTCTACAGAGTTAGTGCTGCCAAGTGCCAATATTTGCAAGAATTAGTTCTGCTAGTTCAAAAAGATAGTTCTGCTCGCTTCTATGTTAATGCTGCTTAGTGGGTCTGCTTTCTACCAACTCTGCAACACAAGTACACCTACTGCAGACATGCTTTTTGAGGAACAGTGCACGCTGCAGACAAGGAATGGTAATGCATTTAATGCAGGCGTGTTTTCTAGAAGAACTTGTCTTTGTAAAGTAGATTTTGTATAGATTTTATACAAGTTATTTTGTGTATAAGTAAGACTTATGGTTCAATGTTGTAACTAAGTCTAAGTCTTTACTCAGTTATAACCAAGCTTCAAGGTTGTCTTTGTAACCCTGATACAGTTGTGTATCCGTATTATTCAATAATAATATTGAGGCTTTTGATTATTGAATCACTTGTGTTCTTGTTCTATTTACAATTCTATATCAATTACATTACAAGTTACATAAATCTTCCACTTGATAAGTGTTATTCCGCAAACTTCTTGTCAAGAAATTATTAACTTGTGTCAATACATTTGTGTAAACAAGTGTTATTGTGGCACCCATAGATTTGATTTTTTGTACTACGTTTGGAATCAATTAATTAAAATCGATTTTTAGATCTGATATATTTATATTTATGAATCAGGTCAGAAGATTACTTGTCGCCTAATTAATCGTTTGCGTTGTGTTGCGTAATTTCATTCGCAATTCAAAACCATGGTGGCCGAGAAGGTATCATCGTATTCTTCTTTCTTTCTTTACTTTGTGTATGTTTATTATTAGGTATATTTATATATTTATTTATTTATGATGATGTATCTAATTAAACGATTTATTTATTTCAATAATAATAATAATAATAATAATAATAATCTGATGGTTTGATATTGTAGGAGTTGATTATCATTTGTGTCGACACTTCTGTGTATACGATGCGTAAGTTTGCTTATAGCGGATGTAGCTTTAGGCTTCAACTTGAAGCTATTCGACTGTATTGCCAAGCTAAACTTAAGGTCTCCATCTCTTAATTTTATTCTGGATTTAGGTCAAAAAAACTCATCGTTATTACTAGCTAATTGTTGGTTGTTTTCTTACTACCTGCAGTCCAATCCGAAGACTGCTATAGGCATACTGGGTATGGGTAGTCCCCAAACAGGCTGGTTAAAGCCTACAAGTGATCTTGACAAAATCCTCTTTTACATCTCACCTACTTGTCTAAGAAGAGGGGGTGACTTGGACTTTATAGGTGGGGTGGGTTGTTCCCAAATGTATTTAGCTCACCGACCATATAAGCTAAAAAGGACGCTTATATTTACGGGAGGGTACGTATATATGTTATTGTTAAATCTTTCACCCTAAGCTACTGTTATATATGTTTGGTTTTCTCTTATTATTATTATATCTTCCCTGCCAGTCCTTTTACCTTCACTCCTGAAATAGCAGAGGGGTTTGGAACGGTGTTCAAAGAGATGGGTGTGGCTGTTGATTTTCTCAACTTCACTCTTGAGGAAGGGTCCACTTATTTTAAGAAGCTGATTGAGTCATTTGTTACTGCTGCCGATAAGAATGGCAACAGCCACCTTAGACACGTTCCACCTGAACCTTCTACATGTATTAGTCACTACCTACCCAGGTTTATATTCTTGCTTACTTTGTTTCACTCTCATTATATTATAATTGTATTTATTTATCTTATTTTATAATTGTGTTTTTGATGTAAACATCTACTGTCAGCCCTCCAGCAATCATCCCTCGTGCTTTAATTGAACAAGGGGAGATAGTGGCTGTTGCTGCCAAGAATAAAAAAGCTGAAGATTACAAGAGGAAGAATCAAGCTGCTGCTGCAAGGAATAAAAAAGCCTAAGGTTACAATCGGGAGAATCAAGCTGCTGCACATGATGATGAATGTGTTAAAGCACATAACTCCCTGGAACTTCGGAACAAATTCAAACCATTATCACTAGATAATAATGAAAACGTGAAGCTTGGCAAGGGGAAGATGGTTGCTGAATGATCCATGTCCGCTGCTGAATTGCGTCGTTGATGCATCTGTACTCTGCTCTGCTGTTTTTTTGCTGCCTGCAAAATGACAGATCATACTATGAATCTATGTGGCTGTTTTGTTTGCTGTCCCTTGGTGTGTTAAACTACCAATGTGTTTGTTGCGTATGTTGTATAAGAATATAAGTATTTTGACTCGATCGGATATTTATAGTGTAGCAAACATCTAACAAGTTGCTGTCTTACCTCCAGTCTCATATGCAATGGTTATATGTGCTAAGGAACAAGGTGCATAGAACCTGATATACATAACATGGCCATATATAGTAGGGTGAGGGTGTGACAGCACAAGTGCCATGTCACTGAGTTTTTAGAGCAGATCTTACCAAGGTGCATGATATGCCTTTTCGCTTAGTTACCACTATATAACGTCTTAAGCAAACGTTTACTTCGTTTTGTCTTCCACTGCAACAATATTCAATTTCGCATTTAAGTTCCGATAACTTCTACGACCGATTTTATTCGTTTCTACTTCAATACCATACATACACTGTTATTAAATTACTTATTATTAATTATATATGCATACGTACGTACGCCTTCACTGTGTGTTTTAGTTCCACATTTCGTATTTTAAAAAATGCTGCTGATTGATTTGAGTTGTAAATTGGGGTTAAATTGCGTTTTCAGTTACCGGTGAGTTGTGATTTTTGTTGATTAAGTGTAGGTGATTTGTTTAATCTAGATCTTATCTTCAGCTTTCAGGTATGTGTAATGTCTATTGTCTATTGCGTTATAATTGTTTTGATGAATTTTGTATAGTTGTGGTGGTTTTCATGACGATTATTGTTGAAAAAATAGGGTTTTGGTGCACAGTTTCAGGTTGGTAGAGATGGAAGGTGGAATTATTACTACTTATTTAACGCTTGATCATATTGAATTTCACTTATTTCCAAGTCAGAACAGGTTATTCTTTTTGCTGAAAGTTTGCTTACACTGTGTAATTATTTCTCTTAATATCAGCATTTTGTGTTTGTTGCATATCTGCATGATGACTTTGGTGTAATATACTTTTCGACTAATATAGAAAACGAGTACTAGTTTCCATAATCTGAAAAGTGTAGTGCAGATCAATGTTGATCGGTAATGGAGTATGATGTTGTTTAGATGTATATCAACTTGCACAAAATCTCTATGAAGCTATTGTATGTGTTCTGAGTATTGTGTTTTGAATTATGTAGAAGGTGCAATTAAAGGAATTTATGATAAATGTGTTTGCCTGAAAATTGTTGAAGTTGTATTTACATTACCGGTTTTAAGAACCAAATCAGGCAAAACAATCTAGTGTTATTTACTTATCATTGTTTAACTAGTATTCCAAATGTAATACCATACCTTTTTTTGTAGGTTTGAGGCAAGTGTATGCAGTAGCAACAGAGAAGAGAATGTAGCATCTGGACAGTTGGAACTACTGAAGTTGCATTCACCTGGAATTAAGGATTTATCCTCCATTCCTCCGAAGGTTCCAACACACAGTTCAAAATTTTACCACCTGAGAATGTAAATGATGCTGACTGGTTTTTGACAGCCACACTGACAAGGTCCATATAGTTTTCTCATTCTCATGGTTTAAAATGCTGTCCATTCTGTTTTTGCTCACTTTCGTTTGTTGTATTTGTTAGATTCCTACACATTATTGGTTTGCCAGACATCCTTAGTGTTGGAAAAGAAATTTGTCAATTAGCGGAGATGAAAAAATTTTCAAATCTCATTATCTAACCAGGTGTGTTATGAATCATCACCGTTATATGTTTTTGCATGTGTATCTTATCTATTTTTATATTGTTTAATGTATATACAAATGGAAGTAAATTACTATTGCAATTCGTGTTCTTTCAGGCTGAAGATGAAATAACATCAATCGAGTCAAAGTATGCTTCTTTTACTGGCAATTAAAATTCTTACTTAAGGCGTTTTCTTACCAACGTATGTTGTGGTTTCTGATAGGAATGAACTACTGTTAGTGGTTGATTTGAGATTGACAGCATTAAAAGAGGAACTAGCCGCTGCGTTTAACCAGGCTATTGGTTGCAAATGCTCACCTAAGGATTTTTATGACTAGAGAAACTTTGCTCTTCATTTTGGAGCCAATGATCTGAAGTGTGTTTTGGCATTTTTTTCTCAATATGCAATCTCGTTGACAAATTTGGGGACATCAAGATACAATTTTGCACTTGTTTCAGGGACTCATTGTACTTGTTAACAGAAGAAGATTCAAAATTGTCAAGCGAAGAGGATGAACAGTTTGTTGAAAGAAGTCGGGGTCTTGCAAGATCTTTAACACCAAGGAGGTCAGCGTCTCCAATGAGAAGAGTCCAAATTGGAGTATCTGGTTCTCGAAGAGCAGCTGCACTAAGTATTAAAAGTCTTAACTATTTGCCAGCCAAGGAAAAATCAATATCCCTGAGAGAGATGCGGCTGATGACAGTAGTGAGGAGGAAGATTCACAAAGACTCCCTAAGAACAATGTACTTAAAATGAGCTTTCAAGATAAAATCAGCCTATTTGAAAGCAAAAAGAGAGACAAAGGTGTAGACATTCGGAAGACAAAAATGACAGTTGGTGCCAAAAAATCTGTGCTTAAAAGATGGAGTACAGAAATAGGAGCTAGCAATGAGGTTACTTCTCCAAGCAGCCCTAATAATGTAGCTCCTATTGCCATAACGGAACCGGATAATGATAAAAATAAAACTGAACCTTGTGGTGAAAAATCTGAAAACATGTCATTGTTACCTGAAAAGGGAGCCTTAGAACATTTAAGGGTGGAAGTCAACACTCTAGAACATGAAAGCGAATATAGTCAACAAAAGGGAGACGAACTCAACGAGTTGTGCCAGAAACTGATGGAAAGCAAGCCGGTTAGACATGAAGATACGACCAGCGATAATAACACAAATAAGAATCCCAAGGAGCAGAGGGGCGTTTTTTATGATCTGTATAAGAAAAAGAAGGAAGAAAAGCTCAGAGGGGAAGCTTCTGGAGAGATAATTGAGAAGGAAGCCAAGATGGTTTTCACTAAAGTGAGTGGTGCTAATAGAAGACATGCTACTGTGAATGAACCACGAAAAACTCAACAGAGCTCTACTCAGTTGATAAATCCCAAACCCACAAGACCTTCTCTCGTGAAGAAAACTACGTCAAAATCATCTCCTTTACAGGCTGCACGCAAATCATGGCATTCAACACCATCACCAAAAGCTGCTCGAGGGTCACCTGCTTTTTCTCCAACTGGACCCACTTCTAATTCTACACCAACAAATCGGAAACCTCATGCTGCTGCAAAAATTGAAAAAACACAACCCCAGTTGAAGACTCCGAAGGCAACAGAGCCAGATTCTAGCAAGAGAAATGAAGTTTCCAATGAGAAGAAACAGCCTGCAGAGACCGAAAACAGAAAGATCACAAAAAACAACGTTCAGAGTCCTTTTTTCACTTCATTAGGGTTAGCTGATTGAAGTTTTATGTGAGGTTCCATTGGAGTTTCAGCTGCCTTACATTCAAGAAGCCCTGTTTCACCAAGTAAATCAAGTACATATTTACGTTGGTTAACAAATATTCCTTCTTTTGATCTCGCAAATTCCATTCCTAGGAAATACTTTAATGGGCCCAAATCTATAACTTCAAAGACTTTAGCAAGTCTGCCTTTTAGATATTCAATCTCTGCAGCATCATCTCCTCTTAGAATAATATCATCTACATAAACAATCAAAATAGATTTTTTTTTTTCCCATCAATTGAGTGTTTATAAAACATGGTATGATCTGCCTGACTTTGAGTATAACCTATACTTTTGATCATATTCCCAAAGCGTTCAAACCAAGCTCTAGGTGACTGCTTCAGGCCATACAGCTGATTTATAGAGTACATATCCTATTCTAGAAAGCTGTACATATCCTATACAGAGTACAACTCTTTTATGACTTTTATTAAGCTAGCTGTTATACAACAATTATCTAGCTGTATTATACCTATTATTATTAACAGTGAATAAAGATATTCTCTAGCCTACATTAGAAGATCTTATACATGACCATTAACTGGTCCTACAGGCAGAGTATCACCAACAGTATCTCGTTATTTTTTTCAGATTACAAAAAACAAGGTTCAGAGTCCTAAGACAGACTCTACTGCTACCACTAAACGCAGTTTTTATAACAAGGTCACTAGGAAAAACAGTATTGTTCCAGTAGAAACTAAGCCTTTTCTTCGTAAGGGCTCTGGGATGGGCACGAGTGTTGGTCCAGTTATCAATACAAAAGGTGTGGCCTGCAAAACAGATGATAATAAAGTTGTCACAACTATTGACTTAACCAGTCAAAATCAGGAGAACCATTTTCAACCAACCGAAAACTGTGCTAGCTTAGATTTGGAACCCAAGATGGTTAGCCTTAGTAGTCCTACAAAATATGAGGAATCAGAGAGAGGTGGCCACGGTTCAAAGACCAAAACGTCTGAAATTAACTCTACAACTGAAGAAGATTTAGAAATTTCATGTTCGGCATGGGTGGTAGATGCAGAGCCTCATCAGGATGCAGAGCCCCATTAAGCTTTCATCTCCAACCAATGTCACTCCACCAGCTGTATTCTCACGTCCACGTGTTCGTCACTCTTTGTCTCAAATACTCTTTGAGGAAAGCAACGAAGTGATATTGGTGTGTGGGGAAATGCTGAGCACCCTCCTACCATGATCTACCAAAAAGATGGACCAAGAGGATTAAAACGACTCTTGAAGTTTGCACGAAAAGCTAAAGCTGAGTCATATCTAACTGGTTCGTCCAGCCCATCAGCATTTTCAGAAGGAGAGGATGATGCTGAAGAATCTAGAGGTGGCAAATAGTATAAAATTTACTTTATTATCTGAAATCTTAGACTTGCTCATCGGAAGATTTCCGGGATTATCGATTATGCTTTTAATGAGTATTGTCCGTGCAGGTCTATCAAATTTTAGTAGACTCAACATTCAGAATCATCAAAGGGTACCAGAGGGGACGTCCCTGCTCCCATAAATACAACAAAAGGTACTCACTTTCTTTTCTAGGTCATATTGAGACAGCAGTACCTGCTGATTCAAAAAATTTCAGTTTACAAGTTCACATAGAGACAGTTATTATCTTATGTATAAGAATTCCACCGTACTAATCCCTCCGCCAAATGTTTATAGCTTCGGGTTTTTCTTTTAATTATTTCCACAATGCTGATCATTATTCTAATGTAGGGAGACTTTCTGTAGACACTCTTATTCATCTTTGTTTTTGGTGTTCCAAAATGCTGCTATCCATCTTTGTAATCCACCTAATTACAATGTTAAAGACGGATAAGGTACTCACTTTCTTTTCTAGGTCATATTGAGACAGCAGTACCTGCTGATTCAAAAAATTTCAGTTTACAAGTTCACAGAGACATAGAGTTATTATCTTATGTATAAGAATTCTCACCGTACTAATCCCTCCGCCAAATGTTTATAGCTTCGGGTTTTTCTTTTAATTATTTCCACAATGCTCATTATTCTAACGTAGGGAGACTTGATGAATAATTTCCGTAGACACCCTTATTCATCTTTGTTTTTGGTGTTCCAAAATGCTGCTATCCATCTTTGTAATCCACCTAATTACAATGTTAAAGACGGAAAGCAGATGACTAACATTTGAGATATTGTATATGTTTATCTTATTTGCCACAAATACAAAATCTTAGCTTTTATACCCCTTGTAAAATTCCAATATTCTTTGCGATTTTTCTTTTCAGCAACACGGTCATTCTTCTCTCTTTCCGCGTTTAGGGGCAACAAGACAAATGAGACCAAGCTTGTTCATCGTTAATGCAGAATCCAAGAAAGTATCCGAACTGTAATTATGCATTCTACCTCCCCTTTACAAGGTACACATCGGGCCGTTCTTGCAATACTTCATCCATATTTCGTTTCGTCGAGACTAGATTATTAGGAAATGAAGCCATGACATGTTTTTACAAGTATTCTAACCAGTGGAATTTGTATCAGAATGGCTATGGCAAAAATCTATTTCACCTCACTTGGGATGGAAGATGTCTGTCTCCAGTAGTATATAGAGACGCACAAAACTCTTACAGCATCATTTTTGTGTTGGTTTTGATGTTTCAGTTTTGGTTTTATGAGTAGGTTGGGAAGATATGAGACTTCTTGTTGTTTGGGTTGTAATATACAATGTAGGCCAGAATGTTTGGTATAAGTTTGTAATTGGGTTGTGCATTTTAATTTCATTGGTTAAATGTGAAATCTTGATATTGGTCATGATTTGATATGTGGTTTCTGGTAAATGTGAAATCTTGATACTGGTCTATTACTTGCTTTTTTGTTGATTTATATTGTGGTTCCTGGATACAAATCTTATTCTATGAATATCACCAAATATATTATAGGGAAGATTAGGGGTGTTCATTCGGTTTAAACCGAACCTAACAGATAAAACCAATCGGTTTTTGATTTTGAAAAATTGAAACCGAATTGAACCAAACAAGTAAAAAACCGAACTGAACCGAACCGAATTAATATTCGGTTTATTCGGTTTTTACTATTCGGTTTATGCTTTCATATATAAATAATAAAAACATTAAAAGAAAATCAAAAAATTTGAATATTAAACAAAACTAATTAGCACGTTTTGTAAGTTGTTGACAAAAGTCTAATAATTTGTAAAACAAAACTAATATATAGTTGAGACTTTTGTGATAAATGATGAATAAAGTTAAAAATGATATCAATATATATATATATATATATATATATATAATAGTGGGTGATTAACTCAATTAATTTGTACATATATTGAAAATATTAGCAAAGTATATTACAATTCGGTTAATTCGGACTATTCGGTTTTTAAGTGGTAACCAAAACCAATCCAAAAATCCAAATAAATATTCGGTTTTGAACCGAACCGATCCAAAAAACCAAATTATCCGAACCAAATAGTCCAAACTAAATTGTCCAATTGGACAATTCGGTTTGTCCAAATAGTGAACACCCCCAGGGAAAATTACATACATATCCATTTTAAACTTCATAATTACACACATATTCACCTAATCTTTTAAATTACACATATATCCAAATTTTCTAAAATTATATATATAACTAATATAATTTAAACACCTAAATAAATACTAAATTTATTAATTAGATGAGAATATTGTCCTACACAAACAATAATGTACCTTTCTCTGTCAAAAACATGATTTCACACTAAGAAAATCTGAAAAACTTACTTAATTATGGGTGAACCATGCTTGATAATGATAATAAAAAAGTCACTTAGTTATTAAAGACCAAAATTAGTTCCCAACAATACTTTATTGTAAAAGAGGATAACAACTTATACAAAAACTACTATATGATGATATCTAATACAATTACAAAGATCACATATAGTAGTAATCATCATCTTACGTATATAGGGAAAATGACTACATATAACATCATATTAATACATATTTAAGCAAATAAATTAAATTAATTGTATGTAATATTATATATATATATATATTCTAAATCAACCAACCTAAGTTGTTGATGAGAATAAGAGAAGTATGAATATGACTACATGAATTATACATGTGTGTATATATATATATATATATATATATATATATATATATATATATATATATAACAGTTTTCTCGCAAGCCACAAGTTACTAAATCCCAATTTCCAACCAAAGCAGTGCATGGTATGAAGCATGTTGCAACTGAAACTAGATCTTATGCTACAGTTGTAAAAGGTAACGATGTTATTTCAAAAGCTCAATCCGATAAAATAATAATGAAGAAGATTGTTTTGAATCAAGCGGATCTCCTTGTTGTTCCTGATACTTATTGTGTTGTATTGGCAAAGGTGAGAGACATTCACCTTATTTTAAACATCAAAAAGGTGTTAAGTAAAGAAGGTTTCTCTGACTTTAAATGCCAATATGTGGGAGGATTATGGTTGTGGATTGAATTTAACAGTAAGGATGCATGTTTAAGTTTTAAACAACATAAGGAGGTTGAATGGTACTTTACGCAGATTCAACATATTTCAGAAACCTTTATGGTGGATGAAAGAATTGTGTGGGTTGAACATGATGGTCTCCCCCTTAGTGCATGGACATCTAATGCCTTTAAGAAGGTTGCAGGTATTTGGGGTGACCCCCTATTCGTAGATGAGGATCAAAACAAATGCTTGGCTAATGGTCGTGTTTGTATTAAAACTAAGATTCACGATTCTATCTCTGATGTCTGCCTGGTATCCATTAATAATGAAAATTATCGAGTCTGTGTAAAAGAATTTGCAGGTTGGGTACCAGACTTTGAGGCAATGGATGATAATTCTTAAAAGATTGGGATAGTAACAATTCAAATTCGGATGAGGATGAACAAAGTATTCACATCATTGACATAGACGAAGAGGGTGAGATAAAAGAAAATCACAAAGATAATGAAAACATTGTTATGGAGGCTGATGATGAGGTAAAGGATACGGTAAAAGATCTCAATACGAAGAGGGTGAGATAAAAGAAAATCACAAAGATAATTCAGAAACGGTAATTAAACCTAATTGGGCTGAACAAATGTGTAATCCGGAAGCAGAGCAAAATGTGATCTTTGAAAACAATGACGAAGCCATTAATGACCAGGAGGCATCCAATGCACCATCCAAAACCCCAGGTTTTGAAGGTATTCAGTTTTCAACTTCTACCTTTAATCATGAAAAGAAGAGGAGTGGAACTTATTCTGCAAATTCGCACTCTAATATTAAAGGTTCTCGAAGTGGTAACTCTCAAATCCATAAGCGTAAATCCACTAGTTCGTTAATTGATACTTTTATCTGTCATATCGAAATGGGGAATGCTCTTGGTTATGATATGAATGGTAGTAAATCAGATTTGAAGAAGTACATTGATAGCATTGGTGTGCATGGTAGTAAATCATGAATGTTATGTCCTATAATTCATGTGGGATGGGAATGGATAAATGTGGGGCTATTTCTAAAATTTGTTCTGAACATAACATTAATTTTTTGGGTCTTCAAGAAACACATGTGCAGAGAATCGACTTGTTTAAAATCAAACGATCGTGGGGCAATTATCAGTTTGATTTTGCTTCTAGTTCGGCTGTAGGGAGGTCAGGTGGTCTTTTATCTATTTAGGATCCCTCGGTTTTCATTAAAGTTAGCATTCTTTCTATGGAAAACTTGCTGATTGTGGAAGGTCTATGGGTTTTTAAAAGGATGAAATGTTTCATGGTTAATGTTTATGCCCCGCAAGAGGAAAGAAAGAAGAATGATTTATGGAACGTTATTCGTAACTTCATGTCTCAACATCCGGGACACTATCTTGTTTTTGGCGATTTTAATGTTGTTAGATCCTCTTCTGAAAGGATTGGTTTAGCTTTTAATCATCGCTCAGCTTCTGATTTTAATGAGTTTATTAATGATAACAGATTTTGGGATGTCCCTTTAGGCGGCCATGCGTTCACATGTATTAGTAGTAATGGAGAGAAACTTAGCCGCCTTGACCGATTCTTAGTGTCAGAAGATGTGATGAATATTGTTCCCGATCTAATGGCTGTTGCTCTTGACAGGTTAATTTCTGATCATAGGCCTATTATTTTGATGCAATCTAATGTTGATTTTGGTCCTACTCCTTTCAAGCTTTTTAACTCTTGGTTATCAATTCCGGAATTTGATAGTATGGTTACTAAACTCTGGGATCAATCTCGTGGTATTTATAGTCCAAACGCTATGCTTGTGTTCAAGGATAAAATGAAGAATTTGAAATCTAATATTAAATTGTGGGCCTGTCAATTCAATGCATCGAAATCTAAAGAGAAAGTCCAATTGTCCTCTAAATTAGTTGAAATTGAGCGAGATTTGGAAGTAGGTTTGGGATCTCCAAGCTTGCATTCTCGACGTAAAGATATGCTCCTAAAGTTACGTGATATTGAACATGCTGAAAACCTAGATGCATATTAGAAAGCTAAGATCAAATGTGGGATAGAAACTGATGAAAATACTAACTTTTTTCATGGTATTGTCAATAAAAAAAAGAAGGGATCTTGCTATCAAAGGTGTTATGAAAGATGGGAATTGGTTCACTGATCCAGGACAGATCAAAGATATATTCCAACATTTCTTTGTCGAAAAATTCAAGCAGTTTGAAGGGGGGGGGGGGGTATGCGTCACTAGACGAAGTGATCATTACAAGAGTGTATCTTTGGTCCAAGTTTCCTTACTTGAACATCCGGTTTCTTAGCTGGAAATATATGATGCAATTCGAGATCGTGGTTCAGAAAAATCTCCCGGTCCAGATGGTTTTTCTTTTGCCTTCTACAAGAAATATTGGGACACTCTTAAAACGGATATTATGGCCTATGTTCAGAAGCTCTTTGAAACTAGCAAAATACCCTCAGGTTGTAATTCTTTATTCATTACTCTGATTCCTAAAGTTGATAATCCTCTTGTTGTATCAGATTATCGTCCTATTAGTCTCATTGGAGGCCAATATAAAATTCTAGCAAAGATCCTAGCGAACTGGCTTTCTCATGTTATTGATTCTGTAATTAGTCCAGTGCAATCAACCTTTTTAAGAACACACCAAATTCTGGACGGTCCGCTTATGGTCAATAAAATCATAAACTGGTACACAAATCGAAAGCAATCTCTCATGATATTCAAAGTGGACTTTGAAAAAGCTTTTGATCCAGTCTCTTGGGACTTCCTAGACCAGGTTATGGGTTTCATGGGATTCGGGAATCGTTGGAGAGGTTGGATTCGAGGGTGCCTCAAGTTAGCAAAGGCCTCTGTTTTAATTAATGGTAGTCCTTCGGCCGAATTTTCTTTACATCGTGGTCTTCGACAAGGAGACCCTTTGTCTCCTTTCTTGTTTATTTTGGTGATGGAGGCATTACATGTTGCCGTCGAAGACGCCATTAATGCTGGTCTTTATCGTGGTGTTCAAGTAAGATTCCTACATATGTCTCATTTACTTTATGCTGATGACGTTGTTTTTTTAGGGGAATGGTCTCGTTCTAATATCACCGGGATTGTTAGCCTTCTTCAATGTTTTCACAGTGTCTCGGGCCTCAAGATTAATCTCCTCAAATCCAGCTTATACGGTATTGGAATTAAAAACTGTGAAATTTCCAATCTTGCTACGTATAATGGTTGTACTCCCCCAACAACTTCCTTTTAAGTACTTGGGGATTCCGGTTGGTTCTAACATGTCAAGAATTAAAGAATGGAATCCTATTATAGAAAAGTTCAAAAGGAGGTTATCGAAATGGAAAGCGAATATGCTCTTTATTGGTGGTAGATCTACCTTCATTACCTCGGTGTTAGGTTCTCTTGGAGTCTACTATCTTTCTCTATTTCCTATGCCTAGACAGATTAATAAGCGACTAGAATCTTAACGGGCCAATTTCTTTTGGGGTTGCACGGGGGGATCAAACTATTTCATGGATTTCTAGGAATTTAGTTTTAGCTTCAAAGCTGAAAGGTGGTCTTGATATTGGTTCTCTTGAGGCTTTAAATCTTTCCCTTCTTCAAAAATGGAGGTGGAGATTTTTTAACAGCCCACAAGCTTTATGGGTCAATGTCATTTCAGAAATCCATGGCTCATACGGCTGTGTAGGTTCTGAGTTTTTCCATCAATGTGGAGGTTCTGGTACTTGGTCTAGAATTGTGGGGGTGATAAACGACATGCATGATAAAGGCATTATTCCGCGTTCTTCTATTAAACATCTAGTGAAAGACGGTTCTACTACCAGATTTTGGAAAGATGCTTGGCTTGGAGACGTCCCTCTTGAGCGTCAATTTCCCCGTCTTTTTTGTCTTGAAGCTAATAAAGATTGTCTTGTCCGAGACAGGTGGTGAAATGGTTGGGTTTGGTGTTGGACACGTAATTTTCATGGAGGAGTTACCGGTTCTCAATTGGATTCGTTGATCTCTAAGTTAGCGAATGTTCAACTTTGAGATGGTCAAGATGCTTGACAATGGAGCTTATTTGGTTCGAATATCTTTACGGTTAAAGACATTCAGACCTATATTGATTTCGTTTCTCTCCCAGATTTCCCGACCGAGACAATATGGTGTCGTTTTATTCCTAGAAGAATTAATATTTTGGTTTGGCGCATCTTGAGAGATCGAATTCCTACACGTTGGAATCTAAGCAGGAAAGGTTTCGAGGTTCCCTCTCTGCTCTGCCCCCTTTGTAACGTCTCTCCTGACAACAAAATTCCTACACGTTGGAATCTAAGCAGGAAAGGTTTCCAGATTCTGAAAACTTTATGATGTTTTCAGTTGGCTTGATCACGCACGTCTAAATACAACCTCTAAGATTATTCTGCATTCTATCTTGGGTGTTGTGGTTTGGACGATATGGCAGTTTCGTAACAACAAAATTTTCGAGGACAAGAAGATGCTTCAAAAGGATCTATTTGATAAAATTGTCGATGTTTCTTTTTTGTGGTATTCCTCTAAGAATAGAAATTGTAAGGTTTCTCGATCCAATTGGATCCAAAACCCTTTACTTAATTTTATTTTGTAATTGATTTTGCTAGCTTCTTGCTAGTTTTTATATAATTCAGCCGTTCTCAAAAAGAAAAAAAGGTAACGATAATAAAATAAGGTAATCAAACATCAAACAATAATGTATTATAGCATATTAAAATTATCAAAATAATCTGTTTGATCGAAGACTCATTAACACTTTTCAAGATAATTAACGTGAAAAAAATTAAAAATTAAAGTAGTAAAATAGGGGGTTGATCCAACCTGACCCGACCCAACCCGGATCTGACCCAACTTGTTTGACCCATTCAGAAAAATGACCCATTGGACCCGTGACCCGATTTGACCCAAACGTGATTCAACCCTTTGCCAGGCATAATTCACACTCGACGCAAATATTCATTTACCGTCCTAACCTTACAATCCGAAGTGTGCCACCATTTGACTCATTTTTATAATAACAACCAACTGCCACCCCTTTACTTCACACAACGAAAAACAATCTTCTTTCATTTTATCCATTTAATGTTCCCACTAAAATGGCGAACAGGAAGAACAAAAACAAAATTGCCGATGAAGTTGTTGAATGTTCTGCTGCTGCAAACAAAAGAAGAAGGGTTGAAATATTAAACACTACACATGGTGTCCCATTGATGGAGGCCCAAGTGTGGAAGAACAAGCTCTAATGTATTTGGAAGTCCAAGATTGTGTGACGAAAATGGCTGCACGGAAAGGGGCCTAACTTGGGCTACAGGGGTCCGTTTCAGGCCCATGAGCAGGCGAATCGAAGCTCGGCTCGAGGCCCACCAAGCTGCTTACCGCCGGAGGCGGTTAGCCCAATGCTCGAAGCCCAAAAACGGCTCCGTTTGGAAGATATGGGCTTTTTAATAAATTTTCTGTTCGAATTAGACTTTTGTTTTGGGTTTGTGGTTTGGCCCGTTATGTTTTATCGGCCCATTTAAATTTCTGCTTGTTTATTATGGTTGGTATGACATTGTTTTGGAGTTAGTTTTTATTTATCAAAAATCAGATTTCACTCTCAATTTTGTGAATCAAAGTACCCATTCACGGCATTCTTTGTGAATCAACGTGATTCGGAAGAAATTATTCCTGGTATTCATAGGAATCAAACAGGTTTAATTTGGTTATCCTTATTTCACGCTACATCACCCATTTACGAATCCGATCACACAATTTCCACCCTTTTCATATCCTTCAACAACAACAGCGCACTCCGCCACAAAACACCACCATTATCGGCACTGATTTGCAACTATCTCCACCATCACCAACAAGTCAACAACCACAAGAACAACACGTTGTAGATGATGCCTTTGTAACGTCTTTCATACCACAACAAAACTTCATCGTTGGCTATCATGTAAACAACTTAATTCTTTTACTATCCACGTAATTTTTTTTTTTTTTTGTTTGTTTTAATCTAGAAAGACAAATATTCATAAATCATGTACCAGGTATTGTATACAATCGCACATTTTTATATATATATATATGTAAATGATGTATATTGTTATTATACATGTATTTCATTTTGTTAATATGATTAAATTTGACGATACTTGGTTAATAATGTTGGTGCATGTTATGTAGATGAACCAATTGCAACTAACGATGGAGGAATTTTTGCGAAGAAATGTTACAGCTGGAGAACTGAAAAAAGTTAAGGAAATGGAAAAGAAGTTGAAAGAGAAGGAACAACAAGTGGATTTGTTTAGAAGAATGTATCATCATTATGAAGAATGAGCGTTTCATTTGGAAGTAGCGTTGCAAAAGAGGGCAAGCGGTGAGGTTTGTTGTATTCGGAATAGGCCGGCTGCTATGTTGTGGCTACCGTGTAGGCATTTGAGTGTGTGTGTGGTTTGTGATAGGAGGGTTAAGAATTGTCCGATTTGCAACGTGAAGAAAACCGAGTCTCAAGATCAATTTGCCGTTTAACTGATTGTTTTATGTGTGTATATATATACACGTGTATCAAATTTCACAATGACTGTTTTATTGTGTAATATTCTTAATAATAAAAACTAATTACCAGATCTAATCATTCTATGGAAATGTAATTAATATAGTGTGGGAAGTTGGCAACAGACTCATGGTTACCAACAAGTTTCCTTGATCAGCATAGACCTTTCATGTAATGTAATTAATATTGTTACTTACGCACAATTGGACATGATGCACAAAGTTAGAAACGCATATGATGGGCTCTGCCTTTCTTTAAAAAAATAATGAAAAAAATAAAAAATTGCATGATCGGCTAGCATATTCTATTGCTGCTGGAAATTAGAAATGCATATGATTATACAAATTTAGTGTAGTCGGATGTATTTCATGTAACTGGCGGTGGCACAAATTTTGTCCACCTCGCCACTTCTGTATGTAACTGGAAGTTGTTATCACGCCTCATTTCATATAGAACATAAAAAATAACATTTGCATTCGGGCTCTTTCAAAGGTATTGTTCCTTTCATCATCTTATAGGGAATGCCTTTGAAGACAACACACTATCTGGTCTGTTAGCCGGTGGTGGTGGTCCAAAAATATCCGAAAACCGAAGCCTCTCATCAGCACCAGCCGACACTAATGTCAATCCATCTGGGTCCTGAGCCAGCTGCAAGACCCGTGCAGACTGGCTCGCTAAGTCACATGCTTTAACCATTGTAGGGTACCTCCATAGAGACAGCGTGTTCTTAACCTCATCATTTGAACTATATCCATGCCCACTTACTATCTCCTTATAGTGTCTGTTCCATTCTAGCCCACAAATCTGCACAAATTTTAACTTTTCATTTCCACATGGTACAGATACTAAGCACAAGTTAGAACTAGTTAAATAGAAATCTACGCAAATTATAATGAAATTTAGAGAGACTTGCCTGTGCTTTTGTATTGACACTAGTAATGCAAGTCCCTTGTTGAGTGTTCCATAACTTAATGCACCCATCATTTGTACCACCACCAGATGCCAAAACTTCATAGTTATAAGGGCACCAAGCTAGAGCCTTGACTGCAGCCACATGGTCTGTAAAGCGGTGCACGAACCGGGCTGAGTTCATTCTAGACACTTCCCATATGTACACAACACTATCGTCACCACCACTAGCCAGTAACTGGCCTGTCATTGACCATTTCAAGCCACATACTTGACTACTGTGCGCCTTTAGACACGACACCAAACTGTTTCTTACCCTCACTGCCAACCAGAAAAATATAAAAATAAAATAAATAACCATTACAGTTATATAATGTATTCATGGTGGAAACAGGAAATTGCAGAAATGGTACCATCATGATTCAAAATGGCTTTGTGACTGCCTGATGTTAAAATCTGGCCATTAAAATGAAGTTGCTCCTACCCTTGTATGATGACCTTCTACTCTTTTGATCTGTGCAATGTAACATAAGATTCACAATAAGATGTGTGCTTCCATTTGCAGCATTCCAAAGATATAAATTTCTTCCCAGCCCTATCGCAAGAATGTTGTTCTTCCCCCAATCCATTACATTCATGTAGAAATCATCTTGGAGAAGTGGTGCATGAAGTATTTTGATTGCTTTCTAAGGTAAAAACAAGAAATTTGGTGCTAAAAAGGATCAAGAAAAGATCTTTGAAGAAATTTCATTAGCTGAAGATGAAGATTACCTTTGGGATTTTTCTTGGTTGGTATGGTTGGTTACTGTTGTTAAAACTTTCTTCATCGCTATGACGAAGTTCATCGATGTATCGAATTGATTTTCTACCCGTTTTGGGGGTTCCTCTGAAAACAAGCATTCTAAAGGGTCTTCCTTCACTATCCAAAGACAGTTTCCCTTCCAGTAGTCTTCGGTATTCTGCCTGTTACAGAGAAGACAAATCGTGAGTTAGGTGAGCTTATTTTATTGCTTATTTGCTTATAAAAGCAAATAAGCCTAAAAATCGAGCTTAATTTGAGATTATAAAGGGGGTGTTTGGGAGAGCTTATTTTATTGCTTATTTGCTTATTGCTTATAAGCAAATAAGCCCAAAAAACGTGGCTTATTTTGAGCTTATAAAATCCCCTCACAAACAAGCAAATAAGCTAACCAAATAAATTCATCCAAACATTAAATCTCAAGCTTATTGTATCACAATAAGCAAATAAACAAATAAGCCAAAGAAATAAGCTCCCCAAACACCCACAAAATCCCCTCACAAACAAGCAAATAAGCTAACTAAATAAGCTCATCCAAATATTAAATCTCAAGCTTATTGTATCACAATAAGCAAATAAGCCAAAGAAATAAGCTCCCCAAACACCCACTTAGCTAGCAAACTCCTGTTGGGTATGAAACGATCGCCCTAAATTAAAAAGAAATAAAAAATTAGATAGACAAGAAATAAAAATAAATTTGGTACTGTTAAACAATGTACGGAGTGGGATAGGTCACCGGGAAATCGTATTTGACCGGAGTGTTGTGGAGACGAGTTGGAGAGTACCAATCTGATTGCAACTTCCAGTCCCTTAATGGGTCTACACTCAATTCCAAATCCATCTTCTTGAATGTTACGTTTTTTGTTTAATGAATAAAGAGAGTACAATAACCGTTATATTTATTTATTTATAGGATAATAATAACATTATAATCTTGGTGATCAAGTTATCTAGCTAATCCTATTTATTAGGAAAGTAAGTCGGAGATGTTTTTAATTCCTTGATGCTGATAATATCTAAAAGTTATTACTTTTTTTTATTTTTTTTATTTTTTTTATCTATATACTAATCGAGTAGTAAAGATGACTTCAGAATTTACCACGTGGGTAACAATGACATGTGACAATCTCTTAAAAAAATTGTAGTATAATAATAATCGTAATATATTAGGAATGTCTCCTGAAATTTGGATATAGATACATTCTATTTTTATATAACTTACTTTATTTTAATTATTTTTAAAAGATAATATATGATATCATCCTCTCCTTAATTTTAGCCACTTTAATTTATTAACAAAATTTTATTTATTGATGTGAAAATAATGTGGGGAAGATTATTGTAGAATCACTTCTTATCGTAGGAACCGTATGAACGATTTTTTTAACTTTTAAATTTAACACTTTTTGAAAAAAATAAATTATGCCAAAATTATTAAAATTTTATCATCTTTAAATTTAAATCGATTAAAAAAATAAAAAAAATATATGATACACAATTTAAAGTTGTGTATCACAACATTTTATGTTTGATACTGTATTTTTGATATAATTTTTTTTATTAAAAATATTAATTAATTATAAAGTTAAAAGTAAAAATGTTCGTTCCTACCGTTCTCACCATAATAAATGTTCTTACTTAAACCTTATCCGCGATGTTGGTAATAAATAATAAAAAATAGATACTAAATATAAATAGTAAATTAAAGTATAATAATTAAAATGATATTTTATAAATATGTTAAATGTAAATATGAAATATCCAGTATAATTATACAATAATTAAAAAAAGTGTCACACGAATTTATTTATTTTGTATCTAAAACCTACTAAAATCGTATGTATCACAGCATGAATATTTATTTTCAGAATAATATATGATACTACATATAATTGTAGAGATAATGTGTTATAATAGATCTAGGACTTGAAAAATAATAATAAATTAATTTAGAATCTCTATTTTATGCTATCTACGTTTAGTTGTAATTTGATGATGATAAGGTTTTGCGATCGCTACTATTATTGTTTTAGCAATTATTTATGATGTCATAATATCCTAAATGTAAGCCAATTTGATAGAATTCAACAATTTGATTGGTTAATTAAATTTTTGATTACATCATCATGTGTTTCCTATATATAATTTATCACTAGACTTTAAATCCGTGTATACACACAGGTCAATGATTTTTAATATTAAATTTCATATTTAAAAAAAAGTTTTTTTGTTAAAAGAAAATAATTAAATATGTAATCAATATTAATATTATAATTTTAATCTAGTTATAAAACTAAGAATCCACGTTTGTGTACTTAATTCATGTAGATCTATTTATTAGTATTTTATTAAATTATTAAAATAATAGCTATTATTGATGTATTCAAATTGCAAATGAATAATAATTAATTATTATTGATGATATCATCAAATCCTTAATTTTATGCCAATTTAAAAAAATTTAACAATCCTATTGGGTGATTGTAATTTTGATGACATCATGAGGTTATTCATATATTATATTTATTATTTATTACTAGATAAAAGACATGTGACAACACGGGCTTTGCTATTTTTGTTTGTAATTCTTTATTTTTAAGTTAAATAATGATGGTTTTGATTCGTTTAGTCATATTCAGATTATAACAAGTAAAGCTTATATTGTTTCCATTTTTTTCTATTGAAGGATGTCATAGGGTTATTCGTGTCAGTCTTACATTTATAAACTGATTTTATGAAGGAAAAAAAAACCCATGAAACTTATAAATAATGTTTATAATCCTTCAAAATCAATGAACAATACCTGTAGTTCCAGTAGCCTACAATCCAAGAAACTTTACATGTAATTACATAAAAGCTTCATCAAAGCCAATTTTTTCCTTAAAATTACAAAATCTGAAGCATACATACACTTACTGAAACTTTCATCTATGTCACAACACACACGGAGTTTTTATCTGGAACTCCATTTGAGGTCACTCCATGTAACACCCCCAAATTTATTGTTTAGCGGAAGCAAGATTTGGGTGTTACTAATCAATAACAAAGCACATAAGATAAAGCGAACGACTCTAAATGCGTCGTTTAAAACCATTACATAGATAATATAAAAGTTTTACATTGTTGTTCTTGTTACAAAAGTCCATAGCTACATGTAAAAGATTTTAAGGCATATCTAATTGTACAAAATATAGAAATGCATATGAATCTTCTGAAATCTGAATGCGACTCGAGCTAATATATCGTGAGCAGATCTACTACTGCTGGGTACCTGAGAATACATGCTAAAAAGTCAGCTAAAAGCTGGTGAGCTCACAGGTGTAAATTGATGAAATCCAAGTTATGAACCACAAGATTTAGTTTAGTGATTTGCAAACATGCAAATAAAATATGAGTGTATATTATTGCCATGAGCACATAGTTTGAGCTTAACTGAGTGTGCCAGGATCCACATTCAAGGACCTGATCGAGTTTGCCCCCGGCATGTGCCTAATCTACACATGCATGAACAAATGAAAATGCGTCCGTTCGACCGCAGTCGTGGTAGCGCGACTACCCCGGACGGGGATTGTCAATCCCATATGGTACCATACACTAACATTCACGCTATCGCAATATAAACAAACTATGTTGTGAGGGACTTCATGATTAGATAAAACAAACTCATGCAATCAATATATCGATGTTTCGTACTTGTGTTTATATGTAAAACAAATCTGAGCATGTATTCCCACCCCTGGGTTGAAAACAGTAAAAATGAGGGGCTATGAGACTCACCTGAGTCTTTGCGTTTATGTAAATAAACGTGTGTCGAGTGCTAACAATGAGTAGGTTCTCCGAACCCGTAACCTTCTAATGTCCTAGACATATAAGGTTATATAAGTAGATGTCTCGTAAGACCATCCGTGCTAGTGTTCATCCCACTAGTTATGTCCAAATACATTTGGTTTGTGTTTGAAAATGTGTATGGCCCGTTGGTGATATGTTGGGTTTTAATTGTAAATGTTCCGTACGGTTTTCTCAGGGTTATACATAAGTGTTGTTTGGAGAATAACATATGCGACAGTAAGATACTTATATTTGTGTATATATGTTCGTGAATGTTCCATCTGATAATAGTCATTCGAAAAGTATATATATATTTATCCGTCAACAGGGTTTTATTTAAATTCGTCTATCCGACAATCGTTACTTGAATATGTATATATACTTATCCGTGATTTATTTCCGACAATAACAACATGCGACAATGAGGTTTATGCGATATTAAGGTTTTGCTAAGTGGTTAATTGTCCGACAATGCTTAGACAGTAGTATGATTTTTATTAAATCTTCCTTGGTCCGACACTAGTGTATTCACGGGTGTATTTTATGTGATGTCATTGACGTTTTAAGTGATAATAGGGATACGTGATTATATTTATCCGACAATAAGGCACTGCGTCAAAGGATTCTCGAACACTGTTCATGCGACAATAATGAGGATTCACGGATTGTGCATTCCAACAAGAGTTTATTCACGGAATGGTTTTTATACGATAATAATGAGGATTATCGGACTAATTAATCCGTGAATAGGGTATTCACGGACTGCTTTATCCGACAATAGGGTTTCACGGGTTTTGCTTATTCACGGACAGAAGGTTTTGTGCAGTTACGTTTTTCACTCGATTTCATTTAATTATTTGACCAAGTATAATCTAGCTAAAGTTAATGAAATTTTTATATGATGTTCCCCTATGTCTTAGCTTTCTAAATCATATTTTTACATGTGAAATGGATAAACAGAATTCGAGATAAAAATTTGGGAAGTGTCGGGTGTCAAATATGTGAGTTCGGTGACTTGCGTTCATTTGAAAATTCATAACTAAAGTTTTACTAAGCTTCACCAGAGGAGTAAATAGGGGAATTAAAGCTAACGAAATTATCTAACTTTTCCAACTGGTTTCATCGATTTTTGTTGTGTATTCTTTGAGATATGACCAGTTCTTTTTTGGCCCATTTTTCTGTCAGGATTCACAGGTTGTACATGTACTTTTGTACCCATTTGTTAAAATAGCTACACACTTCAGAAAAATATGAGGTTTACGGTTTTGGAAACTAGACTCGATGAGCTTCATTTTAGAGCCAAGAAATGTGAGATTTCGTTAAGAAATGGTCTCGTTATGTTCGATCTAAACCGATCTATTTTATTGTCCAGTGGGTAAAGCTATTATCCAGTGGTCCTTAGCATGTTCATCCGATTTTTAAGCATGTTTTGGACATAAATCAGTAGATATGAAGCACCAACATGTTTACCAACTTAACCAAGTAAATCAAAGGAAAAAGGAGAAGTTTATACCAAGTAGAAACTAAGATATTACAGGAGAGACGAGAGTGTGCTGCTGCTGCTCGGTTGTTGAGTTCTTCTTGTTCCTTCTTGCTAAAAACGTGTAGGATGGCACTAGGATTGTGAAGGAAGCGTTTGGGTGTTCTTGGACGAGATTTTAGTTGAAGAGGAGGCTGGATTCCAATTGTTTTTAGTGAGAGAGAGCAGAGAAAATGTGTGGGTAGTGAGAGAGTGTGTTGAGTGAAATGAATCAAGAAGGAGATTGTTTAGGGTTTGGTTATTTGTGTTGACCTGGGTTGACCCGTGGGTCACATGGGCTGGGTAAGTCCGACCCATATGTGGGTTGGGCTAGTGACTTGCCTTCCTCGTGTTCGCGTATTTTATCATCGTCGGTTAAAGTTAATTTGTACGTTTTTGTCGCGTTTATGACGTTTTATAGAATTTTATTTGTGGATTGTATGTCATCATCATAATATTCATAAGTTTTTGATTTACTAAGAAATATTTAAATAATTTAAATATTTTGTTTACCAACGTCCATAGTATTGTATCGGGATCCGCCCGATATGAAAATGCACGATTTAATCAAATCGCGTACGTGTGTACATACATTTAAAATATCAATACACATAATGACACATATAATTAATCTTAATTACATGTATTTACACTTATGATTAGGTACTAATAATAGTCCTAATTTGACGGGTGTTACATTCTCCCCTTGTTAAAAGAATTTCATCCCGAAATTTAGTCCTGAGTCGTGGTATGAGGGGAGTCTGTGAATAACTGTGGATACTTGAGTCGCATTTGGTCTTCCCGTTCCCAAGTGAATTCCGGACCATGCCGCGAATTCCACCGGACTCTAACGATGGGAATACGACTTTGTTTAAGTTGTTTGACCTCACGGTCCATGATTTCTACAGGTTCTTCAACTAAGTGAAGCTTTTCGTTGACGCGAATCTCGTCAAGGGGGATTATAAGTGTCTCATCAGACAGACATTTCTTTAAATTTGAAATGTGAAAAGTAGGGTGCATACTGCTGAGTTCGGACGGCAGTTGCATTCGGTAAGCCACGGGGCCGATTCTTTCGAGGATCTCGAAGGGTCCAATGTATCTGGGGTTTAACTTCCCGCGTTTGCCAAAACGAATCACGCCTTTCCAAGGCGATACCTTCAAGAGTACTCGATCCCCAACCTGGAACTCGAGTGGTTTGCGTCTCACGTCAGCATAACTTTTCTGACGATCACGGGCGGCTTTGAGTCGGTTCTGAATTTCAGAGATTTTCTCTGTGGTTTCGTGTATGAGCTCGGGACCAGTGAGTTGGCTGTCTCCCACTTCGGTCCAGCAAATTGATGATCGGCACTTACGACCGTACAGTGCCTCGAATGGTGCAGCCTTTATGCTGGCATGATAGCTGTTATTGTAGGAAAACTCACACAATGGCAGATGTCTTTCCCAGTTGGCACCGAAATCAACTACGCAAGCTCGTAGCATATCTTCCAGTGTCTGTATGGTTCGTTCACTTTGGCCATCAGTTTGAGGATGGTATGTGGTACTTATATCGAGACGGGTACCCAATGATTTCTGAAGTGATTGCCAAAAGTGAGATGTGAAACGAGCGTCTCTGTCGGAGATAATTGAGATTGGGACACCGTGTCGGGTAACGATCTCCTTGACATAGATTTGCAAAAGGCGCTCCATTTTATCGGTTTCCTTGATTGCAAGGAAGTGAGCGGATTTAGTGAGATGATCGACGATCACCCAAATGGTATCGTAACCGCTCGGTGACTTGGGCAATTTGGTTATGAAGTCCATAGTGATTTGCTCCCATTTCCACTCGGGAATACTGGGTTGTTGGAGCAATCCGGTAGGTTTTTGATGTTCAACCTTGACCTTGGAACAGGTAAGGCACTTGCTGACATAGCCGGCAATTTCGGCTTTCATGTTCGGCCACCAATAGAATTCTTTGATGCCGTGATACATTTTATCGGATCCAGGATGGATAGAATATTTGGACTTGTGAGCTTCATCCATCACTAAGTCTCGCAGGTTTCCAAAAGCGGGTAACCAGATTCGGTTCACGAAGCACCTAACTCCGTTAGGCTCGATTTCAAATTGCTTATCCATGCCTCGCAAGGCTTCATTCTTAACATTCTCGGGTTTCAAGGCTTCGAGTTGGGCAGCGTGAATCTGAATGGTGAGGTCATTATGAATAGTCATACTGAGAGCTCGGACTCGGAGTGGTTTTACACGCTCCTTACGGCTGAGGGCATCGGCAACAACATTTGCCTTGCCAGGATGGTAACGGATCTCGCAGTCATAATCAGTGAGTAACTCGACCCATCGACGTTGTCTCATGTTGAGATCCTTTTGGTCAAAGATGTGCTGGAGGCTTTTGTGGTCGGTAAAGATGGTGCACTTAGTGCCGTAGAGGTAATGCCTCCAGATTTTGAGAGCAAAGACGACAACTCCCAATTCGAGATTATGGGTGGTGTAGTTCTTTTCATGAATTTTGAGTTGTCGTGAAGCATAAGCGATAACTTTGTCTCGTTGCATCAGTACGCAACCGAGACCTTGATGAGAAGCATCGCAGTATACCACGAAGTCATCAGTGCCTTCGGGTAAAGATAGAATCGGAGCACTGCAAAGCTTGAGTTTTAATAGCTGGAATACTGACTCTTGTTTATCAGTCCAATTGAACTTCTTGTCCTTCTGAGTCAGTGTCGTGAGAGGTTGAGCTATTTTGGAGAAATTCTCAATGAATCGCCGATAGTACCCGGCCAATCCCAAGAATTGGCGTACCTCGGTGGGAGTGGTTGGCGCTTGCCAGTTTTTGATGGCTTCTATTTTTGATGGATCAACATGGATTCCTTGACTATTGACAACATGTCCAAGGAATTGAACGGACTCTATCCAGAATTCACACTTGGAGAATTTAGCATATAACTCCTCGTGCCTGAGTAATTCTAGAATGGTTTTGAGATGTTGCGCATGTTCTTGCTCGTTTCGCGAGTATATGAGGATGTCATCGATAAAGACAATGACGAATTTGTCAAGATAAGGTTTGCACACCCGATTCATCAGATCCATGAATACCGCCGGTGCGTTGGTTAAGCCGAATGGCATCACTTGGAATTCGTAATGCCCGTAGCGAGTTCGAAAAGCTGTTTTTGGAATGTCGGTGTGTCACGAACTCGGAGTTGATGATAACCTGACCGAAGGTCGATCTTCGAATAAGTACTCGACCCTTGTAGCTGGTCGAACAGGTCATCGATACGAGGGAGTGGATATCTGGTTTTGATGGTTAATTTGTTCAACTCCCGGTAGTCGATACACATTCAGAAGGAACCGTCTTTCTTTTTCACGAATAAGACCGGAGCTCCCCAAGGTGAAGAACTCGGCCTAATGAATCCTCGATCCAGGAGCTCCTGTAGCTGGGTAGAAAGCTCCTGAAGTTCAGATGGGGCTAAGCAGTAAGGTGCTCGGGCTACTGGTGCGGCACCCGGCACAAGATCGATTGAGAACTCAACCTGTCTAGTCGGAGGTAGACCATGTAGTTCTTCTGGAAAGACTTCTGGAAAGTCTCTAACAATTGGCACATCCTCAAGTTGTTTATCTTCTGACTTTTTCTCTGTGATGTGTGCGAGGATGGCAGGATACCCCTTTCTGAGAAACTTTCGGGTTTTCAGACAAGAGATGATGTTCAGTCCCGCTCTTCCGGTCTCCCCTTGTATGACTAAGGTTCTACCAGCAGCGAGAGGAATACGGACGACTTTTTCAAAATAAACGATCTCAGCTCGGTGTTTGGACAACCATTCCATCCTGAAAATGATGTCAAAGCTTCCGATCTCGACGGGTATAAGGTCAATAGAGAAAAGTTCTTCGGCGAGGTTTAGAGTGCAATTGGGTATCACACTGTTGGTCTCAATGAGTTTACCATTAGCTAATTCAACAATATACTTTTCGTTTAATGCAACAGGAATGATGTCAAGTAGTGGGCAAAATTCATGGGAAATAAAACTTCTATCAGCACCGGTATCAAAAAGAACAGAGGCAGTAAGATTGTTGAGGAGGAACATACCCGTGACCACGTTCGGGTCTTAACAGGCATCTCCCGATTTCAGAACAAAGGCTCTTCCCCTTGCATTGTTGTTGTTATTGTTTCCATTCTTCAGTTTCGGGCAGTCATTTCTGAAGTGCCCGGTGAGACCGCATTCAAAGCAGGCTCTGGGTTGGTTGGAGTTGTTGTTGTTGCAGTTGTTGTTGTTGGTCCTGGGGGTTCGGCAGTCCTTGCTAGAATGCCCGTACCTCTTGCAGTTGTTGCAAGGAGTACTGCAAGGACCCTCGTGGTGACGATCACACTTTGAGCAATGGGGTTTGCTCCCAGTGTAACCCTTCTTTTCCCCAGTTCCAGAGGAGTAAGCCCTGACAGTTTCGGACTTCTTGAATGTTGGTGGGTTGTTAGGGTTTCCAGAAAATTTTCTCTTGTTGTTAGAGGAAGTAGTTGATGTTTCACGGCTGACAATCATCGCCATGAGTTCATGTGCCAGTCGAATGGCACTGTGGATGGTGGTTGGCCTTGATGAGGTGACATTTCCCTGAATGCTCTTGGGAAGGCCGCGGATGTACTTCTTGATGCGTTTTTCGTCCGTGTCAACCAAACCCGGACATAGGAGTGCAAGTTGCTGGAATTTTGTGGTGTATCCAACAATGTCGTTACCTTGCACAGTCAAGTGCCAGAATTCTTCCTCCAACCTGTGGAGTTCTTCAGTGGGACAGTATTCATCTCTTAGCATTTTCTTCAGCTCTGCCCAGGGAAGTTGGTTAGCTACCTCGATCCCCACAGAACTGGCATGAGTGTTCCACCAGGTTAGAGCACCTTCTTGAAAGGTGTAAGCAGCAAATTTGACCTTGTTGTCTTCCGTGCAGTTGCACAGGCCGAAGACAGACTCGGTCCTCTCGATCCATCTGATTAGACCGATGGCACCTTCCGTGCCCTTGAAGTTCAGCGGTTTGCAGCTGAGGAAGTCCTTGTAGGAACAAGGTTTGACAACAGGTGTGACTTCGGGAGTCTCAGTATTCCTGCTTGAGTTTTGAGGGGAGTCTCGAGTGGCTAGGGCTTCGGCCACAGCGCGGGATACTATGGCAGCAAGCTCAGCATCACTGTAACTCTTCTTCTTTGGCGGCATATTTCTTCAAAAGATAAATGAAAGGTACATGAGAAATATTACTAAGGTAATAAGATCGATGGATGTACACATATTCAAGCGATAATATGCAACATTATAAGAAATAATCATATAGTAGAAACAGTGGAAGAAACTGTCAATACATAACACGAAGCTGAACGATTATAGAAAATCTCTAATTAGAGCCTCGGGAGTCATGACTTAAGAGTCTTACAAAAGACTACATAATATGGGGAGTACAAAAGGTACTGGGAATTGTTGCATCTGGTTCGAATGATAAGAGTTTTACACAGATAGATATAGATCACAAGATGATGGTCACCCTAGTTCTAACGCAAGTCTATCCTTTCCATTAGGGTGACAAGTCAGTCCACAGTGGTGGCAAGTCTGCTGGTTTGTCGGGTGTTGTCTTCTGCTAGGGTCAAACGTTGTACCAGCATCCTTGAGTATTCTTCGGCTTCTTGCAGAGTACGTTCATATTGTTAACAGTGTTTTCGTGATCTTCGGCGACTTGGTTGATACGTTCGAGTACTGTGAGTCTCCAGTTTTCGTTAGTTTCCTGCAGGATGACATCCATGGTACGGAGTTGTTGTCCCTGACGGTCTAGCCTAGCGGCCAAGGCCGACAGAGTGAGGTTGTTTGGATACGGGCCAGCTCGAGGCAACCTTTTGTTCCTCCTAGCTACCCTCGGGTTCTGCGACCCAGATTGAGTGTGTGATGAATTGTGTGATGAGTTCGCCATTCTGAGACAAGTCGTAGAAAGAGTGAGGCCTATCTATGTATATATATGTATATCACATAATAGCCTAGGGTGTCTAACACGTACAAGTTTAAGTCACGGTTTCACTCGTGGTCAGAGTCTACTAACGTATCCAGTTCAGTCATGATTCTTTTCAGATTTCACATCATATTCTTTTAATTGTACATAGTTGATCAGGCTATGTTGAATTAAACTAATACAATGCAGTCACTGAACCTAATCATACATAATGGGGAATACTGCCTAATGGTCATAGTCTAGGCTCACTAAATGCAACCTAGTTCACTATAACCTTAGGCTCTGATTCCAATCTGTAACACCCCCAAATTTATTATTTAGCGGAAGCAAGATTAGGGTGTTACTAATCAATAACAAAGCACATAAGATAAAGCGAACGACTCTAAATGCGTCGTTTAAAACCATTACATAGATAATATAAAAGTTTTACATTGTTGTTCTTGTTACAAAAGCCCATAGCAACATGTAAAAGATTCTAAGGCATATCTAATTGCACAAAATATAGAAATGCATATGAATCTTCTGAAATCTGAATGCGACTCGAGCTAATATATCGTGAGCAGATCTACTACTGCTGGGTACCTGAGAATACATGCTAAAAGGTCAGCTAAAAGCTGGTGAGCTCACAGGTGTAAATTGATGAAATCCAAGTTATGAACCACAAGATTTAGTTTAGTGATTTGCAAACATGCAAATAAAATATGAGTGTATATTATTGCCATGAGCACATAGTTTGAGCTTAACTGAGTGTGCCAGGAGCCACATTTAAGGACCTGATCGAGTTTGCCCCCGACATGTGCCTAATCTACACATGCATGAACAAATGAAAATGCGTCCGTTCGACCGCAGTCGTGGTAGCGCGACTACCCCGGACGGGGATTGTCAATCCCATATGGTACCATACACTAACATTCACGCTATCGCAATATAAACAAACTATGTTGTGAGGGACTTCATGATTAGATAAAACAAACTCATGCAATCAATATATCGATGTTTCGTACTTGTGTTCATATGTAAAATAAATCTGAGCATGTATTCCCACCCCTGGGTTGAAAACAGTAAAAATGAGGGGCTATGAGACTCACCTGAGTCTTTGCGTTTATGTAAATAAACGTGTGTCGAGTGCTAACAATGAGTAGGTTCTCCGAACCCGTAACCTTCTAATGTCCTAGACATATAAGGTTATATAAGTAGATGTCTCGTAAGACCATCCATGCTAGTGTTCATCCCACTAGTTATGTCCAAATACATTTGGTTTGTGTTTGAAAATGTGTATGGCCCGTTGGTGATATGTTGGGTTTTAATTGTAAATGTTCCGTACGGTTTTCTCAGGGTTATACATAAGTGTTGTTTGGAGAATTACATATACGACAGTAAGATACTTATATTTGTGTATATATGTTCGTGAATGTTCCATCTGATAATAGTCATTCGAAAAAGTATATATATATTTATCCGTCAACAGGGTTTTATTTAAATTCGTCTATCCGACAATCGTTACTTGAATATGTATATATACTTATCCGTGATTTATTTCCGACAATAACAACATGCGATAATGAGGTTTATGCGATATTAAGGTTTTGCTAAGTGGTTAATTGTCCGACAATGCTTAGACAGTAGTATGATTTTTATTAAATCTTCCTTGGTCCGACACTAGTGTATTCACGGGTGTATTTTATGTGATGTCATTGACGTTTTATGTGATAATAGGGATACGTGATTATATTTATCCGACAATAAGGCACTGCGTCAAAGGATTCTCGAACACTGTTCATGCGACAATAATGAGGATTCACGGATTGTGCATTCCAACAAGAGTTTA
Organism: Pseudognaphalium luteoalbum; assembly: GCA_963422505.1. Taxonomy (NCBI): domain Eukaryota; kingdom Viridiplantae; phylum Streptophyta; class Magnoliopsida; order Asterales; family Asteraceae; genus Pseudognaphalium; species Pseudognaphalium luteoalbum. The sequence continues at coordinate 14,184,476 of OY730194.1, forward strand.
TTCACGGAATGGTTTTTATACGATAATAATGAGGATTGTCGGACTAATTAATCCGTGAATAGGGTATTCACGGACTGCTTTATCCGACAATAGGGTTTCACGGGTTTTGCTTATTCACGGACAGAAGGTTTTGTGCAGTTACGTTTTTCACTCAATTTCATTTAATTATTTGACCAAGTATAATCTAGCTAAATTTAATGAAATTTTTATATGATGTTCCCCTATGTCTTAGCTTTCTAAATCATATTTTTACATGTGAAATGGATAAACAGAATTCGAGATAAAAATTTGGGAAGTGTCGGGTGTCAAATATGTGAGTTCGGTGACCTGCGTTCATTTGAAAATTCATAACTAAAGTTTTACTAAGCTTCACCAGAGGAGTAAATAGGGGAATTAAAGCTAACGAAATTATCTAACTTTTCCAACTGGTTTCATCGATTTTTGTTGTGTATTCTTTGAGATATGACCAGTTCTTTTTTTGGCCCATTTTTCTGTCAGGATTCACAGGTTGTACATGTACTTTTGTACCCATTTGTTAAAATAGCTACACACTTCAGAAAAATATGAGGTTTACGGTTTTGGAAACTAGACTCGATGAGCTTCATTTTAGAGCCAAGAAATGTGAGATTTCGTTAAGAAATGGTCTCGTTATGTCCGATCTAAACCGATCTATTTTATTGTCCAGTGGGTAAAGCTATTATCCAGTGGTCCTTAGCATGTTCATCCGATTTTTAAGCATGTTTTGGACATAAATCAGTAGATATGAAGCACCAACATGTTTACCAACTTAACCAAGTAAATCAAAGGAAAAAGGAGAAGTTTATACCAAGTAGAAACTGAGATATTACAGGAGAGACGAGAGTGTGCTGCTGCTGCTCGGTTGTTGAGTTCTTCTTGTTCCTTCTTGCTAAAAACGTGTAGGATGGCACTAGGATTGTGAAGGAAGCGTTTGGGTGTTCTTGGACGAGATTTTAGTTGAAGAGGAGGCTGGATTCCAATTGTTTTTAGTGAGAGAGAGCAGAGAAAATGTGTGGGTAGTGAGAGAGTGTGTTGAGTGAAATGAATCAAGAAGGAGATTGTTTAGGGTTTGGTTATTTGTGTTGACCTGGGTTGACCCGTGGGTCACATGGGCTGGGTAAGTCCGACCCATATGTGGGTTGGGCTAGTGACTTGCCTTCCTCGTGTTCGTGTATTTTATCATCGTCGGTTAAAGTTAATTTGTACGTTTTTGTCGCGTTTATGACGTTTTATAGAATTTTATTTGTGGATTGTATGTCATCATCATAATATTCATAAGTTTTTGATTTACTAAGAAATATTTAAATAATTTAAATATTTTGTTTACCAACGTCCATAGTATTGTATCGGGATCCGCCCGATATGAAAATGCACGATTTAATCAAATCGCGTACGTGTGTACATACATTTAAAATATCAATACACATAATGACACATATAATTAATCTTAATTACATGTATTTACACTTATGATTAGGTACTAATAATAGTCCTAATTTGACGGGTGTTACACTCCAGCTTCTTTAACAGCTTTCAAAAGCATATTCTGTTTACACCCACAATATAATAAACAATAAACTGGCAATCATATCAACCTCCACTTCCACAGCTCAAGATTTCAATATCAGTTGGATCTTCAACCTTGCAAAATAGTAACATTAGTTTCAATGTTTTCATGGTGGTTGATACAAACTATTAATTGAAAAATAATAAAAAAAAGGTCTACATAGGTTTAATGGTATTCCCGACATGAAAGAGAAATCTTCATAACATGTTAGAAATTATTATCACCTCAAATCAAATTACAAAACTATCCCAGGGAGAAACTAAAAACATAATCGTGATTCAAAGGACAACATCAGGGCTAATGCATATATCCAAAAGCCATATTTAATTGTTTCAACATTTGCTCTACTTAAGATTCAATCACAAGTATAATTGAAAGATCAGTATTTAGCACAAAACCTACATAAACCTCACTATGTATTTTATTTTTATCCACATAAATTAGATGTTCTTACCTAGGACTAAGGATAAAGGAGCACATTTTCTGTAAAGGAAAATCAGGGGTAGATCATTCATAAAACTGCACCAATACCAAATATTTGACATTGATCATTTATATTTATAGAAATTAAAATAATAAAGATAAAATAAATCTATCAGACAAAAGTTACCTATTTTGGACAATACTCCCGTTTTGCCACGATAATGCTATTCTACAAAATGTGATTAGGATCACCAGTATGAAATTGAAATAATACATGAATCTGACTTTCCATGCCGATTCAGCCATCTTTGGTAGCAAAGACAGTGGGCTCGGATGGTCGACATCCATGACTGCACCCGCCACCCTGCACAAACATGATCACGTAAATTGGTTAAACCACTTTCATCAACTGTATAACTCATAATGAAAGCTCTCTTTGAGGTAAGATAGCATCAAAGTCGTTGAGATTAAAAAAGAAAACTCACAGTTCTTGGTGGTAAGATAAAATCAAAACGATCCACTCCAAACATTCCAAGGTTGGACTGAGTAAATGTACCTGCACGACATTATTGATCCCTCATAAGCAACTCTCGAAGAGGAGTTAATAATGATACAGAGAATACTTTAGTACCCTATTTCCCAAAAATGAAAAATCTGTTTTAAACCTCTTTATCTCATAATACTTTAACAGTAAGAGATATGTGACATTCCTAATTTTCTCTAACTTCTTTAAAGATTTAAAACGACATTTGGATTGCAAATGAAGAAACTCAATCAATGGTCAAGATTTCTCCATAGTATTACGGATCAATGTCTGCATAAGTAATAATATATGGTTAGAAAGAAAACACATAACCAAAATGTACAAAATCTATTTAGTTCTCATGACAAATAGTTTATGATTAATTCATCAATTATGTAATTGTACTTAGTATTAACTAACGAAAATGAAGTAGAACTACTATTACTATGTAATGGTGTAATATCTTACCATCACCAGATGTGAAGACTTCTATTGTTCCAACACCTCCATCACCTTTTCCCGTGTCCACATAATTGATAATTGAAGGGTTAATTTTAGGTGCAATAAGTCATTATATGCATAAAGACCCTTCCGATCTTGCAAGTATTTTGTTTCCATATGCCAATGACATGAATTAAAAATGCATAGATGCTAATAAGTATAAAAAATTGACATATCTTATTAACAACTAAAAGGATAATTTTTTTTGTCCCCGAGATAAATTTAAAAGACATGGTTTAACTTCAACGGTCTACCAAGTCTTTTTAAAGGGTCTATCTCTCTCGTTGAACTTTAAATGGAGGTAGTAAAAACTATATCCAAGATTAAAAGAAAATGAAGCAATAATGACGCATTCATATGATAAAAAGGCATTTTTGCCATATCTAGATTCCATGACATACGTAGATGATTATTTGTGCATTTTGAATGTATTAATTCAACTAATAAGCTATTTTAGTAGTACGTGCACCTGAGTATTTGATAGTCAAAGATGTAAGTGATTGGTAATTTGTCTATCTTTGTGATATACACCAATACTTTTAAAACGCTTATCCTTGTCACTCGTGAGAATGCCATGTATAATTGGCCATCATTGATAAAAATATTCTTTAACAGAGAGATTGATTACAAAACTCAACAAAATTTAGAAACATCTCACTCATTTTTTGACCAAATGTATCTACATTCCTTATGTTTTGTATCGATCTGCACCAACTTATTGAGCTAAGAAAGTGAATTCTACATAAACAAGCACCATATTTAACCATCTATAGAAGCCTAAAGATACCAAAAACAAATATATTTAAATCATTGCAAATACATACTAGAAGATTGAGTAAAAGCATAAAATCCTTCAAGCAACACATTTGCAAAATTATAATTAAATTAAAAAGAAGTTAAATATATCAAAATCAATCTATCGTTCTTTCTATGAACAAATCAAATATTGTCAAACAAATGATGCATATGAAACATGAAATAACAAGTGAAGCATTAGAATTTTCATAAGGGATCTAAGACCCAAGATCGAACATTCTTATCCATGTTTGATTTTTTATCTTCAAATTATAATATTTGTTTCTCCTCAAAAGAAGCTTGAATAATAGTAGTATTAACAAAAACAAAAGTGTGATATCTATTAACCAATATGAAAGTGGAGCATGAATGCAAATCTTACACCTTACATAATTAGGAAGTCATTATAATCCATTAATAAACCTGCTAAGTTATAATACGTAAGTGCATACCTAGCATAGAGTTGAGATGTTCTTCTAAGAGTTATCACTACTTAAGATATGCTATAAAACTCCCATATTTTCATGAATTTAACCTCTATTGCAAGCTAGAGAAGTATCAGTCTTCCTAGTTTCTGATTTTGGACTTCTAAGATAACAGCAATTCATGCAAACTGCGTAAATCGAATCATATAAGTAAAATAATCAGACATTATCATGCTATCATATTTAATGTTGAAATAAAAACTTCATATCCAATACAAAATCGCTATAATCTTTAGGGTTTAGGAATTGTGATAAACTAATGTAAATAATATTATTAACAAAGCAAACTAACCCTTAAATTTCTCGGTCTCAGAAATCATTGCAACTATCTCTTCTAAACAAACACAAAAACATAGATCAACGATTTCCATTCTTGAAAACTGAACTTGAAAGAGACCTATGTTAATGAAATTATGTAAAACACTATGAGATGGAGTCCAATACAGAAAGAAGAAAACATCAGTAGAATTAGTTTAATTTACTAACCTCGTTTTGGGCTGTCTTGCACAATTGGATGGTAGTTCCACTTCAAACGCTTGAATGAATTGACAACCGGTCCTCAAAGAGGTTGAAGAATGTAATCTAATCAAATATAAATAACAAATTACAATGATTTTAATCTCACCGATTAATAAAGCGATTGAACATTATATCGCTTGCAACACATCTTCTAGATGATGATAGTTACTGTTAAACGAAACTTACATTAGTATATAGAATTTAATAAGTCAGTCACCATGAAAATATTTAAGGCTTTAACCCACACACATAGAATTATTCAACATGTTCTATGAATCTATTCAACAACAGGCAATGAGTAAACTTAAGGAACCAACAAACAATGCACATGCTCACAAACATTAAGATCTAAAACAATAAACTAAAACAGTTTCTGCAAGCTGGTTGTCACTATTCAAACAAAACACAAATTACCAAACTATAACGAATGAGGAACGATGAAAGAACGTAGATGAGTACAATAAATGATTACACATATTGTTGATGATAATATGGAATTGACACGAATAAATTATTCAATTTGGACAATAACGGATGATGGGCATGCCTAGCCGACGCGGATCACTAACGATAACTATGATTGAGGATGCGTTATACCTGGATAGATCGACATCGGAATCGTCTTCAAACACGGAATATTTTTTCTTTAGAACTCGTTATTTCAACTGATTAGCATCGAAATTGAAATCATCATCTTCTTCAACCGTTATTCGTTTTTTTTCTTCTAATTTTATATTGATAATTGATCGACGATGATATGAATTCAGAAACATCAATGCGTTCTAGGGTTTTGGTTCAGCGATGATGATGATGATGATGAGGAAGGAGCGACTGAAAACAGGAGTAGGGTTGAAGGTTTTAGGGTTAGGTGAAAATGGAGATGGAGGTGTGATTTTGGTGGAATGTTTTCATGGAGGATCTTCTAATTTTTAATTTCAACATGGCCGTATTATTAATCTAATTTACAAATAAATTAAAATAAAAATTAAAATAGGTTAAATTTTATACCGAATTAATTGAGGGAGTCCGAATATTTTGTACCAAAATTCGTTTTATTTGCTAAATATATTTATATTTATTGATTTTTTAATAAAATTTTAATAGTTTTTTATTAATTTAAATATAAAAGGGTGTTCAGTGTAACAATCATCATTAAATTAATCTTAATCGTTGGATCTAGATGAAAAAAAGTAATTAAGGGTTGGGATTGCCCTAACCAATTTTGCTTTAAGTATATTTTATTTATTATTATTATTATAGATAGATAGATTATAAGATTTATTTATTTAAGATTACATATAATCATTATATATATCCATATAATACGACAGACAAGTCATATATTGAATCCTAATCAAACACTGACGCCACTGATATTGGTTAACATGGAATTTAGATCAATTCTAAACAACCTATAACTCATAAATAAAAATATCCTATCCACACATATGCATAAACAAAATTAAACCTTCTATTCTACGGCTAATAACCATGCATGAGCAAAAATACAAAAAAATTATAGACTATTTGTGTTTGTGTACATGCACCAACTCATTATTAAAATTTCAGGTTTTATATCGTTTTTTATCATCAACATCAGTATTAGTAATCGGTTATAAATTATCATAGTTTAATTTACTTTGTGTTGTTCGATTAATAATCTAGATGATAATGTGTATTTTTGTTGGTTCTAAGTTATCAAGATTAGTGTAATTGATGATATTTTGAAACTTATTTATTTGTCTTAACAATGTACGTAGAGGATGATTTGAATTGATCGATGATTATAGTGTGAAAGAAGTTCGATTCAATATACGAGAGGCAACTCAAGTGTTTAAACACGTGGACTTTTTGAGAGACTATTTTTTACATTGTGCTTATTGATATTATAGCTTTGAAAGTGCGTTATTTTCTTACGCTCTCATGTCTAAATAATAGAAACATTGAAGTTGTGGTGTTTTCACTATCTTTGAGTATGCCTTTATCATTATTGAGTGTAAATTAACATTTTCTAATTTTACGGATTGTAAGATTAAGATTTTCGTGCATCGTACGGGATTGAATCTAGTTATAGTTATATAGGAGTAATATATATTGACATATATATAGCCTAAGACGTTGGTTTATGAAACGCCCAATTTTTTTTTCCGGTATATAAAAACTTATAACACACTTTACATGACTAATATAAACATAAGATACGCTTCGAAAGCGTTTAACTGCAAATTGAAACTCAAAAAATGGACCTGACAACGATCCCACCGGGATTGTGAATGATCCCACCGGGATTATATGGTCTGATCAAAAGGCACAAACGATCTCACCATAATGGTTATGATCCCACCGGGATCCTTTGCTTCAGCAAAAAATCATACTTTTAATCCAAATTCAAACATGCATAACTTTTAACTCGTACCAAATTTTGCAGGCACCTCCAATATGTCAAAATAAAACTTTCCCTTTTTACACTTTTTCAATTTTCGCAAAAACCCGTGATTTGGGCGTATGACCAATTTAGGGCCATTTTGACCACTTTTGGTTCACTGCCTAAATCACAAACCAATAAACCTTAGGTATTGAGATTTTAGCCACAACTTATACATGTCAAAACAAACTTAAGGAGCTTGACCAAGGTTCCATAATCTAACTCAACTTAGACCATAAGTGCATTCAATGACCCAATTGCTCACCTTTTGACCCGTTAGCCCATGGGGACTGTTTTGAGCCATTCAATACTCAACTATCATCCATAATTGACTAATAAGGGTAGTAAACTATGTGTCCCCATTAAAATTCAACAAAACACAATTTAACCACTTTCATGCCCTCGGGCGTGTACCAAAGTGGTTGAGGGTGTTGGCCTAATGTGGGACCTCTATTGAATACATGAGGTTGGGTGTTCAATTCTTGTGGTTGGCATCCCTAGCATGGCCTTGGCCCTTGGTGAGTCCGATATACCTCTCACGTGATGGGCCTGCGGCGGCTTGACGTGTGCCGGTTTGCGTGTCCGGAACAACACGTTTTTGAATCACTTATACAATTCCATAATGCAAGTTTATAACTAACGATGACATATACTTTTAGAATTTCAAATATACTTAATTTACATATGTTTTTGACTTTGAAAGTCAACTTCCATCAAAACCATATATTCGACACTTACTTCATGTATTCCAAAACAAGATTTAGGGAGTATTACACAAGTGGATTCAAAACGAAGCATAAAGAGAAACTTGCTACTTACACCGAGCAAGTAATCCAAGCTACTCCTTTTTAACGCCTTTGCCCTCTCGATGTGAGCTACTACCTACAATACATAAACACATAACAGAACAAGCATAAAATGCTTAGTGAATATATAGATAACCAATTAAGCAATATAATCACACACATATCATAGTTGCTAAATGAGATAGATACATTTACACAAGTAATTATAAACAAGCAACAAATGAGCATAGGTAGAGATTATTCTCAATATTAGATCCGCGGTCCATAAGATACAATTTGTGTATAGCACTTAATTCATATAGTCAATATTTCGTAACAACCAATCTCTACTCTATTGCTCAACCACATAATTCATAACAATCTCATATAACAATACCAATACAATAATATACAAACATACCAATAATCATATGGTTATGTAAAAACCTCTTGCTCGTAAGCAATCCGGAATTTACATAACCTTCACTTAATTGATTCTCTATATACTCACATTATTAATTGATGATGATTTCAAATAACAACCACACAAGCTATTCCAATCCTTTCACACCTATACACATGATACATAAGGATACAAACAAGTATTTAGAATTCACTAGTGATTAAAGTTAATTAAAATCATAATCACTCTCCCCTACTTTGATTAATTTAGCTATTAATCATTTCAATTATATCCCTAACATCATAATTCGTATCCTTAGTCGATGTTCCTTAATTCACAAGGATTTAACAAGATTCTTAAATATACTCAAGAGCATCACTTGAGTTCTTACCATTAGATGATGATAATCAAATTAGAAATCATTTCCACAAAGTTAACTAACATAATCTACCTCTTCCAAGCCTTAATTCAAGTTAGATTCTACTAATTGAATGAAACCCATCAATAATTTAAACCCTAGATTATAGAAGCAAAGATTACTCACTTAGGGTTTATGATGATTCAAGAAGATGATAGAGAAGATGAAGAATCTTGAATCCCTAGCTTGAATTGAAGATTAGTTAAAGAATTTGAGTATGAAATTCCTTTCTACGATTTCCTTGTATATGTGAAGAGTTCTGGAAAGTTTGAGGGAATTATACGATAAAGTCGTACTAAAATATATATATCCTTAGTTAATTTATTTCTTTTTATTTCATACAGTCTGGAACTGAAAAACCTATTTACGTTTTCTATTATATCTTATTATTTAAATGATAATATTTTGAAATATTTATATTTCTGGATACACTAAAATAATACCTCAAATATTGGGGTGTTACAACTCTCCCCCACTTATTCTGTTCGTGTCCTCACGAACCACTCCTGGTGCACCGCAGGATAGTACACCATCATCCACTTTTCGGGTTCCCAAGTGAACTCAGAACCCTTCCGATGTCTCCACTGGACTTTGACAATAGAAACTGTTTGGGGCTAAATTTTATAGTCAGGATACATGATCCTGAAGTCTCTAGTTACTATTGAAAATTATATCCAGGATCATGGATATGTTCAGGATAAAGCTAAGATTAAGGATCCCGAGATTTTATACTTATATGATACAGGTTATCAAGATCTTGGATATATCTAGAATCCCGCTTGGATCAAGGATCCTGATTATGGATGAGTATTTATGATCCTGAGTACTATAAAAATCTCGAATATACTCAGGATCTCACATATGCTTTGGATCTTGAATGGTCAGAATCCCGGATATGTAAAGTATCTTGGGATCAGATGTTACTAATGTTTATTTGTTAGTTTATATTCAGGATCTTGGATATTCAGGATCCCGGGTGATCAGGATCCAGGATATATTCGGTATCCTGGGTGAAATGCCACTAATCTTTATTTGACCGTTATGTATCTTGACCAAATCTAGCAGGGTTAAAACGTGGGTCATTTATGCCATTATTTTCGGATCAAGGCTTATTCAAGTCAAGAACAAGTCAAGGGAAACGTGTTAATAATGAGTCAATATGGAAGACTGGAGGATCCCGAATATCTCGGGAGGATCCCTGATTTTTCAGAACTATTTGTTATTCAATCTTAGTATAAATATGAGGTGAAGATGATCATTTAGGCTAACTTCAGCACATTCACACTCACAAAATACACCCACACTCTGCTTGTTTACACGCCCGAAACCCTTTTTTCCAACACTTAGCCATTTTCACAATTAAAAACACACTTTTACACTTAGATCGATCATCTTCATGCTCTTAGTTAGTAATCTTTCGTTCTAGTTTAATAATATCAACAAAGGCAAGGATCAATTGATCCTTCCCGAGGTTTTATGCCGGCAATCCACAAGGATTAATGGCTTTCCTCATAATAGCTTGTGTCGATTTACTTTACTTGCATTATTTTTTGTTTTATTGAATCACATAAACTGTCATCGCGAAACTTGTGTTATTTGGATTTAGAGTGGGTAATCTTGCATTATTCTGATCAACACTTGTTTTTATTACAAATTCTTATGTTAATTATGTTTGTCATTGCTTACTGATCATAAAACTCATATTATTTGTGATAAACTTGTATTTTAATCCGATTATCTTGAAATCCGATTACTTTCTTGTGTTAACCTTTTTTCAAACTTTTGTTTACAATTCATGTAATTAAAAATACTCTACCTCACTCTACGGATTCGATCACATAATTATACTTGTTAATTTTTGATCGAAACAGTTTGGCGCCCACTGTGGGGCAAGTGGTGCTTTTCTTGATCAATTTTTTTTTATTAAAATCCTTGTTAAATCATATTTTCTAAAAGTTTTTGTCAAAAGTGTCGACACAAGAATGATTTGTCTCTTTTTCTATGCCATCATTGACCTCTGTGATGACTAGTCTACCTTCTGCTTCACCTCTTTCTTCATCACAACGGGGACCAGAGAATCTCTATAGGAGGACGACTTCCACATGATCTACCTTCTCAGGATCCGGGATCACAGATCAGGATCCTGTTATTATTTCTAACAGAGACATTATGGCTTTGTTTTCACAGATTAAAGAGCAATTAGGACGTGTGGAACAGAGTAATGAGGCCTTGAAGAAGGATATTGAAAGCTTGAGGAGAAGAGTTAACCCTCCTACTAGTCAGGATACTACTCCTATTCGGAGCAGGATCCTGGATTTCAACACTCCAGCATCAACGAGTATTGGAGGAGATTTCATTATTATGCAAGGAACTACTGGAATCCCAGATCCCATATACGCAACTGGGATCTTGACATCTTAGGATCCCAGACAGACTCCAGGATCCTCAATCATGTCGCCTAACAGTGGTAATATATCTTCTGGTTATTCTTTTGGAACTAACATTTTGCAGGATCCTTGTGAGTGCCCTATTCGATGGACCTAAGTGATGATCAACAACAATTAAAAGGCGGAAACAATCAATTGCACAAATCACTAATAAACACAAACCGAAACGATTGATTTAAACAAAGTGAACGAGTTTATTAGCTTGAATAACGTAATAGAACTGATTACAATTGAGTTTAGTCGACAAATGGTGCTAGGGTTTCGTCAACCCTAGCCGAAAACCCGTAGGTTTGTATTTATACTAACATTCTGGCAGACATGCGTCACTTGCTGTAAGTGTCGCATGTAGCCGCCTTCATGCGTCACTTACCTAAGTGTCGCTATGTGTCACTTAGGCAAGTGTCGCCTAAACTAAAACTTAAGTGTCGCATAATACAAAATCTATATTTCTATTAAACGACTAACGACACTTTTACAACTTAATAGACCAACTGACAGACAAACTGATATGCATCAACAAACTCCCCCGTGTCTTCAGCTTGGTCTTGAAAATCTTTAAACTTCAAAACTTTACTCAGCACCACCCTTTTGGGAATGTTCCTCCAGCATGTATTCCCACTTTCAAACAAATCTCGACCACCCTTGTAAACTTTGAAGCTTCCTCTAAATCAACTTGATTATACTGAAGTTTATTCTTGTAGAGAGCTTTCAAATCTTTCTTTATCAGATTTATAAGGCTGATCGGATCAAAAACTCGAACAGACTTTCCCACAAACTCCTTAACTGGCCATTCTCCCCATATATCCTGTGTTTGTACCACAGCAGTCTTGGTAGAATATTCAATTACAGCTTCTTGAGTGACAGAGTCAAACCACCAATACTTTAAATCTCGTAAGAAATCCAGTGGTAACTCTTGTAGGGGAACAGTCTTGAGACTAGCAGCTGGTGGATAATGATATTTCACAATCGGTTGTTGAGTTCTCAAATCAATCTTTTTCTTGTACGAATACCGAACTCCCAGCTCTGGTATAATCCACATATATTTCTTGCTGTAAATTTCTTTTCTCAAAATTCTCTGAAAAAGAATCCTCGAGTATCTTCAGAATGATTCACAATATTTAACTGAGCAAGACGATTAAGTTCGACCTTTGGCAATGTGCTGATATGATTGAATCTAGGCTTGAAGTATTGCACGCCATCACTTCTCTTGATCAAAATAAGAAAGTTATCAACATCAAATTTCCAGCTTCTGATCAAACCAGTCAATTCACCTTTAACAAGATAAGTTTTACAAGTCTTCAACTCAGGTGCAATTGATTTGTATACCACTTGTGGTTTTGAAGTTCCTGAAGATGTAGACACAGGAACTGATTCATCAGTAGATTGTTCCATTGCAGGTTCTGCCTCATCCTCAGAAGAATCTGTCTCAATAACCGGAGCATCAAAGTTGTATGCTTGAGCAGGTTGTCGTAACACTGGCTCCGGTTCACGTTCAGGCGCCGGTTCTTGATTTGGATTATCCATATATTCCTCATCCGACCCTGGAACCTCTGCGTCCATTTCTATATCATCGGGATTAAAAGATCTATCAACTTCATCAAATTGATTAACCAAACTCTGCAGATATGTCAGATTGACATTTGAATAATCAGCTGCAATCGGAGTTGGTTGTCCCGGAATATCAACGAAGTAATCTAAAGCAATATTTTCATTAATATCTGAAGATTGTCCATTTTCTGGTTTTGGGGGAGGAGTTACATTTGTTTCTAACTCCCTGGGAATATCCTCCCCCGAAACAATTGTGACTGACTCCAACTCTAAAACCCTAGACGACAGATTCGTCACTTGAGCTGGAGATTGTCAACCTCAGCAGCTTTGAGCTCCAAATCCTTTATCTGGGAAGCCTGAGCTGCAATAATAGCTTATTGGTCGTCAAATCATTTCGACAAAAGCTCCATCTGAGCAAGTATCATCTGAATCGATGGCATGTCATATGGTGGTGGAGGTTGTGGTCGCTGAGAAGTATGCTGAGTAGGTTCCTCAATAACAACAGTAGTCCGCTGGCGTCTTCGAAGAGGTAAATCTGCATACGAAGGAGAAGACCCAGCAAGACGTTTCCCTGGATTCCTCGGGACGTGGACCCTGCCAGCATAAATCCGTCTCAAGATATACTTAAAGCATCGAGGATCAGCGAGTTGAATCCCGTCCAAAGCAGTTTGTGGGGGCACGTCATCCTCAGAATCGGGTGGAGTGGGCCCACCATCATCAGAATCATCATCAACCCGGTCAACCCGATCAATATCATCTAAATCCTGAGCTATCTCAGTATCAACCAGGTCATCCTCATTGACCGGAGGAATCACATCATCCTCAAAACCATCATTGAGCGGCGCAACATAGTTCTCATTGACTATGTGCCTGAAGAGTTCACGGTCAGCCAAAATTTGCTCACCCTTTGGCGCTAGTTTGCAGTCGTTGAAGACTCGAAGAAGCATTGGTGTTGGCACCAAGAGGGATCGCTGATCTGGGGCAATCTCAAAATTCAAATCATTTAATAATAGCTGCACAAACCTTGGATATTGCAGCCACTTATCCTTACCAGCTCGGATATTCTCAACCATGTTGCCAAAAATATAACCGCTGAAGTTGTACGGTTTGTTGTAGATTAGGGCCAACATAAGAGATAACGTCAGATGACTTGCGGCGTCATATCCTCCCTTCCTCGGAGATAAGCAAACAATCACGATATGACATAAATACCTCCAAACCCTGCAGAGATATTGCTTGCGAAAATCAGAAAGCTGATTCGCCGGATAGCCCATGCGCTGAAGTCCCCTGTAGATAAACGTTGTTGGGAACATAGTCGGCATCGTAGCATTGTCATTGAACTAGAGAACCCGTCGAATAGAGTTCTCGGTTATCTCGATTTCTTCACCAAACATCTTTCAAACAATCCTCGGGACATCACCCTGAGTCCGAATAAACGCATGATCGTAAAACTCCTCAACCTGATTCATATAAACAGGAGTAGATGCAGTAATAGCGTAATGAATCCTCGATCGGCAGAGGAACTCGATCATAGGTCGGAACGGAGCCGAGTTGGCGTGTGTTGACTCCAAGAACGCCGTGATATTATGACGTGTGTTGGTGCGACGATAGTAATTTTGTAGATCAGCCATCTGTAAGCTAAAATACGAAACAAAAATAACCAAAAACGTTATAGAATTAGCACGAACACACATAACCTAAAAAACGAAATTCTGATTTAGGCGTCACTTATGGTAAGTGACACATAGCTACTACCGACACTTAGGAAGTGTCGCAGAAAACAGTGCTCAAAATCAGAAATGAAGTATAGCGTCACTTATGGTAAGTGACACTATCATGCATCACTGGTGTAAGTGACATTGCCATATCATGAGTCATTATATACGACACTTAAGAAGTGTCGGGTCAATATCATGCGGCATTAAACAGAGTGACGGTAGCCTAAGTGAGTCACTTAGGAAGTGACGGTATAAGTGTCGGTATAGACAAGGGCGTCACTAAGTGAGTCACTTAAGAGAGTGACGCATAAGTGGGCGTCACTAAGATGAGTGACGGACTAACAGATAATACAAGTACATGCATCACTAAGAGAGTCACTTAGGAAGTGACGCAATAATAAGCGTCACTGATGAAGTGACGGTATGGGTTCTAAATTACCAAGTAGCGTCACTTATGGTAAGTGACGCATGAAGTGACGCAACGATGAAGATCATCATGTCACTGTTCATACCCAGAAATAAAATTTGGGGGTTTTGAAAATCGAAGTTATCACTTCGTACGCATGATAAAAACGAGTGAAACACACCTTTTAATAACATAAAACAGTAACAAATCAAGCCCCAAAGCTAATGATTTCAAAGAAAACCAAAACCCGAAACCCTAATTCGTAATTAAAACATGAATACAGAAAGATAGAGGTTAAAATTAGTACCAAAGTAGTCGTGTGAATGAGGGGAACAAGAATATGACACTGGAATGCGCAATCAAGCTCGAGAAATGACGAACAGATCGAAGAAAATCGCACAGAGGAAGTGACGCAGGGACACAGCAAGTGACGGTATGTCAGAGAAAGTGACGCTATGTGATTTTGAAAAGTGGTGAGGTTGAGTGTCATTGGAAAGGGTATTTATACAAAAACCCTAGTATGCGTCACTCAACCCGGCACTTATAGCGTAGCTTACCCCGACACTCACAGCGTCACTAGTGTAAGTGATGCAATATCGTATGCGTCACTGGTAGCATCACTTATGAAAGTGACGCAACATGTCACTTTTAGTGAAAAGTTAGTGATTTTATTGATTTTTGCGTTATGATTTCGGTACTCAAATTTGAAAAGGTAACTGTAACTTGGATAAAATCTAAAAGTAAACTATCTTATAGAAAATACAAGAACACATAAAAGAAAGCAAATTTACAAATAGAAAATTAACACATTCGTTTTGGTGACGGAGTTGATATAATCTGTTTAGGGATCATATCGGAGTAGCATGCATTTATCAGGAACAGTAAGTGTTATTTCGATCATCAGTATATTTGTCCACTTTAAATTTACTTGACATGTTAAGAACACTTTTTATAAAAATTATTTCAAAACAATTATTAGTATATTTGTCCACTTAAACATGTTACACTCACATCTAGGAGGTAATTTTATTATTATTGGTATGTACACTTCGCTGTGGTCCCCACCATAGATATACATCTTAACTTAAGACATAGACCATGTTTCCATTTACAGAGAGAATATAAGAAAATCAAATTTAAGAATCAAGTCAGCGGTGACAGGTCTGTACTTACGTACAACAGAGCGACATAGCTTGATTCAGGTTTAAGCAAAACCAGACTTGGTCAAACCATTTTAGCGACCTTGTAAGGTATCTTAATTTTAAAGACTTTGCAAGTACTTTGACTTGTGTTTGCTTAATTTTTAAGTATATATTAACAGAAACCAGGTCTATACTTACGTATAACAGAGGAAACTGTCAATATATACCCCCAAATGATATCAAATAAAATTCTTTCAACGAAAGCATGTCTAGTATAAGTAAGAAATTAAGACTTTTGTCATACATCTAATGATGTTGTACCACTTGAAATAGACAGTTAAGTATTAGGCTTCTTAAGAGATCTCAAAGAGTTTTGAATAACATGCCTACTAATATATCGTATGATGAAGACAATGTTTATAAAAACTGTTTTCAACATGTCAAATAAATCTACTGACACATCCAAGATAAACCTTAAAATTCCATTTTATGCATGTCACCCGATGTACTATCATATCTTAAGTTGTTTACAGACACAACTTCAACGTCTATTTTAAAATGTAGCAACGGTGCATTTCTTTAATACTAAAAAGTATAAAGAGTGGCTGTTGCGTATTTTTTTTTAACACACATAAAAAGACATAAATTACGTTCCAAGTTACAAGTTACTTTTTAGCGATAAAGAACCTTAAACCAATCATGTTGATTAGTTCATCAAATCGAGTACGCGAAAAAGCTTTTGTGAAAAGGTAGGCATTCTGCTTTAGGGTGTCTATGTGGACAAGGTCTATCAGGTGTTTTTCATAGCAATCCCGTATAAAGTGGAACCTAAGTTCAATGTGTTTAGTCTTAGAGTGCTGTACGGGATTGCGTGTGATAGAAATAGCAGCAGTATTATCTATGTGAATAGGAGTCATAGAAAGAAGTAACCCGTAATCACGCAGTTGATGCTGAATCCATAGAACCTGAGAGCAGCAACTCGCAGCAGCAACATACTCAGCTTCTGCAGTTGAAAGAGAAACTGTAGTCTGTTTCTTGCATTGCCATGAGACCAATTGAGATCCGAGGAATTGGCATCCACCAGTGGTAGATTTCTTGTCTATGCTGCAGCCGCCATGATCCGAATCCGAATAGGCAGAAAGAGCGAATGATTTCTCGTTTGAATACCATAGACCAAGATTGGGTCTATGTTTGAGATAACTAAAGATTCGCTTTACCGCCTTCATGTGAGACACCTTGGGTTTGGCTTGAAAGCGTGAGCAGACGGATACCGCAAACACAATATCCGGTCGAGAAGCGGTCAAATACATCAAAGAACCTATCATTGATCGATAGTCCTTTTCTTTGCAATCTTCCTCATCGTCAGCAAGTCTGAGATTGTGATTAAGTTCGATAGGAGTCCCATAGGTTTTACAATTGAGCAGGTCATATCGAGTCAACATGTCTTTGACATACTTTGACTGATTAATATAAATACCTTTTGGAGACTGCTCAACTTGTACACCTAAAAAGAATTTGAGCTCCCCAATTGCACTCATCTCAAACTCAGACTTCATAATCTCCTCAAAATGCTTGCACATCGCTTCATTTGTAGAGCTAAATATGATATCGTCCACATACACCTGCACAAGTAACATATCCTCTCGATCGCCAGTCCGTTCTTTATGAATGAACAGAGTGCTATCGATATTCCCTCGAACAAAACCATGCTTGATTAAGTGGGTAGTGAGCCTCTCATACCAAAGCCGCGAAGCTTGATGATGACCATATAATGCCTTGTTTAACTTGCAGACATATTCTGGATGCTCAGGGTCTTCAAAACCTGGAGGCTGTTTCACGTACACATCCGTATCCACTTGTCCATATAAAAAGGCGCTTTTAACATCGAGTTGGTTTACACGAAACTCTTTGAAAGAAGCGAACGCAAGAAAGATCCGAATAGACTCAAGTCTTGCCACAGGAGCGAAGACTTCATCATAATCCAAGCCCTCGACCTGACTAAAACCTTGAACAACCAATCGAGCTTTATTCCGAATCACGATACCCCGATCATCCATTTTATTTCGAAATACCCATCGAGTGCCGGTTAAATGAGCACCTTTGGGTAACGGAACTATATCCCAAACGTGCAGCTTGTTGAACTGCTGCAACTCTTCTTGTATGGCCTCGACCCAGGATGGATCTTTTAAGGCCTCATCAACTTTCTTAGGTTCAATTTGGGATAAATGACAAGAATTTATCCGAGCAACCAAGTTTAACATTTCTTGATTTGGATTTTGCTTCACTTGTTGCCTTGTTTGAACAACAGCATTAGGATCACCGATAATATTATCGATGGGGTGATCCCTGTGTACACGTGTGACTGGGATTAACTCCGGTGCAAATACTAACTCCAAATTGTTCATATCCCCTTCAGTAACGGGAACAATGTTAGTCGCAGGAGCAGTAGAACTTTCGGATTGCACTGGTGGTTGAAGTTCCGTATCATCTTCATTAGAGAAGAGGTGAGAATGAACCAATTCTTCTTCTTCCTCGTCTTCCTCTAAAGGTGGCATGTTGGGATCATCTGGATGTTCTGTTGCATTAGTCGTTCCTGAAGTCGAAGGAACATCCGAAGGTGGAATAGTAGGAGATGGTGTGGATGTCGTAGGTAGTGGTGTGGGTGTTGGAGTAGGTGTTGGAGGTGATGGTATGGGTGTTGGAGTAGGTGTGGATGTAGGTTTTGAGATAGATGTGTCTTGACACAGACTGATGCCATGAAGTAAGGTAACTAACTCCTCCTCTTCATCATCTTCTTCAGGTATGTCAAATGAATTAAACACATCCTTATAGTTGAATAACCATTCCGGACCCGTTCCTTGAGGAGGATCCGTGTAACGCAGGCATTTTACCTCAAAATGCTCTTCCACCTGGTGTGTTGATTTAATGTAGACTCTTTTGTTCGGAGAGTTGACTGAATAGCCAAGGAAAATTCCTTCAACAGCTTTAGCTCCAAACTTCGAGACCTTTTCTTTTGAGATCATAATCAAACACGGACACCCAAATGGCTCTAGAAACTGCAAAGTTGGCTTACGGTTATTGAAAAGCTCATAACAGGTCTTGTTCCTTTTCTTAACCGTGAGCATGCGATTCAGAATGTAACAAGCAGTACTGACTGCTTCTGCCCAAAATATAATAGGAAGCTTAGAATCGGCCATCATAGTCCGAGCTGTCTCGATAATAGTCCTATTCTTACGCTCTGCAACTCCATTCTGTTGAGGAGTTCTTGGGGCACTGAACTGATGATCAATACCTTTCGTGGCACAGTATAACTCAAGAGTTGAGTTTTTGAATTCAGTTCCATTGTCACTTCTCAGTCTCTTCACCGTTAAGTTGCACAGATTTGCCAACTTATCCAACAGATACACCAAAATATCTGGAGTTTCACTCTTCGCACCTAGAAAATATACCCACAAAAATCTCGAGTAGTCATCGATGACTACTAAGCAGTAAGATCTACCACTGATGCTCTTAGTGGAAATAGGACCAAACAGATCCATATGTAAGAGCTCCAGTGGTGCAGCAATGGAATTCACTACCTTCGACTTATGGGGACTTCTTGTGGAGTTTCCCTTTATGGCATGCAATGCAGTCATCTTTTAGGGCAAATGAATGTTTTGGAACTCCATTTACCAAATCATTGTTTATTAGAAAATTCATCTTACGAAAATGGATGTGTCCCATTCGTCTATGCCACAATAGTGATTCCTTTTCCGAAGCCTTTGACAGGAGACAGGTGTACTCATCTGTAGTCTCCACAGTTCGCATATTCATAACATAGGTGTCGTTTCTCCGTGGCGCCCTCATAAGCACCCATTCTTCAGGGATAACGAAACTAGGCTTCAGTATCACACATTCCGTCTTTGTGAAAGCAGTGGTAAAGTCCTTATCACAGACTTGTGAAACGCTCAGCAAGTTGTGAGTAAGTTGAGCCACATAATTCACATTCTCGAAGCTAACTTTCCCATTAGTTAGCGTTCCCTTTCCCGTAATGGTTCCTCCTGTATCTCCAGCAAAAGAAACATGTCCTCCGGCATGTGGTTTAACATCCGTCAAAAGAGACACATCGCCAGTCATGTGTCGCGAACAGCCACTATCCATAAACCATTCACTATCTTTAACACGTTCTGACTGCTGCAACACATAAAGTAAGGAGATTAGTGAGAAACGGTGACCTAAGCCTTTACAGACTTAGGTCGACCAAGCTCATCAACAATAATCACATCGGACAGAATTTTATTTTTTAACAAATCAGAATTTTCATCTAATGTGTTATTGTTGATGACAGAAGAGTCACTAACAGACTCCTTTCGTTTCCAAACTTTAGTTTGTTCGGAAATTGGTTTGGGAGTAATGTCGGGCTTTTGTTTTGGCAAAGGTTTTTGCCCAACATTAATCGGCTTTTCAGCAGGCTTGGGAGAGATTGAATAACGCCTAGGTGGAGATTTTGAAAATGAATTTATGTAAACTGATGTCCTTGGCATCTCTCTCCCATAGTGCCGATGAGACAATTTGGGACATTCACGAATTAAATGTCCTTGTCTTTTACAATAAAAGCATGATCGAGTCTCAACAAAAGGTTGAGGTCGAGGACTTACCACAGGAGTAGGAGAAGCATTTCTAGAACATGAACACTGCGTGCATGTCTTAGAAGATGCTTGTTTTGGTTGAGAGGTTGAAGTGGAAGGTTTATCACAAAGATCATTTGCACGTGTAGCTTTATGTTGCAAAATCTTTACAGGTGACTATAAAGTTTGAGATTTTGTATTTAAAACCTTTTCCTTTTTAGGTTGAACCTTAATTGTAGGTTCACCCTTTAAAACCACTTTTTCAGATTTTACTTCAACCTTCTTTTTAAATTCAGGATACTCCTGATCAGTGATATCCTCAATCTCAACAATCTCCTCAACACTAACTGGAGATTCACATTTAGACTTAACAAACTGAGGCGAAGGATACTCTGGCCGCTTGGTTTTCTCCTTTGCCTGTTTGTTTGAGTTATTGACCTTTGATTTTACCCCATATAACAATGCATAGTCAACTGGAACTTCTTCGATGCCTTCCTTAACTGGCATAGGACAGTATTCAGTGGGAGGCGGGACTACAGTATAACCTAGTCCTGTCTTAGTTTTATTATCTGTCCTTTGCTTGTTAAGGATTTCGTTGAAGGCAACCGTAGAAGAAGAGGAACCTAGAATCTTACTTTTATATTTGTCATATTCAACCTTCAGATCAGATAGTTCCTTTCGCAAAATTTCTATTTCAGCAAGATAGCTATTAATAGCATCCTGTTGACTAAAAACCTTAGATTTATACCTAAGCGTGTCCTGTTGATAAGCCTCATATTTCTTATCATACAATTGTTCATTGGCCTTTAGGTACTTATTTGACTCACTAAGTTTTTCAACCTTTTTTCTTAAGTCTACGTTATCTTCTTGAAAGCACTTTAAAGATTCAGTTAACTTAATGCACGAAATACAGTTCAAAGGTTCTTCTGGTTCATTGCGTACCTCATTAGAAATGTGAGCCATGAGACACTGTTGATACTTATCAGCATACATGCTCCAGTCAGTGTTGGTAGGCTTAAAGACAACTAGTGCATCAGCTGTCGCTTGCTTCACTTCATCTTTCTCTGGAGTTCTGGGAGCATCAGGCTTCGTGAAACCCGATGGAGGAACTTTGGGTTTTTCACACTCTCTCGCAAAATGTCCCAGATTCTGACAGTTATAACAACGAACCTTGCTCTTATCAAAACCAAAACTGGTTTTGCCATCTCCTTCCAAACTCTTGTGACCAGTCCGTTGCAAGAATTTATGAACTCTCCTTGATATCATGGCAATATTCAAGTTTAAGTCCATTTGCTCAAGATCATCGTCATCTAGTTGAGCATAATCTTCTTTGGCAAGTTCTAAAGTAGAATTCGGTTGTGAAACCAAATCCTTGTAGGAGCTGAGAAAGGCTGTATAGATAGCCGCCTGCTCTTGAATAGCAGGAGAAACTGGAACTTGCTGTTGTGACCGTTGTGAGGGTCTAGAAGCATACACCGGATGATGAACACCGGTAGATTGCAATGAGGGTTGTAATGGAGAACTTGTAGAAGAAACGAAAGCCATTCCACCATAAGTTTTTCCGGTGTTGACTTTTCCTCCATATAGTGTCGGGTCTTTAACAAAACCACCCGATTTACATTCCTTCTTCTTCAACTCCATCGCATGAGCTTGAAGAACGCCAATTAACTCATCTAAGTTCATCGTTGCTAACTCTTGGCTCTCTTTCAGAAATTGCACTTTAACGTCCCAACTGCTAGGTAGAACGTCCAACAGCTTCTTATTTATTTCAATCTGAGGGAAATTGTAGCCTCCCTCGGTCAACTCACTAACTAACTGTGAGTATCTTGTAAACACACCCGAAGCTGTTTCATTAGGCAGAGAATCAAACAGATCATACTGTTTCTTGATCAGTTCTAATTTAGCCTCCGTGTATTTCTGATTTCCACCACATCTCGTCTCAATAGCCTTCCAAAGATCGTATGTTATGTCATGTGTTTTGAAGAGGCGTAAGACATCTTTAGTAAGGCACATGCAGATGGCTGAATGAGCCTTTCTTTCAATATCGTACTCCTTCTTCTCTTCAGGAGACATGGCTTTGTAAGTTTTGGATGGAGGGATACCACGATAGTCTCCCTCAGCTACTGGAGTTCATATCTTTCTCTAAGCGGACCCCAGAGCTCCGGACAGTGGAAATCTACGTACTGTTCAAATCGATCACGCCAATATGCGTAATCCATATCAGCCGTGAATAGAGGAGGTTTATTATTGGAACCAACATCATGATTTTGTTTTAGCATATCCCTGATTCCCCGAATATCCTTTTTATTAGCAACAACAGCCATTAAAGATTAACCTGAAAATTAACTCAAAAACGAGAACTTGCAAAATAATTAGTACCATAGGCGTTACTTGATAAGTGACGCACTCAAGTGTCGCAACGACTAGCGTCACTTGATAAGTGACGCTATCGAGTGACGGAAGAAGTGACTGATCACACTGTAAGCAAGTGTCGCTCAATCTAGCAAGTGACGCACTCAAGTGTCGTACTTGAGTGACACAATAAAATAAACAGGTGTCACTAGTAAAAATGACGCAAGAAATCAAAGGGCGTCACTAACAGAAGTGACGCAAGAAATCAAACAGGCGTCACTAGCAGAAGTGACGCTTTGCACTCAAGTGACGTGCGAAAGTGACGCACGTGAGTGACGGTGGATTAAAATAGACGACACTTAAGTTAAGTGTCGTATGAACCTCAAATGACGCTTCAAGTGACGCGTTCAAGTGACGGTAAAACCCTAATTTGGAATTATGAAGTGCCGCTCTAAGTGACGCGTTCAAGTGACGCAGCGAGTGTCGCAAAAACGGCTGTAAAATCCCAAAAACCCTAAAAATCGAATTTTCGTAAACCTAATGAAAATTCCTCGAACCCTAATGAACGAAACCTGTAGTAAATGATGAATATCGTCTGGAAATCACCTTATCAGCTCGAAATCCGTAGTTATTCTCGATTCTTGATCCGAACAAAACCGAAATCAACCCAAAACGTCTTCAAAACGTCAATCTAATCACCTAGTGGCTCTGATACCAGTTGTGAGTGCCCTATTCGATGGACCTAAGTGATGATCAACAGCAATTGAAAGGCGAAAACAATCAATTGCACAAATCACTAATAAACACAAACCGAAACGATTGATTTAAACAAAGTGAACGAGTTTATTAGCTTGAATAACGTAATAGAACTGATTACAATTGAGTTTAGTCGACAAATGGTGCTAGGGTTTCGTCAACCCTAGCTGTATTTATACTAACATTCTGGGAGACATGCGTCACTTGCTGTAAGTGTCGCATGTAGCCACCTTCATGCGTCACTTACCTAAGTGTCGCTATGCGTCACTTACCTAAGTGTCGCTATGTGTCACTTAGGCAAGTGTCACCTAAACTAAAACTTAAGTGTCGCATAATACAAAATCTATATTTCTATTAAACGACTAACGACACTTTTACAACTCAATAGACCAACTGACAGACAAACTGATATGCATCAACAATCCTGGTGTGAGCTTTGTAATGGCAAGGGAATTACAAAAGCTCAAGGATATGATCTTGAGTGTACTTGGCATGGTGCAACCTATACCGGAAGATGCTCTAGCGGCTCAAAGGATCTCAAAGTTTGCACCTCCTATCTGCGATGCTGAGATCCGGAAAAGGTTTCAGACTCTAAATATGAAGCTATATGACGGGACTACGGATCCTGAGGATCATGTGGTGCAGTATAGGGAAAGAATGAAGATCATTACTATTCCGACAGACCTTAAGGAAGAATGCCTATGTAGAGGATTTGGATCAACTTTGACAAGATCTGCACTAAAGTGGTTACTGAATATTCCTCCACACTCTATTACATCCTTTTCTCATTTGCTTAACTTATTTAATAATCATTTTTCATGTAGTAGAAATTTTGAAAGACTAACTAGTGATCTCTACAGAACTGTTCAAAGGTCTAATGAAATTCCTAGAAATTTTGTATACAAATTTGAATGTGAATCTCTGGATATTCTGACTCTGGATATAGCAACGGCGGTCCAAGCTTTCAAGATGGGGATCAAGAGAGATTCACAACTTTATCAAGATCCTATGACGAATCCGTGTGATAATTTGGATAAGGTTAGGAATCAAGCCTTGAGATTCATAAGGCTTGAAGAGGATGCTATGAATCAGAAAAGTGTAGAAATGCCATCAACTTATGATAAGCCGAACAGGAAAAAGAAATCATTATCATGTCTTATGTACATGATGCAAGATCTTGGAGATAAAGTGAGATGGCCAAAGAAAAAAGTTAGGAATATTGCTTGGAAGGATAAATCCAAATGGTGTGCGTTCCATGAGGATTTTGGTCATGTCACTGGAAATTATGTAGCTCTTAGAAAAGAAATCAACCATTTGTTTAGCAAGGGATACTTAAGGGAACCGTTTGGAAAGAAAGGATCTCATAGGGGATTTTCAGGAGGCTCGGGATCTCAGAGTTTAGGATAATTACAGGATCCCGCACACAGCAAGATTCCAACCGCCTGACGCTAAGGTAATGAATTTTATATCTGGTATTTCTGACATGTGTGGCACGTCTTTCTCTGTAGCTAGAAGATATATTAAGGATTGTTATATTACATCAATGAAATCTACTGCCAAGCCTACGCCAGCATTGCAATTGAAGAAGTATGCATGGGGCATCTAGGAAGCAACTAAACAAGATGTTAAAGAAGTGTCACTCAGCGTGGATGATCCTGAAGAAAAGATACTTGTAGGATCCAGTGTCTCTAAGGATCTTGGGCAGGATCTTATGAAATTTCTAAGGGAAAGGGAAACAACATCTGCTTGGAAATCGGAAGACATGATAGATGTTGCTTGCTGCTGGCATGATCAAGGAAGTAAAGTTCTAAAGATGGTTGGCAAATGCGGTGGTGGAGAAGAAATGAAAAGTGGAGAGATTTCAGCAAAATTAAATAGGAAGCCATTATTCCTATACATGGCGGTATCCTGAAATGCGGTCAGTGCCATATTATTTGTAAGTCCCTTGTTCTAGGATCGATAACTTTGTTATCTGTAATATTAAGGTGCGGAATTCCTTAATATATCGTTATCTTACTATAATGAATAAGTTTGTATTTGCGTTTACTAATGCTTAGCCTTAAACGATTAAACGTCAAGACCTAGCCGTTAGGATTAAGTTTGTCTCTGGATATTGAATTCACAGGTTTCTAAACCAAAAGGCAAAAGTTATATTTTTCACGAATTCAAAACATATATATATATATATATATATATATATATATATATATATATATTACATCTCGACTCGCAGCCAGTGGGCCTGCGAGTCCAGTTCATCTCGCAGCCCAAGCCCAGCTTGGCTTCGGTTCGCTATCATTATCTACGAGCCCAGATTTCAACTCGTCTCGGCTTGTTATTGATCTTGCGAACTCAGATCTCATCTCGCATCGCCAATGCCTTGTGACTTAAGATCTCGATTCGCATAAAACGTAAATATTTAAAACAATATACGTCAAATATTTAATAACAAATATTCAGTTACAAATATAAACCAATACATCAACTTGATAACAATTACACTAGTCATATCGCAAGCTAGATCTGTTGTCACAAACTATGTTTCAACAGACTCCCCCTTGACAATAGCTCTAGCGTCTTTATCTTCAAATTTGCTTTGATCTTCATTTGTTAATCTTACTACCTGCATAAATCTTCATTATCATACAAGTCTTAACCATCATTTGATAATCTCGTGCTAAGTCACCCCATCCTTCAGTACAAAAGATTCTATTCTCATTTAACTTCAATAGATCTTTCTTTGACATATTCATTAGGTGACGACGGTCATAGACTTTAAAGATCTCACGTTCACCACCTTCAACTTCATCATCAGCTTCAACCATGATAGCTTCTCCAGTCTCTGAATCCACATGCCAACTTTTCATATTTCTCAGAATATCCTGTGGCATTGTTTTTAGTGGAATCTGCTGAACACATTTGACAGCTGGATAAATCTTCTTTCTCCTTCTTCTTCTTCCGGTCCTTTGACTTTTCTCTTTTAGCTTAATCGTTTTTCCTTTCCTTGGCTTAATCATATCAAATTTTTTCGTTCTAACCTCAGTTCTGATTATCCTTTGAACATGATTTGCATAATCACCATTACTTAAGTTATTCAGTTCCAATCTAGCCAAATCACATATCTCATACCTTGGTAGAGAACTGAACACTGCAAGCTTTCGCTCAAAATATTGAACTCTGTCAAACCTTTTAATTGCAAAAAACTTCAGCTCAGAGTCAAAGTACCATCAATAATCCCTCTACGCGCTTTGCGTTTTCCTGTAATGTCAACCTCAGATACTCCAATCCTTTTCTTCTTTTTCTTTTCTAGAGGCTTGAACATCGGATTATCTTTCAATTTATCAAGAAGATCTTCAAATTCTGATTCAGTTGAGTCATCGATTTCTTCATCTACATCGACAACTATTGGACCTTCATCATTTTCAATAACAACCTCTGTTCTAGATGGGCTCACATGGTGTTCATCAATATTAGCATCTGGATCTACACCCATGTCTTGCACAATCTCAAAAACAACAGTCCAATCTACAGGTGGTTGGAACTCTCCTTCCTCTAAATCATAATCAATATCCTCATCTATCTCTTCCAGAATATCATCTTCAGAATCTACTAGATCAAGCATCTCCATTCCTAGAGAAAAACAAAAACACAAATAAAATATTAATAATCTAAATTCTTTCATTAATTTCTCTGAATCAATCTCAGAATTTCTTTATTAATCCTTTTGTGTAATTAATCCATAGTATAAACGCAATATATAACTTATAAATCTTTTATTGATTACTCTGAATCAAACTAAGATTTCCTAAGTCTTATATAAAACACTTAACAAATATTAATTAAATTTAAACTCTAATATGTTGTGAATAATCATCAAACATTTAAGTTTACAATTAATTAACTTATATAACTTCCAAGACTTAATTGAGCTGTTATTTTTCCAAAACTTAACTTTCAATTATATCTTTAAATTATATATCATTTGTCTAGCTAAAAATCATACATATTTAACTTGTCAGTTATAAAAACTCTCAAGTCTAAAATGTCTAAGTTAAAATAAACTTTGACCGCTGATATAAATCAAAACACGCCGCTTGACTTCTCAATGAGTCGGAAGACTTTTGATCACTAATTTATTTAACTTTTCAAAATCAAATAACTTAATCAATTTCTAATATAATTAACTTGTAATAATAATCTCAAGTCTAATATATTACCAAAAATATTAAGTTACAATTATAATTTACAATCATAATTTGCATAATCCATAAGTACAAATAACTACACAAGTTTAAGCTGCTTACCAGCTTCACTTGTACCAGCAACACTTGTACCAGCACCATCACCACTAGCACTCGCAGACTCCCCCTGAATCACAGCTTGCTCACTAGTCTTTGAAGGACCAGTCAGGTCACCATCCTTCGGTGCACTGGGATCATCGTCTTTATCCTCATCTCGTCTCTTCCTCAACTCATCTTCTTTGCAAGACTCTAGATATACCAATATCTCCCCCTGAGCTGACTGTCCTGAATTCACTCTCAACACTAAACGTTCTAAGGAATCAAGCTTCAGTCGCTGGGTAGTAAAATCTTAAAGTAAAGTGGTATGAGTCTGCAGCAGGGTCTTGTAAGATTGACTCTGTTGAGTAACTTGCTGTGCAAGAAGAAGGTTTTGTGCTACCAACTCTGGAATATTTGCTGTAAGCTTCTCTAACTCCTTAACTCTCGACTCTGAGGATGTAATCCTTTCAGCATCAGTCGTAGGAGTAACAGAGATAGTTGATGGTCCAGGTGGTGTGAGCGAAGAAATATGAGACTCTGGTGTAAGCGGTGGATTGGCTTGAGATAAAGCTTTCGTAATAAGGCTAGCTGCAAATCTGCTAGCTTTGGCAGTTGGAAACTGTGCATCACGCACTAACTCAGCAACTCCCTTCTCAATAGTCTGAGAAACCATCTCTGGTTCCGTTGACTCTAGCATTGTCTAAGCCTATAAAGTTAGATATAAATAAAGAAGTAATTGTTACAGATAATTCTATCTCAATCTCTAATTAATTATATAACACTTGTAGTTCAAAACTTATATCCCTTACCTCAGTAGGTACAAATATCGGTTCAGTAACCACCAGTGTCACAGTCTCCACCTGTGGTGTATCCCGAGAAACTGTTACAGAATGAACTGTCTCAGTTTAACTCCTGATAAATAACAAGTTAAGATTATCTAACTTTAAATAAAACTAACATACCATCTCGAATCATTAAAGTCCTTGAAAGCTTACAGCGTTGAGTAACCAGAGGAGTATCCTCTTCCTCAGGACCTTCATCAGGAAGAACAAAATCAGGATCAATATCCTTTGCCTTCCTCTTCTCCTTCAGAGCTGGATCAACAACAAGCTTTGATCCCTGCTTGATGAGACTAGACGGTAAGCGAAAAGGATCAGGATGATCATCACTTGAATCATCTGAAGCCGTATTACCATCACGACCTCCAGATGGACCAACATCAGAACCCTGAATATTAAATATATTAAACGTTTATGATTAGCTAGAAGCTCTATCATACAAGTTCAATATATAGTTAAGATTAATCTGATATATTACCTTAGAAGGTAAACCCTCAGACCTATCCTGCTGTAGCTGCTCACCCTCAAGTCTTACGACCTCTGGGTCCCTCAAGTCTTACGACCTCTGGGTCTGCAGTCTCAGCTTCCTGAGCATAATGACATTCATATTGTATAATCAGATGTAGTACCTAATCATCTAAATATCTATATCATTATATATAATAATATTATACATTTTTGATAAAAAATAAAATCTATCAACTAACTATCGATATTATTATATAAGTTAAATGATACCTGTACAGATGCAGAATCAATATACTGATCAATCGCTTGAAGTAGCGGATCATTGGCATCATCATTTTGCCCTAGCACCTCTTGCACTAGCTGTGCAGCAACCTCTGGGTTCATCTGTCCCTAGCATGTTCCAAAACATCCTCCAGAAGCTCTTGTGGATCTTCAGGTTGAACCACATTAGCTACCGGTGCAGGAACATCAGCAACAACAGCAGCATCAACATCCAGCCAACCATTATTTGGTGGCATCACATAAGCCGCATCAAGAATATAGCCAAAAAGATCTCGAATTTCAGGCTTGACATATTCTTCCTGACGAATAGTCTGCTGAAACATCGCATTGTATCCTCTGAGCTCTATTGTATCAACACGTAAGTGCGGCTCAGGGTTAACAAGATCAGGAATCCGAGAACCGATGATCAGCATGCAGAACCTCGGGTAGATCAAAAATCTCGATCTAACAGTTCCTGATATCTGGCGTACCAGCTCACCAAAAATGAAATCACAAAAACTGTATGGCTTATTGTAAACCAGTGACAGTACAACCGATATAAGAGCAGGGCTTAACTCGTCAAAACCGCCCTTCTTCGGTCCAAAAACTGTGACGATAACATGCCATATGAATCTCCATTGCCCAATAACTAGGGCCTTGAGGAATTGACGTCCTCTTCTCTCACCCGTATACCCTATACGGCCTAACGCACCCTCAATAAAATCACTTGGGTACTCAGTGGGACCATCTTCTTGGTCTACTGTCCCCAGTCGTAAAATCTGACGAAGGTCAGATGCAGAAAAGACAGCCGGTCTCTGATTGCCCGTTGTGCGTATCACCGGTGGGTTGACGGTCTGATCATACTGAATATCCGTCCAAAAATCATTCAGTATCGTCTGAGATATCAGTGGAGACTCTGTAATCGCATAACGAATGCGTGAACATGCGAAAAATGTAAGCACCTGAGCTACTTTGCTAGCTCCTCGTGCACTGAGATCTAGATCAACAAGTATGTTGTGACCTTTATCAAACGGACGTGCCATATCTGTATAAAACAGAAATGACAAAAATAATTAAAGCACGTTAACAATATTAACCAAATTTTAAATTATAATGTTTTATGTATCCACCTAACATCTTAATTCTAAGTTGTGTCTCAAACATCTATATACATAACTTGTTACTAATTATCACAAGTCTAATATATATAAAATTTCATATTTAACTTATAACAAAAAAATATCGTAATTTAAATATAAATACATATATAACTTATAATTAAATAATCGTAAATTATATATAAAATAAGTTATTACGTGTTAATTTAAAATTCTCACGTCAAAACTTATAATAACTTTTGAGGTCGAAAATTATACTTATATATAACTTATTACATCAAAAGGTCAAGTTACAAGTTTATTTAAAATACCCTAAATGTTGGATTCGCAAAAACTGAACTCAACTCGCAACTCACTTCGCAGACACATCAACTCGCAAACTAAGTCAATTCGCAACTTCGACTCCCAAGTCGAGCTAATCAACTCGGTCCGCAAAGTCAACAAGTCAATGAAATAAGGTTCAACTCGCAAGGTCAATCTCGCAAGTTCATCTCAACTCGCTTAAACTAGTTCTGCGAGTTGAATTAATCAACTCAACTCTCTTAATTTGTTCTCCGAGTTGAGTCTGGAACTCGACTCGCAGCATGAACTGCCGCTGCGGGTTGAAACTAAAATTGATTAAAGTGTTAATTTTAACACAATCTATTGATTTATTTACGTTTATTTATATGTGTTTAACAAAAACCCTTATGATTCTTGTTAAATAACACCCTAAATCAACATTAATCGTTGTACATTTAATCCGAAACCCTAGTTTTATAAAAGCTTTGATTTCGAGTTAAATATACGGTGAAATCCGTTGTATTATACCTCAAAATAATCACAATCGAATGTTGTATATAATCTACGGATTGAAAAACTCGTTGCTTCACTCGTAAACTCAAAATCAACCGAAATATAGATTTCGTCTCGTTTCGCCGTATGTCGATTCGCACAGGTGAAGTGAACTCGCAAGTATAAGTGGGCTCGGTGGGAACTTTGACTCGTTTGACCACCCTTTTATACTCATTACTCGATTCGCAATTTTGGAACTCGATTCGCAGGTTTGACTAGTCAAACTTGCAGAATTAATTTGAAACGCGAATTTAATAGTAAGTATAAATTTAAAACCCATTAACGCTTATATAGTTAACTCTGTAACTATGTAGCCTAAACATTTTAAGTAAAATGTCTTTGCATAATTTTTCCTCAATGATAATCTTCTTACATATTAACCGACTAAACCCGTGATACAGTTAATCTTGTATAAAGAAAATCTTGAGCTAAAATTATTTACTTATATTCCTTACGGTGTTAAGTCTATACACAAGTCTTAAATAAATAAATTATTCTTTACTTGTATTTGATACGATTGTTCAACACGGATATAAAATAATCAGTTTAATTTAATTCCAAAGGGTAAACACATATCAAAACAAAAAAAAAATTTAAGATAAAAATAAGACAATTAAATAAACGAACAGTGATATCAGGTACCATTTTATTAATCACTTAAACATAAAATAAAGTACATAAATCAACTGGATAAGAATTTATCTGTAAAGGGATCATATCAGAAAGAATAAGCTATGTAAGATACATTAAAAAGTCTAAGTTGATTGTTAGTATTCATACTTCATGAGATCCAAATAAATTATAATAGAATTATGATGTGACCTAAAAAGTCATGTTTTTAGGCACATTATTCTACACTTATTAGACTCATATTTGGTAAAAACATCTTAAAACATCTTTTATTTACTTAACATCAACAAAGTGGTCTAATTACGAGCGTTGCTGTTAAAATCACCAAAAACATCCGTTTATCACGAAAAACGAGGCAAATAACGTCTCCTTAAATATTCCCTTCTTAAATCAGTTATGGAATTGGATCTTAATTCATATTTTATAATTCTATTGGAAAATCCAAGATCGGTGGTGAAAGAATCAGAAGGAACGGACGAAAGACGGAAAAGATGTGCAGTCTGGAAGCTCGCCGATCGTCATCCGGAACACGCAAAAGTCATCCACCTTCAAATTTGGCAAACTTAGTGTCATTAGAAGTGTAACGGAAAAACGAATCCAACAATGCAAGAATCAAGCAAAACGGAGCCCGAACAAAGAAGATACGGACGAACCAAGCAACCGGGGACTCAGTATACAGCAAATGGAGCACCAACCCCCCTCCCCCCCACCTAGGTACCGTATACGGTACCCTAGGTGCTGTATACGGCCCTTAGGGTGCCGTATACGGGGGGTTTCCTCTTGTTGGGTGCCGTTTGACCCCCATGGTCCGCTTGCCCCGTATGCTGCTTTGATGCTTGTATTTGGTGCTTAAGGACTTGTACCATGTCTACCTACCTTCTCCTATAAATAGTGGCTTCATTTCCACCATTCCACACACCTCTCATCTCATTTCTCTCATTTTCTCTCTCTAGAATAGTTTAGCATTCTCTCTCTAACACTACTCTTAGGAGTTAGAGGAGAATTAGTAGGGTAGCTTTTGTAATAGAGTTGGAATCCTCGGAGGATCTCCTTTGTAATATTTTTCGGGATATTTCGGAGCTCTGTCCGTGTAATCTTTCAGCTACTATTCAATCTACGCATTACTTTCGGTTATTCCTATCCTTATCTCTCATAATGTTGCATGCTATTATTATGTTTGATTTAGGATACATTGCTATGATTAGTGAGTAGATTAGCTATTGTGTTTGTTATGATGTAGTTAGCTTATTAATATTTGGGGTGATGCTAATTTAAATACCATTTGGATAACACCGTTATGAAACAATGGAGGTAACGTTATACGACTTTCATTTGTATAGCGCCGAAATCATCACGAATGTGTGTAGTACGGAACGTGGAAGCTATAAAAGTCGTGGGCACAATCCGTTGTGGAATAATGATCCCAATTGTTAAATATTGAAAACCTGATGAACTGTTAACTATACATTTATGATTTTAAACTAAACTATCGCCTTTCCTCCAATAAACGTGGTTAGAACCTTTATGTCAAGGAGTCGTGAACCTTAGTCAAACGGTCACTACCTATCTGTGTTGTCTTAAATTAACATGGTCTGATTTCAAGGCAATGAAAATACTGTCTACCCATCGTATAGTACACTGTGGATTAATCAGGGATTTATTAGTTTGGGATTATAAGGTGAACGGGTTGTTTAGCTATCATAGATGGTTTTACTGTAATACAAGCTTAGATATATTGAGTTCAGATGGCTGTAAAGTATGTAGCCCAGTTAAATCCCTAATACGACTGAGTATCCGGTTTAGCGTTGGAAACACCTCTGGTGGAGTACAAACACGTGGAAACTACGGAAAGGTCAAAAGCTGTATACTGTGTCACATCCTAGCATAGTCTGTGATCCAGGAAAGACCCTTGCTAGATCTGATCGGATCGTTTGTTTGATTGTAAATGCGGAATAATAAACAATCAATAACTGATTCACAAACACACAAATCTCTATAACGTTTTTGTATATATTCACACTTGAAAGTAAAAAACGTTTACAAGCTTTTTCTCTTCCTCTTTCACTCTCTCCACGCCTCACACACTCTCACAGAATGTCTAACCCTAAAACTGAATCTAACTCTTCTATTTATAGTGTAACCTGACCTACCTGCGACACTAGCCAAGTGTCACAGGAGCCGACCCATGCGACACTAGCTAAGTGTCGCATACTGCGACACTGACCAAAGTGTCGCAGGTCAACATTTGTGTATATTTTCTATTTCACTATTCGTTTACAGACTCGCATATACACACTAAACACTATACATATGCAGACTAATTGACTTTGACAATTACAAACGTTTGACCAACTGACTGACACACAAAATGCACCAACAAACTCCCCCATGTCAGCAGCTTAGTCAAATAAGTCTTCAATTAGTCTTTATCAACAAACTCTTTCATGTCTTCAACAATCGGAATCTCTTTCATATCTTTAACAATAAGAATCTCCCCCGTTGAGATAGCATGGTCTTCAAAGAAATCTTGGTGTCCAAATTCATGTGACTGACACAAATTTATCATACAATAAGGTCTTCAAATTCAGTGACCATCTCTCAATCATCAACTGCTTGTCCGATAGATTTTATCTTCACAGTCTTTGGAGAATAACCGACATCCTTTATATCTTCAATATTTGACTTTAACAAGATATGTGATGTTTGAAGAAAATAATATAGAAGTAAAATATTTTTGTATTTTCTTTATAAAGGAAAAGTAAAGAACAAAGATTAAAACAAATTTGGGGATATGATTGTTTTACGTCTGCTTTGAGATCATATCAGGCCAACATGCAATTATTAGGAAATAGTAAGTGTTATTTCGATTATCAGTATATTTGTCCACTTTAAATTTACTTAGCATACTTAAAGCACCTTTTATAAAAAATTATTTCAAGACGATTACTGGTATTGTTTGTCCACTTAAACATGTTAGATCCGGGTCTGTGAGTTAACCTTTTATTGTTAGTATGAATATTTCTCCATAGTCCCCACCTATGACATACCCCTGTAACCTAGACATGAGCATAACTTCCAAATCCAGAGAGAATATAAGAGTATCATTTTTAAGAATCAAGTCAGCGGTGACAGGTCTGTACAAACGTACAACAAAGTGACATAACTTGATTCATGTGTAAGCAAAACCAGACTTGGTCAAACCATTTTGGTGACCTTGTTAGGTATCTTATGATTTAAGACTTTTTCAAGTTCATTGACTTGTGTTTGCTTAACTTTTAAGCATATACTAATTGAGACCAGTATAGACCCCCAAATGATTTCAGATAAACTTCAGGTATAGAAATATGTCATGCTATGTTAAGGAATTAAGACATTTAGTCGTACATCATATGGTGTTTACCACAAGATCATAGACACGTATTAGAATTACTTCTTAAGAACCCAGAAACCGGTGTGTATGATGTCTACCAGTACATCATATGATTAAGCTAATGTTTATAAAAGCTATTTTAAACATGCCAGATAAACCTACTGACACATCAAACATAAACCTTAAAATTTCCATTTTGTGCATGTCATCTGATGTACAATCATTTCCCATATTGTTTACAGACACAATCCAATATCTTTTTGAGGAATAAGAATCTTGCTGTTCACATTTTTGATCCAAATAATCAGAATTTTAATTACTCCCCCTGAACAGCAAATTCTTTTCAAAAATCCAATTCAAAGGTACTCCCCTTAAACATTAAAACACATATTTTTGATATTTTTAATTTAAGAACTTTTGCAACATTGCATTTCTTTAATACTAAAAAGTATAAAGAATAGCTGTTGCATCAATTAACAAATAAAGTTTAAAAAGAAAAGTATCAAAATCACATATCAAGTCAAATCAAATGTCTTTTAGCACTTTTACCACCACGAAACTTCGGAAATTTCAGCCAATCACAAATCATCATAACATTCTTCCAACAATATCCACATCCATGCAGTCACTAAAAAATATTACTTTACAAAAAACTGACTGCATCATCACAAACAATCAAACGTTAGTACTTATGGGACACCCAAGCCTTGATAGACTTGGGTTGTCCATGATCATCCATAATCATCACATCAACGAGTTTATGATATTCTAAAAACTCAGAAGATTTCATTGATGCGTTGTTTGTGGATTGGGGTTTCCAAACCTGTTTAGGTTCAGATGATTTGTTTTCAACAATGTTGTGCTGTTGAACTTGAGGTCTACTAAGCACAACTTTGTTTACTCTTGCCATAGGTTTTGGAGAGTTTGATGCACAACTAGATACACGCGAATACAAACAACGCCTTGAAAAAGATTTTGAAAAAGAATTTCTGAAAGAGGAAGTTCTTAGCATCCCTCTACCAAACCTATCTAGGGATAATAACTTACAATCCCTAATAATATGGCCCTGTTGACCACAACGAAAACAAGAACATCTCTCAACATAAGATCGATTCCAATGGGTTCCCTCAAATCGTTTCGGTGGAGCACAGTACACAGAAGGTCTATTAGCAGGAACATTTGTTGAACATGCACTCTTAGGTGTACATGTTGAAGTAGATGTTCCCGAGGTTGAGTTAGTAGATTTAGAATCCCTTTTAACATTTTTAATTTTGAAAGATTAATTATCAACTTTAGCTTTGCCTTTGCATTTAAAACAGTCAGGTTTGACAGTTATTTTCTCAACCTTAATTGTAGACACTTCAGGTATATCTTCTACCTCTTCAACACTAACGGAAGGTGAACTTTCTGGCTTAACAAACTTAGGCAAAGGATACTCTGGCCTCTTGGTTTTCTCATTTGCCTGTTTGTTTTCCTTAGCTTCTTTTGATTTAATACCATAAAGCAATGCATAATCGACTGGAATCTCTTCAGTGCCTTCCTTAACAGGCATAGGACAATATTCGGCATGGGAAGGTGGTGGGACTTGAGTATAACCAAGTCCTGCCTTCTTTTTATCGCCTGTCCTTTGCTTATTAACAATTTCATCAAAGACAACTATTGCTGAAGAAGAGCCTAAAATTTTGTTCTTATAGTTATCATACTCAATTTTTAAATCAGAAAGTTCTTTATTCAACAACTCAATTTCAGTAAGATAACTGTTAATAGCGTCTTGTTGACTAAAAACTTTCGCTTTATATGTTTGAGTATCTAACTTATGAGCCTCAATATGTTTTTCGTAAAGACGTTCATTCGCTTTTAAAAACTTATTAGACTCGGTAAGTTTCTCAACTTTTTCCCGTAAATCTAAGTTGTCTTTCTGAAAAACGTGCAAAGATTCAGTCAATTTAATGTATGAGATACAGCTTAAAGGTGCTTCATGTTCAATGTGTACCTTAGGTGCATTAGAATCAACGTCTTTTATTTGAGCCACCATTGTAGTATGTTGATCCTCTTCTTTATTTACCACTATTTTCTTTTGACCATAAGCCTCTATAAGAGCGTCCCATAACTCTGTAGAGGTTGCTTGATTTGTGAATTTATTTACCACAAATTCTGGCAAGCACATGGTAATCATCTCATATGCTCTATTATCTTTTTCAAACTCTTCCTGTTCATTGACTGACATTTGTGCTCTTGACTTAAGCACCCCATTGAGTCTTGGTTGCTCATATCGATCAATAGTATTAAACCAGTTTCACAACTTTGGATCTTTGTGTTCAATGAAATTGCATAGTTTAATCTTCCAGTTAGCAAAATCACTATAGAACAAAGATGTAGAAGGAGGCATTTTCGTATCCATAGCCATTCCCTCAAAAATTGAATTCGACAATTTCGACGATTTTCGAGTATGGCGAAACTTTTCCGACTATGGCAAAACTTTCCCGACAGTAAAATTAAGCTCTTTTAAGCTTAAAAACAAAATTTAAAATAACCAAAATTTTTGCGTTTTTCCCGCCAAAATTTCGTCTGAAAATGTAAAAAAAAACGGTCGAGTAAAATCAAACTTTTTCCAGGATAAAATTGAACACTTTTAAGTCTATGGACAAAATTTGGAAACTCAAAATTTTTCGCGACTTTTCCCGCCAAAAAACTCTTTTTTTTTGGAATCTTAAGCGACACTAGGGTAGTGTCGCTATGAAGTGACGCACAAAATTAAAGGGCGACACTAGATATAAGTGTCGCTAACTAGTGTCGCTGATACAAGTGACGCACTAAGTGATGCACTTGAGTGTCGGCAAAACCCTAATTGGAACTTACAAAATGACGCACTTGAGTGACGCTCGAAGTGACGCAAAAACGACTGTGAAGTCTTAAAAACCCTAAAAATCAAATTTTCTTGAAACCCTAACGAATTTTGAAGAACAAACGACGAACCAGCACCAAAAACTCATCAAAAAACACAAATCTTCAACCAATGACACCCGAACAAGAAGATCAAACTCCAAAAACTTCACGAATCGATCGAAAAACGAACAAATTACGATCTGATACCACGTAATCCAAAGATTGTGGCTCTGATACCAGTTGAAAGTCCCTTGCTAGATCTGATCGGGTCATTTGTTTGATTTTGTATGCGGAATTTTAAACAGTAAATAACTGATTCACAAACACACAAATCTCTATAACGTTTTCGTATATATTCACACTTGAAAGTAAAAAATGTTTACAAGCTTTTTCTCTTCCTCTTTCACTCTCTCCATGCCTCACACACTCTCACAGAATGTCTAACCCTAAAACTGAATCTAACTCTTCTATTTATAGTGTAACCTGACCTACCTGCGACACTAGCCAAGTGTCGCAGAAGCCGACCCATGCAACACTAGCTAAGTGTCGCATACTGCGACACTGACCAAAGTGTCGCAGGTCAACATTTGTGTATATTTTCTATTTCACTATTCGTTTACAAACTCGCATATACACACTAAACACTATACATATGCAGACTAATTGACTTTGACAATTACAAACATTTGACCAACTGATTGACACACAAAATGCACCAACAACTAAGTATCCGGTTTAGCGTTGGAAACACCTCTGGTGGAGTACAAACACGTGGAAACTACGGAAAGGTCGAAGGTTGTATACTGTGTCACATCCTAGCATAGTCTGTGATCCAGGAAAGACCGTAATACGGGCGAATACACAGTATAACATTGGAAACACTCCTTGTGC
This sequence comes from Pseudognaphalium luteoalbum, assembly GCA_963422505.1. NCBI lineage: Eukaryota > Viridiplantae > Streptophyta > Magnoliopsida > Asterales > Asteraceae > Pseudognaphalium > Pseudognaphalium luteoalbum. The sequence goes on from OY730194.1 coordinate 14,223,891, forward strand.
AGTACAATCACATACAAACTGTGGAAAACCCTGTGGGTCAAAGACTGTATCACAGCCGAATATCTCTGAACTCAACCACAACCATTAATGTATATTTTAATCGGTCACCACCTGTCTTAAATCTTAAATGCCTTGCCTAGCTTAAATACCTATGTCTGTGTTAAGAAAGATCAGTGGATAAATTGCGGACTGTCACCCTATTCCTGCACTCCATCCAGAGGGTCACCTTGTCTCATCACAAGAGACGGTGAGGAGGGTTTCAAGACAGTCCGATCTGATCAGAATCCTGACAGCCTAGCACTCAGTGACATACTGATCAGGTTCACTTGATCAGTAGGGTGCTAGTGTTTACATCACAAGGTATCTACGTGAACGCAAGATACAAATCTTAAAATACGTTTTCAATAAATAAAACCCTAATACAACATCACCCCACGTAAAAGCTAGCGAAGTCATAACAAAAACAAGTCCCCTTATACTGATTCAACCTACTGCTTGTTATGAACTGTTTTAATTAGTTTTAATTTTAAGTACGGACCTAAGTATAAAACCCCCACTCAAAACTACTTTCAAACCATCGCTAACTTGAACTTTCGTCTAGACAAGTCGTTTCACAATACGGTTAACTCTTTTGAACGACCCTAGGTCATACTTCAGCTATACAGCTCTAGTAGAACTTAGGTCCCCAGCTAAATATAAATTGATAAACTTCCACCGACGTGCTGCCATACGGTCGCGTTTAACGACGCATGACGGTTGGTGGTGCGTCAAGTTTTTGGCGCCGCTGCCAGGGAATTTAATCGTAAGATTCTGAGGCGTCCTGATGAACTTTCTCTTTAGTGATACCCGTAGATTAGATTTCTCTCTCGTAACCACCAAAAATTCTTTCCCACAATCCACAACGATATTCGACCCGATCATCCGGATCTGAACCACTCAGTTTCGTACCTGATCATGAGTCGATTATCCATACCATCCGCAAAGAAAGACGTTCCCGTTTTCCACAAATGACCGCTCGTGTTACTCTCACTGACAATACCAAACCATCCATCGAAGGATGGGGAGGACCGAGCAGCTATCCAGTGATCGGCGGAGCATCTTTCGAACTCAAATACCACATTGTCCAATTCATCAAGGACAACTGTCAATTCCACGGATTACCCCGTGAAGACCCTAACGCTCACATCAACAAATTCATTCAAATCTCCAACTCGTATAAGCAGAATGGGGTTGATCAGGACATATGTAACACCCCCAAATTTACTGTTTGGCGGAAGCATACTTTGGGGTGCTACTAATCAATAACCAAAACACACAAGTTATATAATGAACGACTCTATATGCATCGTTTTAACAAATTACATTATTGTAATAAAAGTTTAGATATTGTTTACAAAAAATTGAGTTCACATGAATTTCCTAAGAGATTCTAGTACATATCTAGATTATACAAAAGGTAGAAATGCAGGAAAGTCTCTTGACGTTTTAGTATTTGCATGCGACTCGAGCTACTGATATCCTGAGCAGTCCTACTACTGTTGTGTACCTGAGAATACATGCTAAAAGGTCAGCTAACGCTAGTGAGCTCACAGGTTTGTAAGATAAAGCAATGTGTATGAACCGCAAGATTTAGTATCATGTTTTGCAACGAAGCAAATAAATAAATGAGTGTATTAACAGCCATGAGCACATAGTTTGAGCTTAACTGAGGTGTCAGGATCACAATCAAGTGCCTGATCGAGGGTGCCTCCCTGCGAGTGCCTAATCTAAACTCGTATGAACAAATGATAATGCGTCCGTTTGACCAGTTAGTGCTTGCTAACCCGAACGGGGATTGTCAATCCCATATGGTACCATACACTAACATTCACGCTACAAAAGTATTACCAAACTATGCTATGGAGGGCTTTAAAAATGAATAGTGTGAAAACTCATGTAGTACATATCGAGGTTTTAGTACTTGCGTTCATATATAAAACAAATAGAGCAATGTATCCCACCCCTGAGTGAAAAACAGTAAAAGAGGGGCCATGAGACTCTCCCGAGTCTTGAAAGCAGGCGTTTAAATCAATAAATGTGTATCCGATATAAATAATCTGTAGGTTCTCCGAACTCACAACCTTCTAATGCCCTAAGAACATAAGGTTGTATGTATGTATCAATGTCTCAAAAGATCATTCATGCTAGTTGTTCACTCAACTAGTTATGGCCAAGGTTTGTTATCGTTGTGCTTAGTAAATATGTGCGGCCCGTTGGTGACGTTTTGTAATAATATTTCAAAAAGATATTATCATTAGCTTTGTATACTCATTGAGTATATGTTGTTGTATGTTCATGTAGTATCGTATATAGTTAAACAATTTTGTATGAAATCGAGACTTAGTGAAAATAGGTATTTTCAACAATCTGTGATATGCGACACAATGGTTGTGTCGCTAGTTATTGTGGCAACATAAAAGTAGTGTCGCAATTTAGCAAAATAAATTAAGTATGCGACGTAGAGGTCTGTGTCGCATGTGGCGACATAAATTGTGTAGCGACATAAGGATTTGTGTCGCAGATTAGGGTTTCGGATTTTGATGCGACATAATGGTTTGTGTCGCAGTGTTGTGTCGCACGAGTGTGACATAAAGTAGTTGTGTCGCAGAATCGGGCTGAGTTGGTTTTTGTTTTTGAGGGCTAAGTCAAAAATGCTTGGTTTGACCCGAAACTTTTACTCAAGCCTCAAATATGTTTTCTAACCAAAATAAAATAGTTTCCATGTTCCGTGAGAATCTCGAAACTGTCGGTTTTAAATGTATTTCAAAACAGTCCCTATGTTAGTTTTTAACCAATCTCGGTTGTATTCGGTGCTTATTTTGACTCTGTTTTAAATCGATATAGAATCTAGAAAAATTATAGGTTGTAGGGTTATGTCTTAGGTTTAATTCCCATATTTTCACAAGTCTTTTAGTCAAACGAGACTTTTTATATTAAATGGCAAAGAGACAAAGGTCAAGCAGCCCATTTTTGTGACATACGTCCTCTGGCCATAAGTTGAGTTTTATAAAACCTTAAAAAAATGTTCGAGTAGGGGATTTAAAGGTAACTTTTAAAATTGGTTTCAAGTCCAAAGTTTCGTAGATCTCAAGATCTACCAATTACAATTTGACCAATGTTCTGTTCAGAAAGTACAGACTGTCTATGTACTTTTGTACCTACAGTTTAAAATAGCAACTGAACTCCATTCTTCGTGAGTTTTATAGATATGAAAAGTATACTTCCTAAACTTAAGTTTAGGCTCAAGAATCATGTGATTTCATTAAGAAATGGTCTCTTTATGCTCGATCTAAACCGATCTATTTTGATATCCAGTGGTTAAAGCTTTTACCCATTGGTTTTTTGTATGTTCTTAACGATTTGAGGCTTGTTTTTGGATATAGTCAATAGATATGAAGCATTAGAATGTATATTAACGTTAAGCAAGTAGATCTAGTGAAAGAGGAGAAGGTTATACCAAGCAAAGAGCAGTTTTAGGGTGTGGATGTGTCGATGTGTGCTGCTGTTGCCTTTCCTTGTTCTTCCTTGCGAAAACAACTTAGGAAGTGTGCTAGATGATGAAGGCTGATGATGGTGGTCCTTGGAGGACGTGGGGGAGGTTGGAGGTGGTGGTGGTTGGTCGATTTAGTGAGACGGGAGCAGAGAAATTGGTGTGGTAGTGAGAGAGTGGTGAATGTGGAATGAAGGAAAGTAAAGAGAAAAAGAGATTATGTGGTACTTAGGGCTGACCCCTTTGGGTCCTTGGGCCGATTTGGGCTGGCCTTGGTCCCATTTTGGGTTGGATTGGGTCAGTCCAAGAGGTCTTCGGGCCTGTGGGTCGGTTCCTTGATTCGCGTTACGTTCTTCGCTCGTCTAAACGTTAATTGCGCGAGTTAAAAGTTAATAATTATCGTTTGATTTTCTCGCGTATGTTTTTAACATGTGAGTGATAATTAGATTAACTAAATACTTATAAACACTTCTTTTGAGTTACCAAGACGTATCTTTGGATTTCGTTCGGTTGTCGCGCTCGATTTACGTGTTTTCTCGGATATGTTACGTTTTACCCCAAACGTAATAGTTTTAGTTTATTATTATGTAATATTATTACATAGTAAATAATAACTACTTAATTACTAAATATGTTTACATTATTTATGAAAACTTATCACGAACGTCCGTGTGTGTCGGATCTATCCGATATGAAAGGCACAATTTAACCCAATCGCGTGAGCGTATATATAAATATACAAAATGATACATATAATTTATCCTAATACATTACTAATTACATGTATAAACACTGTGATTGGGCAGAACTAATTGTCCTAATTTGGCGGGTGTCACAACATAGTCCGCCTATACCTGTTCCCCTTTTCTCTCGCCTTACATGCTTTGAGCTGGTTTAAGGGGCTTGACACCGGATCAATTAGCTCATGGGAGGACATGGAAAACAAATTCCTTACAAAATACTTCCTTCCGTCCAAACAGACAAAAGCCAAGAATGACATCGCGAACTTTTCACAAGCTCACGAGGAGTCAATCTACTCAGCATGGGAGCGATTCAAGAGTTTGGTGAGGAGATGCCCCAACTACCAGATGACCAAGACCGACAAACTCTATACCTTCTATAATGGTCTCAATCCCATCCATCGCATCACGCTTGACGCAGCCGCTCAGGGCAACTTCATGAAGCTAACCGACAATGAAGCTTGGGCCTTAATCGAAGACATGACGATGCATCACCACGACTGGAAGTCTGATGAGCAACCCTCATCCTTGCCTATCAAGAGCACCGCACAAGATGAAGCAATCAAGTCTCTATGCGAGCAGATCAAAACTCTAACAAAGCAGATTGGAGAGCAAGAAGCAGCCACAGCAGGTTCACCAAGTTCAGGCTTTCCAGAACTGTGTCCACCATCCTACCGAGGAATATGCTGCAGAGTACGAAGATCCTATCGACGGAACTATCTACCATGCCCAATTCCCAATAAGACAACAAAATCCACCTGGCTTCGCTAGAACCTCTCCGCCAAGAGCACGAGGAACCCAGTTTCCTCCACGGAACAATCAACCACCCAGGTTTCAGCCTCGATATCCGATGTACCCACAACAACCACAACTTCCATACAATTAACCACTTCCATTAACCGCCATTGAGGATACCCAACTTACTGAACCAGTGAAGACAATCGTCCTAGTCTTGAGTACTGATGACAACCTGAACAAGTTTATCCAAGGGCAGAACGCTTTCAATCAGAAGACGACGGCTAGACAAGATCAAACTGACCTATTCCTTCGAAACCAACTCTTGGTTCTTAAGAGCCTCGAGAATCAGATTGGTCAGTTAGCCCACGGTCTTGACACTCGTCCCCAAGGATCGCTACCGAGCAACACTGTTCACAACCCCCACATTGAGGAGGCGAAGACTCTGAACTCCACGGATAACCAGAAGGCACCGAGCCATTCTGAAGCTTCTTCTCCGGTGAAGAACCCTACTCCTGTCCCACCGACAGTTGAGACCAAACCCGTACCTACCCCTACTCAGGAAGTTCGAGTCCTCTTCCCTCATTGTATCGGAAAAAGATTTAACGCTAAATCTTTCAAACTCAACGGAAAATTCTTAGACAACGTGTCTAGAATCCCTTCCGGCTCCAAATACATTCGACGCATGCTGGTTACTAAGGAAAGGTACCCGAAGTACCTAAAATCTCTCTTAACGCTGAATGCTCTGCCGTCATTCAGAATTCCCTTCCGGAAAAACTAGGAGACACGGGCCGATTCACCCTATCCTGCTCTATCTATCACTCTGGCATGATTCGTTCCTTGGCCGATCTCGGAGCGAGCATCAATCTCATGCCCTACTTACTCTACTCCAGACTTGAATTAGGACCACTACAACCCACTGGAATGAGCGCCCAGCTTGCCGATCAAACTATCCGATATCCTAGAGGCATAGCTGAAAATGTCATGGTAAAAGTGGATAGGTTTTATTTCCCAACTGACTTCGTAGTGATGGATATTCAGGAAGACATCAATATCCCCATTATCCTAGGAAGGCCTTTTATGAATACTGCTCGTGCTATTATTGATGTTTACTCGCAGACTATCAGCCTCAGAGCACATGGACAAACTATTTCATACAAGATCAACCAGACTGATGAGCTTCTGACTAAACATGCAGAAATATATGCCATCTCTATGGGCAGGATCACTTCGAACGATGACACATCTGATTCAGAACCATCAGACACCAACATGCCTGATGAGCACACTTGCCTTATCTCATCAACAAAAAGAGCCAAAGTCAGAAGAAGAGGCAGGAAATTCAGAACCAGATGAGTCAGAAATGGAAGAAATGGAGGAAGAAGAAACTGAACAAGAAGAAGAAATGGAGGAATCCGAAGAAGAAATGGAAGAAGACCCTGAAGAAGAAGACTTATACCAATCCACTCCACCGCATCACAACTTACCTGATTTCACCTATCCGACATAAGAAATCATACAGATCGAGAACATTATTCCCCTGTCAGATGAGGAATCAGAGGATGACCCACTTACTGATGAACCACATGATACAGGATTCGGTATGACTATGGAGAAGCTTATAGTCTCAGCTATAGACCCCTCTAAGCCTCTTATCTCACCTCGACTCGATGCTCTGCTAAATATCGAGAAAACCATTGCATTATCAAAGCAACACCCAGATCTTAGAGACAAACTCCTGATGAAGATATCAGCTTACAAAGCTTCCCGGTTACCGGAGTTGTATTCAAAGGAACCTACCTTCAACGCGTCCGCACCTCGAACCCTATTCGAATTTGGAGGTACCTCTGAATCCAGCCAAGATGTTGATTCTCAGGAGGAGAGAGATATAGAAATGCATTCTTCACAACCGATATCTTAAATCATTGATGACACCCGACCACCATCCGATCATGTTGAGTCCCCTGATTCCCAGGCTAGGGATTCTCCACTGATTGAGAGTGATGAGGATGATGTCATCTACACTGACATACCAGTAGATATCCGGTCTATCCATCTCCCTACACCTCCTGCTAACCCACCTTCTCCATAAATTCCGATCATTACCAACCACGAGGAAATGATAAGTGCTATCGAAGAGTTCGAGAATGACATACCCACTATAACTAGCATTATCCTTGACTCGACCAATGGGTACACTCTACGACAACAAGCCTTGATTGAGGAAATCATAGCCGAGTCTGAAGTCAACCAAGCCAAGAATTCCCAAGATTATAGATTCTTCCACAATCGTCTCAATGCCTTCGCCGAAGATCTCGCTGCTCAGCTGCTACAACAAAACACTGGACCTACATCTGAAGAGCTAGAGTTCTTTGAAGAACAGAAGCGCATCTATTGGAAGATCTACGACACCCTGATCAGATCTGCGTTCCCATATTCTGTGGAGCAAAGTAAGTTTCTTCACTTATATCGCGAGAATATGTACCATGCTACTGGGAACCCTGATGCAGATGCTGATATTCGATTGATGAATAATCTTCAGGGCATACTTGATTCTATGGCTAGGAAGACCACATCGACGAAACTTCTCCTCACAGGTTTTACATTGACTGCACTATTGAGTACCACGCTCACAAAATTGCCGAAGATCTCGAGTATGTGAGTTTTGACGAAACGACGCGTGGCATCCCCTTCTCAATTCATGAAAGTGGTTTGATAGTTAACATCGCGACCTTCCTCACATATCGGATCCAGGAAATCTTTGCTGAGGATAATCCGGATGAGCATAGGCAAATATTCCACTATGGTTTGTGTGAGATATATGATATAGTCTGCAACACCTTCAAGAACTCAAATCTCACATTCACTGACTATCAAACAAAGCTCCTCCAGGATATTCATGATTCTATTCGAGAAATAAGAGGAAACGCCAGCATAGCAGATCACGACACTCTGCACCTCCAATTTCTCGGATTCATGGACTCACTTAGACAGCAACACCCTTAAAGAGAAATGATTGAAGCTGATGGATTCTCTATGGTTGATTCCTGTGGAGCTATCTCCAAGATAATTAGAGACATCACTTGGAACCTTCTGCACATGAAAAGGGTCACTGAGCAGCATCTCGATAGTTTCCCTATCTTTTCATCAGAGTATCCAAACATCGTCAACGTCATCTCTCGCCACTTTCTGAGGATCTATCCACGCAATCTCAGGGTTCCACTTCTTAGCACTTCCGACCCTGGAGGTTCCAGCACCAACTAGAATGAAGGAAGGCAAAGTCAGGCTCTCGACTTTAAAAGTAACGCTTCTCGGGAGACAACCCGTGGAATAAAGTCAGGCTCTCGACTTTAAAAGTAGCACTTCTTGGGAGGCAACCCATGGAATAAAAGTAGAAAGAAAGAGAATCCGAGAAATGAAGAAGATCTTCGACTATCCTTCACACTTGGATAAACCCAACTGTTATATAAAAAAACATCTTCTAAATACAACTCGTTTTTCAAATGAACCCCTGTTCTCAGATAAAAAGGAAAATCATTTTTAATGACAAACAAATCTTGGGTTTCGAGCATTTAAGGTACTTGCATACTACTTTTATGCATTATGCTCGAACTCGTCTAAAAACACATGATTTATATAATTGATTTGTATTAGAAAACATCTTTCAAAATCTGAGACAGTGATTTCATTTGCAAAAACAAAACCGAGTTTGTAGAAATGGTTCATCCAACGTGTTCACACTTAAGAGATCTCTTCATGAGAATGAAATTGAGATGTTGAGATAAAAATAAGCAAGTCGCTTGGAACCGAGCTAATCCTCATGAAAATCTTAGAAGAAGATCTTGGCCACATCTCCTTCTACAAATTCAGAAACTCAGCTCCTACGCAACTTACTATCTGGGGAGTATCTGATCCTTTCCTCTTTTATCTGTTTTACCATGATTCATCTTTATTTGTTTCTGTAATAATAAAAGTAGTCTATACTCTATCCTAAACTTATCACTAAGTATGGGATTCCAGCCCAAACAAAACACTTGAGAAACATTTTCTTACATGTTCAAACTCTAAGTGTGGGATTTTACAATCTCAACTCAAGAGAACATGAGGGACAATGTTCCTCTAAGTGTGGGATAGCAGGTATAGAATACCTTGGTTTGTTTTTAGTATTTTAGTTCAAAAATAGTTAACACAGAAAATGTTCCTCTAAATTTTTCAAAAATTTTCAAAACTTAAAAACCTTTTTCAAAAGAAAAACGAGTTTAATCCTCCGATTAACTCTGAATTTTGGAAGTCTTAATGTTTTTAAGAGAAGTCATTTTCAAAATAAGAATAAGTTGTCTTAAAATTTAAGGAAAATAAGTTAATAATCGCTTAAGCAAAAATGATAATTTAATAAGGACATGACTAGGCACATACAACCCATTTGCAGTGAGGACTTGAGCCTTAAAAGCATTCAATTTTAATGCTACATTGTTCATTCCTTGTGTGTGCCAATGCATGTATATCTGAATTAGAACTTGCTCTTGACTACGCTTCGAGACCACATTGGTGAGTACCATACGCGGTATAGATAAAATTAGATGACCTTGACATTCCTTAGGATTTAACCCACTTTTTAGCCTTCTCTTTCAAGCCCAAAACGCTTTCCGATGCTCAATTTTAGTATCGATGATCCGCTTAGTAAACCCTGTTGAGCCTAAACTTTTTCGTTTCATAAAACCCACATGTTCAAACCCCTACTCTCCCAAATATCCCTAAAACTTATCTTAGAATTTCTGAGGTTATGAGAAACACTTTTTAGAAACATCCCTTTGGATTGTCCCACTCCCTCGAGTTCTCCGAAAAGAAGTATCCTTGGTGTGAAAAGATGACACCATAGAAAGACTCGAAGAAGAAATATAGGAAGAAGGATTTCTACATTTAATAATCCTTGAAAATTCTCTAGCAAAGAAGTTCTGAAAGAAAAAAAGAAAATAGAAAAAAAAAGAAAAAGAAAAAAATAGTTACGAAAAAAAAAAAGCTTAGTGCTTCAAAGTATCGCCCTAAAAAGAAGAAGATTTGATCGAAGACAAAAGCTACTTTACTTTCATCCGTTTCTAAATTAAGTTTTCCGTGACCTTAGGAGTCCTAAGATAAGCAACACCCTTACACCTAAAAATTTTCACTATCCATACCCCTTAACCCTCGCAACCATTACAACCCCTGAATGTCTTGAGATAATTAGCATCGTCCTCACCTAAGTGGTGGAGATCCGATTATCGATCAAGCTTATGACGATGAGTACTACATGACTGGCTAATTGAGCGATTTCTTTGTTTAGAATGTTAGGAAACCCGAAACACTCTTGAGTGAATTGAGTGACCACTTTAGTGAGATCGCCTGGTCATGTATACTCCAAGATCACGAGATTTGGAAATATGCTTAAGGAAAGTCATTTCTTGTTTCTGAAATAATTATCTTATCTTTCCTGATGTTTTTAAAGAAAATATACGATTATGAGAAAATGATAACTTTAAGAAATGTTCTGACTCACCCCTAAAACAGATTTTTTTTAAAATATCTTTTTCATGAGGCATGGATGTGTTGCTTGAGGACAAGCAACGTCTAAGTGTGGGATACTTGATATGACCTAAAAAGTTATGTTTTTAGGCACATTATTCTACACTTATTAGACTCGTATTTGGTAAAAACATCTTAAAACATCTATTATTTACTTAAAATCAGCAAAGTGGTCTAATTACGAGCGTTGCTGTTAAAATCACCAAAAACATCCTTTTATTACGCAAAACGAGGCAAATAACGTCACCTTAAATATTCCCTTCTTAAATCACATATGAAATTGGATCTTTATTTATATTTTATAATTCTATAGGAAAATCTAAGATCGGTGGTGAAAGAATCAGAAGGAACGGATGAAAGACGGAAAAGATGTGCAGTATGGAAGCTCGCCGATCGTCATCCGGAACACGCAAAAGTCATCCACCTTCAAATTTGGAAAACTTAGTGTCATTAGAAGCGTAACGGAAAAATGAATCCAACAACGCAAGAATCAAGCAAAACGGAGCCCGAACGAAGAAGATACGGACGAACCAAGCAACCAGGGACTCAGTATATAGCAAATGGAGCACCAACCCCCCCTCCCCCCCACCTAGGTACCGTATACGGTACCCTAGGTGCTGTATACGGCCCTTAGGGTGCCGTATATGGGGGGTTTCCTCTTGTTGGGTGCCGTTTGACCCCCCTGGTCCGCTTGCCCCGTATGCTGCTTTGATGCTTGTATTTGGTGCTTAAGGACTTGTACCATGTCTACCTACCTTCTCCTATAAATAGTGGCTTCATTTCCACCATTCCACACACCTCTCATCTCATTTCTCTCATTTTCTCTCTCTAGAATAGTTTAGCATTCTCTCTCTAGCACTACTCTTAGGAGTTAGAGGAGAATTAGTAGGGTAGCTTTTGTAATATAGTTGGAATCCTCAGAGGATCTCCTTTGTAATATTGTTCGGGATATTTCGGAGCTCTGTTCGTGTAATCTTTCAGCTACTATTCAATCTACGCATTACTTTCAGTTATTCCTATCCTTATCTTTCATAATGTTGCATGCTATTATTATGTTTGATTTAGGATACATTGCCATGATTAGTGAGTAGATTAGCTATTGTGTTTGTTATGATGTAGTTAGCTTATTAATATTTGGGGTGATGCTAATTTAAATACCATTTGGATAACACCGTTATGAAACAACGGAGGTAACGTTATACGGCTTTCATTTGTATAGCGCCGGAATCATCACGAATGTGTGTAGTACGGAACGTGGAAGCTATGAAAGTCGTGGGCACAATCCGTTGTGGAATAATGATCCCAATTGTTAAATATTGAAAACCTAATGAACTATTAACTATACATTTATGATTTTAAACTAAACTATCTCCTTTCCTCCAATAAACGTGGTTAGAACCTTTAAGTCAAGGAGTCACGAACCTTAGTCAAACGGTCACTACCTATCTGTGTTGTCTTAAATTAACATGGTCTGATTTCGAAGCAATGGAAATACTGTCTACCCATCGTATAGTACACTGTGGATTAATCAGGGATTTATTGGTTTGAGATTATAATGTGAACGGGTTGTTTAGCTATCATAGATGGTTTTACTGTAATACAAGCTTACATATATTGAGTTCAGATAGCTGTAAAGTATGTAGCCCAGTTAAAGCCCTAATACGACTGAGTATCCGGTTTAGCGTTGGAAACACCTCTGGTGGAGTACAAACACGTGGAAACTACGGAAAGGTCGAAGGCTGTATACTGTGTCACATCCTAGCATAGTCTGTGATCCAGGAAAGACCGTAATACGGGTGAATACACAGTATAACTTTGGAAACACTCCTTGTGCAGTATAATCACATACAAACTGTGGAAAACCTTGTGGGTCAAAGACTGTATCACAACCGAATATCTCTGAACTCAACCACAACCATTAATGTATATTTTAATTGGTCACCACCTGTCTTAAATCTTAAATGCCTTGCCTAGCTTAAATACCTCTGTCTGTGTTAAGAAAGATCAGTGGATAAATTGCGGACTGTCGCCCTATTCTTGCACACCATCCAGAGGGTCACCTTGTTTTGTCACAAGAGACGGTGAGGAGGGTTTCAAGGCAGTCCGATCTGATCAAAATCCTGACAGCCTAGCACTCAGTGACATACTGATCAGGTTCACTTGATCAGTAGGGTGCTAGTGTTTACACCACAAGGTATCTACGTGAACGCAAGATTCAAATCTTAAAATCCGTTTTCAATAAATAAAACCCTAATACAACATCACCCCACGTAAAAGCTAGCGAAGTCATAACAAACACAAGTCCCCTTATACTTATTCAACCTACTGCTTGTTATGAACTGTTTTAATTAGTTTTAATTTTAAGTACGGACCTAAGTATAAAACCCCCACTCAAAACTATTTTCAAACCATCGCTAACTTGAACTTTCATCTCGACAAGTCGTTTCACAATACGGTTAACTCTTTTGAACGACCCTAGGTCATACTTCAGCTATACAGCTCTAGTAGAACTTAGGTCCCCAACTAAATATAAATTGATAAACTTCCACCGACGTGCTGCCATACGGTCGCGTTTGACGACGCGTGACGGTTGGTGGCGCGTCAAATTACAACTTAGTTTATCATCTATCCACTTATATTTATAATATTATATCTTATATACCTTTATCCACATGGCATTATTACAAAGCATGATATTCACACATGTTAATAGTTCAAGATGATTACCGATATTATGACCACATAAACAAAATATACTTGAATTTCTAAGCAAACATATTATTATTAGTATGAATATTATCAAATGCTTCCTATAATACGATATACTGAAGAATTTCAAGTAACAACACATAACACTGCATCTTTTAATTTCAAGGTAGAGGTTACTAAATGATGTATCTTTTCGAAACATATAACATACACTTTATTTAAAGTTATTGACAAATATCAAACATACCTTGAAGATACTAGTGGTTCCAGGTCTGTACTTAGTACAACAAAGGATCTCTTAGTATGAACAAAATACATGTGAGAATATTATCCTAACTAAAGGCTTCAGGTCTGTACTTAGTACAACAAAGTCACCAGTAGTTAAGTTAATACCCATATAGCTTTACTATTTGTCATTTTTAGTATTCAGTCATACAGTGTATGATTGTACTATCATTCAATCAATTAAGATGCATGTCATACATCATAAAATAGTAATCACAAGATAATAGACATGTAATTATCAGTTTTCTTAAATGCTTAGAAACTGTTGTATAAGTTGCCTACCAGTATATCATATGATGACGCTAATTACATTTAAACATAAATAGACAAATTATAACTTGTGGATAAGGGTGTATAATAAAATAAATATAGATGAATACCTGATAAATTAGTTGTAGTCCTAGTGTAGCTTTACTTGAACCTACTAACATATCAAACATAAGACTTAAGTTTATTATTATTAAGCTTATTCTCCTAATATACTACCATTTCCCTTTGATTTTCAGAAAAAAAAAACTTAACAATAAATAAAGTTTATTGTTATCTTTTAATAGAGGCGATTCCCCTCAGGTAACAAGCAAATTAATGCCATACGCCCCTTTTTTTTTAAAAAAAAAATAAGAACATAAAAAGTACTACTAACTATTACAAAAATACCCTTGGAAGACTAATCACTCTGGATTTCTCATTCCATTTAGTTGAACCAACGTCTCAAATCTTGCTCTGTCGAACGCCTTTGTGTATAAGTCTGCTAAGTTATCCAATGACGGAACCTTAACTAACTTTATCAAATTCTTCTCAGCACAGTCTCTAATAAAATGATGTCGAATATCAATGTGCTTAGTTTTACTGTGCTTCACCGGATTGTTGGTGATCGACATTGTTGACTCATTATCAATCATCATAGGAGTATTGGTTATGTTTAACCCATAATCCGGCAGTTGCTGTTGGATCCAAAGTACTTGAGAACAACAACTTCCAGCTGCAACATACTCAGCTTCACATGTAGAGATGGCTACCGAGCTTTGCTTCTTGCACTACCAGGATACTAATCTACCTCCTAAGAATTGACATCCTCCGGTTGTAGATTTCCTATTCTTATTGCATCCTCCATAATCCGAATCAATATAAGCTATTAAGTCTAAATCTCCATCAATCGGATACCAGAGTCCCAGCTTTGGTTTCCCTTTGAGGTAACGAAAAATTCGTTTAACAGCTTGCATATGTGACTCTTTCGGATTAGCCTGATATCTTGCGCATATACAAACAGCAAACATAATGTCAGGCCTAGAGGCGGTTAGATACATTAGTGAGCCGATCATGGCCCTATAAAGAGAAGGATCCACATCCTAATCACTCGATGTATCAGGACCAAGTCCATGATTCACTGGAATAGGAGTATGATAGATTTTACTTTCATCCATCTTAAATCGCTCTAATAATTCCGCAGTGTATTTGGATTGATGAATAAAGAATCCATCCTTCTTTTGATCAACTTGTAATCCTAAGAAGAAATTCAACTCTCCCATTGCAGACATCTCAAACTTTTTCCTCATTAGTTGTTCAAATTCTTGACACATCTTTTCATCCGATGACCCAAATATAATGTCATCAACATATACTTGAACAAGAAGAAAGTTTTTCTTCTTCCATTTTACAAACATTGTACTATCAATTGATCCTCTTGTAAATCCATTCTCAAGTAGATATGTTGATAGTGTTCCATACCATGCCCTAGGTGCTTGATGTAATCCATATAGAGCCTTATTCGAGCGATATACTCTATCTGGATAGTCAGGATCAGCAAACCCTGGCGGTTGTGAAACATACACCAATTCTTCTACTTTGCCATACAAGAAGGCACTCTTAACATCCAACTGCTAAACTTTTATCTCTTTGAATGAGGCAAATGCTAAGAATACCCTAATTGCTTCAAGCCTAGCAACTGGTACAAACACTTCATTGTAATATGTACCCTCTTGTTGATTAAATCCTTGAACCACTAGATGGGATTTATTGCGAGTAATGACTCCCCGGTCATCTCTCTTACACTTAAATACCCATCTAGTTCCTATTGAATATTCTCCCTTAGGTAGTTCTACCAATTCCCATACTTGTAATTTAGAAAACTGTAACAATTCTTCCTGCATTGCTTCTACCCACGAACTTTCCTTTAGAGCCATTTGCACATTTTTAGGCTCAACTTGTGAGATAAAGCATGAATATAGACATTGTTTAGGAATCCCTGTCTCTTTCATTGCAGTATACAAGCTTTCTAAATCTTCAGATGTACTAGCTTTAGATTGAGTCCTAGTCTGAACTGGAGTATTAACATCACCGATGATGTTTTCAACGGGATGATTCTTACTCATTCTAGAATTCGGTATCGGGTCCATTATTAACTCATTTTCTAAGTTAGTACCGATCTCTTCCAGTGAAGGCATATCTTCTAAACGTGCTGAAGATAACCTTAAGTGTTTCAAAGGAGTAAGTATATCATCAAACTTCGTTTGAAGATCATCATCTGAATCTTCTGTTCTTGAGACTTATCCTTTGAAGATTGTTGTGACCCACTTGAAGAAGCTTCACTTGACCCAACATTTGTCTTGACTCCAGAATTTTGAACACTCGATGTTGAAGTCGGACTAATATCCTCATCTCCACACAATAAATGTTCAGTTATCTCTGAATCACTGACATAGTCACTAATAGGTGCTTTAAAAGATGCAAAAAGATCAGAATAATCAAATTGCCAATCTAAGCCCTTATGTACATCAGGTATGTAGCTCGTAACTTCAATGTTATAAACTACCTCCAGACATCCCGTGACTTTGTTGAAAATTCACTTGTTTGGAGAATTCGGCATATAACCTAGGGAAAATCCTTCGTCTGCCTTTTCACCAAATTTAGCTTGATTTCCCTTTTTCAATATAGTGCAAGCAACTTCAAAGGTTTCAAATCCTTTTACGTTTGGTTTCTTATTGTTCAAAAGCTCATAACAAGTCTTGTTATGTCTTTTAACCGTAAGAACTCTATTCAGAACATGACGTGCTGTATTCACTGCTTCTGCCCAAAAGATGACCGAAAGCTTTGAATCAGCAAGCATAGTTCTTGCAGCTTCAATCAACGTCTTATTCTTCCTTTCAGCAACACCATTCTGTTGAGGTTCATAAGGTGCACTGAATTGATAAATTATCCCTTTGCTTAAGCAATAGATATCTAACGTTGAATTCTTGAACTCTGTCCCGTTATCACTATGAATACGCTTTACTCTCGTTTTATAGAAATTCTCTATTAGATCTAAGAACTCAATCAGAATACCTGGAGTTTCATCCTTAGATCCCAAAAAGAATACCCATGAGAATCTAGAGTAATCATTTGTGACAACTAGGCAGTACCATTTGCCACCTAGACTTCTCTTGCTTATTGGGCTGAAGAGATCCATGTGTAGCAATTCAAATGGCGTGGAGATAGAGTTTTCAGTCTTAGATCTGTGTGGTTTCTTTTGTTGCTTTCCTTTCATGCAAGGAACACACTTATCCTCAGACTCAAAACGTTTTTGAGTACACCTAAAACCAATCCATTTTTGGTTATGAAAGTCATCTTTCTCCAGTTTAGGTGTGCCATTCTCCTATGCCATAGTAACGCGTCTGCTTCTGAAGCTTTGGATAATAAACATGTTGACATCATTGAAGAATTAGGAACACCCATGTTGATGACATATATATCCTTCTTCCTTGGTGCCCTCATCAAAATCCATTCTTCATGAATTGTGAAGCCTGGCTTCAGGACTAAGGCTTCCTTTTCATTAAAATAAACTGGATGGCCTTTATTGTAGACTTGGGAGACACTCACAAGGTTGTGAGTTAGTTCTTCAATGTAATTCACATCCTCTAGAGTCAAAGTTTCATTTGAAACTTTTCCTTTCCCTGTTATTACTCCTCCTTTGTCTCCAGCAAAGTTAACCTTTTGCTTCAGACCTTCCTTGAAGTCCTTCAGAAGACTTCTTTCTCCTGTCATGTGTCACAAGCATCCACTGTCTACATACCACCAGCTATCCTTGTTCACAGTCTTCTCCAACACATAACAAGTTGTACACAATTGGTTTTCAAGAGGGACCCAAGCCATTACGGTCTTGGTTTGTCCCTTATCATCTACAATCTGAACTTCCTTAAAGTAACCATAACTATTCCCATCGGGAGTCTTGGTTACTTTTTCAGAAGTTTGAGGTTGTTGATGATCTGAAGTCTTAGGCCTATGAGGAGAGTGAGTAGAAAACCTCCTAGGCACATACTTAGATCCTTGTGTACTTGAAGTAGAACCACTTTCAAATTGACTATGGTTTCTACTGGGAGTCCTAAACCTCGAAGGTGTCTTATCTCTTGGCTTGTTGAAAGTATTTTCATTTAGAGTATAAGGCATTTTAGGCTTAGGTGGGGAGACACTATGATTACCATCTCTCTTCAGAATGTTTACAGGTTTGCTGCCTAATCCTAATTTAGAGCCTAACCTGTCTACAATTGAACTAGAACTGGTCGGTGTCTTTTCATTAATCACTAACTTATGTGATGCTTCCAACTTCTTATTTGGACAACAAGAAGCTACATGTCCCTTTTGATGACATTTGAAGCAAGACATCTGTTTTCGTGACTTACCAACTTTTGCATTCGCAGTCAGAGTCTTAGGCACTAAAGGATCACTAGATTGTTCCTTATAAATCTCATCATTAGTCTTGGTATCATTCATCATTCCACTCGATACAAATTGTACTTTAGTGAATTGAATCTTCTTACCATTGTCAGATGAAGGATTCTTAATAACATCCTTCTGTACCTCTGACTGTTCAGACTTATTAGTTACCTTAATTTCAGGATTTGCTTCAGTCATCTCGATGTCTACATGAGTCTTAGTGTAATTTTCATTAAATGGAGGAGGTACTTCATTGTAACCTAAACCAGTCTTATCCTTTACACTATGTTGAGCATCAAGCATTTTGTCCATCTCAGATGTTCTGTAGTTCTCTATCTTACGATTTTGCTCAACTAGCTTTATCTTATACTCAGCTAACTCCTTATCTTTATTAGCAATTGTTTGATTTAAGTCCTTTAGATTCAAATAGAGACCATCTATGATTATAGATTTTTCATTAATGGTATCTCTAAGAACAATTTTATCAGAAATATCAGACTTAATCTTATCTTTTAAGGCCTGTTTATCCTCTCCTAACCTACGCACACCAATCTTAGCCAGTTCAAGGTCGGATACTACAGTCTTACTAGATTCAGTCAACATGCTAACTTGAGAAGATAGGTTTTTGTTTGCTACAGTTAAAACACTAACCTGTGACTGCAAATCAGTAACTAAATAACAGACATCAGCAAGAGTAAGAATATCAATACATACCCTTTTCTTGTCTGTTTGAATTTCAGCCATGCGTGCTACAAAGTCATATGGACTCAAGTCTTCAGTTGAATCCATATACAACACGTCTTTATCACTTGCTTTCACTTCAGACTCAGGCACCTTCACTTGTTGTTCTACATCAGTAGGCATGTAGGACATTGACTCAGCGGTTCTCTCTTGATCGTCAATCTCAGCCATCATAGCTTCCTCAGACTGAGCTTTCCAATCATAAGATCCATCCAACTGTTTCACCACCAAGGCTTTGGAAGCAAGAGTACTTCCCGAACCTTTTTTTCCACTGCCAGCTTCTACCTTAGGTTTTTGACATTCACGTGCAAAGTGTCCATAACCCTGATAGTTAAAACACTTAATCTTGGTTTTATCAAACCCTGATCGGTTGCCAACAACCTTTCTACCAGTCTTCTTTAAGAAATTCTTCACTCTCCTTGATAACATAGCAAGTTGATCTTGAAGATCTATTTCTTCAAGATAATCAGAGTCTATCTGATCATAATCTTCATCAAAAAGAATTGGATCATTGATTTTACTCTGAATGTAGTTCTCATAAGAAACAACAAAGGAAGCAAGAACAGACAGTTGTTGTTCAGCAGATTTCACACTCATAGCCATTTTTTATGCTCCTGAGGTGATGTCTCAGATGTTTTCCCTTTTGCTTCACTATCAGATGATGTAAGGAAACACAGTTCATCATTAATCATTTCACCCTTTCCATCAGCATTACTGACTAACAAAGCAGTAGTCGAATTTGATGAAGAAGTAGAGATAGAAGATTTTCCATGGTATAGTCCCGGATCCTGAACCTGATCAGAATTAGTATCTCTAGTTTTCTTGGTGAAATCATAACCTCGGAGCTTATCAATAGCCTGCTTTAAGGTCATAGCTGCATACCTCTCATCATTATCCTTAAGCATCACACCATGCATTTCCCACTTAGACGGTAAACCTTCAATAAATTTGTCAGTTTTCTCTGTCTCAGTAGTTACAATCTCATAGTCATCTAGCTCACTCAGTAAATGGTAGAATTTGGTAGTATAAGCATCAAGATCTTCTCCCTTTAAAGCTTTAAACATAATAAACTACTTTTTGAGAAGATTCCTTCTTGCCAGCCTTTACCTGTGGACTGCCTTCACATCTTTTCTCAAGTGCTTCCCAGAGCGTTCTTGCAGTATGAAAAGATTTTAGCTGATGATTGAGCTCTTTTGGTAGACTCATCTTGATTGAAGAATGAGCCTTATTTTCAATTTCAAAAGCTTTCTTTTGCTCATCATTCATATGTTGATAGGCCACGACCACAGTAGCATTCTGGACAGTAGCAGTAGGTGCAGTGTATCCACTTTTGATACACATCCAGATAGATAGCTCATGGAATCTACAGTAAGATTCAAATCTATCCCTCCAGCTATAATAGTCTTCAAGTCTTAACAATTTAAGTGGAACATTAGATTTTCCAACCTCGTGTTCCATCTCAATCATTTACTTAAGTCAGACATCGTAACAGTTTAATTTTTTTTTAAAAAAAATCAGACTGTTATTGCGAGTTCAATTCTCGATTCGCAGGATTCGAATCGCTTCGCAGATCTCAGCTCGACTCGCAAACTTCAGTTTGCCAATCTCAGTTCGGATCGCAACAGATGTCAACTCGCAAGTGATCTCGGTTCGCAAGTGGTCTCGGTTCGCAGCTTGGTTCAACTCGCACAACTGGGTTCAGTTTGCAAGTTCAACTCAGTTCGCAGATGTTGCTGAAACCCTAATCTCAACTCGCGAAACGGCTGAAAAACCCCGATAACGAAATTTTTTGGTATTTTTACGATTGAAACTAGAAATCTCTTTCGTAAACAAACCCTAAATCGTCCAGAGAATGATTTTGATCGTTAATATGTACTAATGCACGTAAAAACAACCCGAAATCAAACGCAATGATCACAAAAACTCCAAACTTACTCGTATTTAGCCCGAAAGCTCTGATACCAATTATAAGTCCCTTGTTCTAGGATCAATAACTTTGTTATCTGTAATATTAAGGTGCGGAATTCCTTAATATATCGTTATCTTACTATAACGAATAAGTTTGTATTTGCGTTTACTAATGCTTAGCCTTAAACGATTAAACGTCAAGACCTAGCCGTTAGGATTAAGTTTTTCTCTGGATATTGAATTCGCAGGTTTCTAAAACAA
The DNA here is from genome assembly GCA_963422505.1 of Pseudognaphalium luteoalbum. Taxonomy (NCBI): domain Eukaryota; kingdom Viridiplantae; phylum Streptophyta; class Magnoliopsida; order Asterales; family Asteraceae; genus Pseudognaphalium; species Pseudognaphalium luteoalbum. Next base: position 14,245,047 of record OY730194.1, read on the forward strand.
ATGGCAAAAGTTATATTTTTCAAGAATTCAAAACATATATATATATATATATATATATATATATTACATCTCGACTCGCAGCCAGTGGGCCTGCGAGTCCAGTTCATCTCGCAGCCCAAGCCCAGCTTAGCTTTGGTTCGCTATCATTATCTGCAATCTGGGATAAAGGTCATCCAGTTCATTTTAATGAAAAGGAAGCCTTAGTCCTGAAGCCGGGATTTGTTATTCCCGAACAATTCCTAGGGCATGTCGTTGACAGTCAAGGGATACGTGTTGATCCAGCCAAGATCGAGGCCATTAAGTGCTGGGAAGCACCAACCACGCCAACTGAGGTACGACAATTCTTAGGTCTTGCCGGATACTATCGGCGATTCATTGAGAATTTCTCCAAAATAGCCTTACCTTTAACCTCACTGACTCAAAAAGACAAGAAATTTGACTGGACCGATAAACAAGAGTCCGCCTTCCAACTTCTGAAACAGAAACTCTGCAGTGCACCAATCCTGTCCTTACCCGAAGGCACCGATGATTTCGTAGTTTACTGCGATGCCTCACGCCAGGGAGTAGGTTGTGTATTAATGCAACGTGATAAAGTCCTTGCCTACGCCTCTCGACAGCTCAAAATCCACAAAAAGAATTATACCACTCATGACCTTGAACTCGGAGCTATCGTATTTGCTCTCAAAATCTGGAGACATTACCTTTATGGCACTAAGTGCACCATCTTTACCGATCACAAAAGTCTCCAACACATATTCGATCAAAAAGATCTCAACATGAGGCAACGTTGCTGGGTCGAGTTGCTTACCGATTATGACTGCGAAATTAAATACCATCCGGGCAAGGCAAACGTTGTTGCCGATGCCCTTAGCCGAAAAGAACGTTCAAAACCCCTTCGTGTTCGAGCCCTTGGTTTAACCATTCACAATGATCTCACCACTCAAATCCACACCGCTCAACTCGAAGCGTTCAAAAACGAAAATATCAAAAACGAGGCCTTGCGAGGCATGGAAAAACAATTAGAAATCAAACCCAACGGAACCCGATACTTCTCCAACCGAACCTGGTTACCAAACTTTGGAAACCTACGAAATTTGGTGATGGATGAAGCTCACAAATCTCGATACTCTATACATCCTGGTTCCGACAAGATGTATCACGACATTAAACAACGGTATTGGTGGCCCAACATGAAAGCTGACATCGCCACCTATGTTAGTAAATGTTTAACATGCGCCAAGGTTAAGGCCGAATACCAGAAACCCTCCGGGTTGCTACAACAACCCGAGATACCTCAATGGAAATGGGAAAACATAACCATGGACTTCATCACGAAACTACCGAAAACACCGAGCGGTTACGATACCATTTGGGTGATCGTTGATCATCTCACGAAATCTGCCCATTTCCTAGCTATCAAAGAAAACGACAAGATGGAGCGTCTGGCAAAAATCTACATCAAAGAGGTTGTGGCACGACATGGCATTCCCATTTCAATCATCTCAGATAGAGATAGCCGCTTCACCTCTCGATTCTGGCAAACACTTCAATGAGCCCTCGGTACTCGCCTCGATTTGAGTACTGCTTATCATTCGCAAACCGATGGTCAGAGTGAACGGACCATTCAAACCTTAGAAGACATGCTACGAGCTTGCGTAGTTGACTTCGGAAACACATGGGAAAACCACCTACCCTTGTGTGAATTTTCCTACAACAACAATTACCACACCAGCATTGATGCTGCACCGTTCGAGGCACTTTATGGGAGAAAGTGCCGATCACCCATTTGTTGGACCGAAATCGGCGATAGCCAACTCACTGGTCCTGAAATCATCCATGAAACAACCAAGAAAATCGTGACTATTCAAAACCGGCTGAAAGCCGCACGTGATCAACAGAAAAGCTATGCTGACGTGAGACGCAAACCACTCGAGTTCCAGGTTGGGGATCGAGTACTCTTAAAAGTATCACCTTGGAAAGGTGTTATTCGTTTTGGCAAACGCGACAAACTAAACCCCAGGTACATCGGACCTTTTGAGATTCTTGAAAGAATTGGTCCGGTGACATATCGACTGCAGCTACCACCACAACTTAGTAGCGTGCACAATACATTCCACATTTCTAATCTGAAGAAATGTCTGTCTGATGAGACACTTGTAATCCCGCTTGATGAAATCCACATTGATGACAAACTCTATTTCTTCGAGGAACCTATTGAAATCATGGACCGTGAGGTCAAACGCTTAAAGTAGAGTCGTATTCCCATCGTTAAAGTCCGGTGGAATTCTAGGCGCGGTCCCGAATTCACGTGGGAACGGGAAGACCAAATGCGACTGAAACATCCACATCTATTCTTAGATACCTCACAGACCACAACAGCAAGCTAATTTCGGGACGAAATTCTCCTAACAGGGGGAGGATGTGACACCCGACGATTTAGGGTTGCTGATTAACCTACTAGAATCCCTAATTACGTGTGTTTAGTTTAGTATTAGGCTAAATACTTGTAATTACTTGTAACTATTTGTATATTTATGTGAATATACACTCCCGTAATTGATTTATATTACGCTACGTAATTAGTTGTAATTACGTTTACGCAAATTAGTGAAATTGTGCAAAACAACCGGACGGAGCCCGACACTGTATAACTACGACGTTGGTGAAAACATTTCTATAAATAACTTAAATCTATTTTTCGAAGTTATTTATCATATATTATTATTTTAATATAATAATACACGAAAAACCTAGACATTTCGATTAAAACGTCTCAAACGCAACGTAAACGCGCAAACTGAACCCGACAACCAAACGAAACCCTAATTAATATTTTGACAACTTGATTTAAGTATTTTAATAACACTTCAATGAAAAATAATCCCATTTATACCGTTAATTTAAACGACTTAAAATAACGCTACGCGATTAAACCTCCGTACAACGAGCACACAAATCGAGACCAATAAATTAACAGAACGTTTTATAAGTATTTTCAAGTATTTAAAATAAATATCTCAAGTGAAACTATCAAGATTTAATTTCTATTAAAAACGCGTACTTAAAACGATTAACGTATATATAAACACCGAAACAAACGAGGAAACGAACACCGCACGAGCACAAATCGGATAAACAAGAAAATGACGAAAATGCCCTTGGTGGGACCACATGGGGGCCGGCCACCCCATGTGCCACCTCTTACTTCACCCACTTATTTTACATGCAAAACTTAATGATTAAACCCTTTCCTACTTCCACTAGATTCTCATGCAACCATTTCATTTCACACTCCATCTCACTTTCACTCTATCATTTTCTCTCTATTCTCTCTCTCTCAAAATCTCCAGATTTTTAACACCACAACAAACCACCACCATCACCAAGAACAACCACTATAAACCAGCAAGTCACCACCATCAACCACCAACAAATTCCTTAACTATTTGTAATAATAATAAGCTCAAGAACACTAACACCATCATCTCATCTTATCTCCATCAAAATCTTTGTAAGAAACCTTCTCTCTCCTTCCATTATACTTATTATGATGTTATAAGGCTCATCTAACTTGACTATGTCCAAATACCTTGCTAAAATACATTTTTATGATTTATATACAAAGAGTACACAGTCTGTCCAGAAAATCTCAGCCCACTAAAAATGTCATATCTTGGGTTCTAGAAAGAGTTAGAAGATTCAGTTTTTTTTTAAAAAAACTTGCGTATTGAAAAGATATACAACTTTCATGTTTTACGTTTTTACCAGATCCATACGTATTTTTGTCTATAAGCTGATTTGTGGGACTGGTCTGGGTGAAAACAGAATCTGTGCAACGCATTGCTATTTATTTTGTTTCTCTATGAAGATGAGACTTAAAACTCTTAGAAAATATATGTTAGATACTAGATACATAGAAGATCAATTGGTAAAATTTGTGAGACTTGATTTGGAACAGAAATTAGTAAGACTGATGGCGAAACAAACCGACAAAAGTCAAAATTATGAAATCTTGAAGTTTCGGGCTTTTATAAGAACCGACACTTTTAGTGAATTTGGACATGAACCGACAATTTATTTGGACTCTATAAACTGATATTTGGGTTGGGTGAAAGTTTCGGGTCAAACCGAGTAAGTTTGACCAAGTCAACAAAAGCGGCCCGATTTCTAAAAACTTACTATATTTGGAAAATGGTAACAAAAACGAGTTTGGGTAACTTAGTTAGTAACTTAGACCAAAAACTAATTTTAGAAAGTTTCCCGAATGAAAAACCGACACTTGATTACACTTGGCTAAAAATGGAAATCTGGCCAGACCTTAGTGTCGCATGACCTGCGACACTACCTGCGACACTACCTAAGTGTTGCTAATTAGTGTCGCTACTTATTTAAAAATTGATTTGAACCTGCGACACAAGACTTAGTGTCGCTACCTTGCGACACTCACTGCGACATTGACCCTAGTGTCGCATGACCTGCGACACTCGCATACACTACGACACTTACCCTAGTGTCGCATGACCTGCGACACTGACCCTAGTGTCGCTACTAGTGTCGCTAAAGACAGGAAGTATGAAACTTGTTTTTTTCACTAAGTATTGAACTTGGGTAACAACTTATAACCACTCATGATACATACTATAACAATGTATACAATAACACAAACTCGATAATAATGTCTTAAAGAATTATTATTTCAAACCTTCACCAACGGGCCGTAAACGTTTTTGATAAACGAACGTGAACTACTATTTGGACATACTAGTTGATGAACTAGCTTTAGGTGGACATAAACCCCCCACCTACCCGATTGGCTTAAGTGGACATTAACCTCCACTTATACAATCGCTATAGATGGTCTTTTGAGACATCTACTTATACAACTCATACGTTTATGGCGTTAGGAGGTTGCACACGGGAACGAGAACACCCACTACTTGCTAATATTTGATATTGCTTGCTACCTGCTTATCTCTGGTGAGTTTTATAGCCCCTTTTTACTGTTTTTCACTGGGTGAGAATACATACAACTATTTTATAAACTGCTTTATGATCACAAGTACTGGAAATAACTTTTTTTTGTACGGATTGCATGAGACCTGAATAATCCATTAAAGTCCTCTACCCATCATAGTCATTAAAATTTGTGCGTGAGTATTATTGGATAGATCTATCAGGGTTTGTCAAACCTCGTCCGGGCTAGTCGCGCTAGCCAACCCACGGGCGCAGTATTACTTGTGATTTAGAAGTGTATCAGATTAGTACACTTACCGGAGGCAAACAACGTTAAGCTTGACTATGAGACTCATGCAAGTGGTATACTTATATTGCTGTATGCAATACTTTTACTTGTCGTTGGTTAACGATACTTTTACTTATCATTGACGAATGATGCAAAACTTGTGAAATCTTGTGGATCATATTAGCAACTGATTACTTAACAAACCTATGAACTCACCAACTTTATGTTGACCTTTTAGTATGTATTTCTCAGGTAACCCGCCGCAGTAGGAAGCTTTTGGAAAGCTTAGCTTGAGTCGCATTGTTTTCAAAACATCAAGAGATTAGATTGCATGTAGTTGTATTTTGTAAATTCAGTAATGTATTAGAAATCTATAAACGGTTTATGCGAACTCCTGATATATTTTAATTATTGTAATGTAACTATTTTTCAAACGTCTCATATAGTGGTCGTTTGATTTAATTTTTGTGTTGTGATATTTAATTTGGTCGGCGCCCCCATGACACCTCCTACTTCCGCTGCCATGTGTTTTGGGGGTGCGACACAAACCATTGTACTTCAAGGGCACGGAAGGTGCCATTGGTTTGATTAAGTGGATGGAACGTATGGAATCCGTCTTCAGTCTCTGCAACTGTACTGAATATAGCAAGGTTAAATTTGATGCTTACACCTTTCAAGAAGGTGCACTTACGTGGTGGAATACCCACGCCAACTCTGTGGGCATCGAGATAGCAAACCAATTTCCTTGGACTGAATTGAAGAAGAATGTAAGGGAAAAATACTATCCCGAAGAAGAACTGCATCGGTTGGAGGAAGAGTTCTGGCACCTGACTGTGCAGGGAACTGATTTTGCTGGGTATACTACCAAATTCCATCAATTTGCTTTGTTATGACCGGGTTTGGTCGATCCGGAGGAAAATTGCATCAAGAGATACATCCGCGGCCTCCCGGAGAATATCCAAGGGAATGTCACCTCATCTAAGCCAACCACTATTGAGAGTGCAATCCGGTTGGCACACAAACTTATGGCACTAATCATCAGCTGTGAGACACCTCTCCTATCACCAACAACAAACGCAAATCTACTGAACACAACGACCAGCCAAAACAAGAAACCCAATGCCATCCAAGCTTATACCTCCAACACCGAACCCAAATGCGGGTATACTGGGAGCAAACCTTATTGTTCCAAATGTAAACGCCACCACGAGGGTCAATGCAATACCCCTTGCAACAATTGCAGAAGGTACGGGCATTTGACCAAAGATTGTCGAGCTCCCAAATCCAACAACAATACCTCCAACAACAACAACACCAGGCCACCAAGAGCCTGCTTCGAATGTGGGAACACCGGGCACTTCAGGAATCAATGCCCAAAGCTGAACAACAACAACAACAACAACAACATGAGAGGTAGAGCCTTCGTACTCAACTCTGGGGACGCCCGCGAAGACCCTAATGTGGTCTCGGATATGTTCCTCCTCAACAACTTAACTGCTTCTTTTCTATTTGATACTGGTGCTGATAGATTCTTTATTTCTAATGAATTTTACCCATTGCTTGACATCACCCCTGTTGCTATAGATGTTAAGTACACTGTAGAACTAGCAAACGGTAAACTCATAGAAACCGATAGTGTGATACCTAATTGAACTTTAAACCTAGCCAACGAAACCTTTTCAATCGATCATATGCCCTTTGAAATCGTAAGTTTTGACGTCATCATTGGTATGGACTGGTTGTCCAGACACCTAGCCGAAATCATTTGTCACGATAAGATCGTTCGCATCCCTCTTGGCGTCGGTAGGACCTTGGTCATACAGGGGGAGACCGGTTGGACGAGACTAAACATCATCTCTTGTCTGAAAACCTGAAAATTTCTGAGAAAAGGTTATCCGGTAATCCGCGCGCACATCATGGAGAAAAAGTCGGAGGAGAAGCGACTTGAGGATGTGCCAATCGTTCGGGACTTTCCAGAAATTTTTCCTGAAGAACTGCCTGGTCTACCACCACCAAGACAGGTTGAGTTCTCAATCGATCTTGTGCCAAGTGCTGCACCCGTGGCTCGAGCACCATAAAGATTAGCCCCATCCGAACTTCAGGAGCTGTCCACCCAGTTACAGGAACTCCTGGACAGAGGGTTCATTAGACCGAGTTCTTCACCTTGGGGAGCACCGGTCTTATTCGTGAAAAAGAAAGACGATTCTTTCAGAATGTGCATCGATTACCGAGAGTTGAACAAGTTGACCGTCAAGAACCGATATCCATTCCCTCGTATTGATGACTTGTTTGACCAACTTCAAGGGTCGAGTATTTATTCAAAGATCGATCTTCGGTCAAGTTATCATCAACTTCGATTTCGCAACACCGATATTCTGAAAACTGCATTCCGAACTCGCTACGGGCACTACGAATTTCAAGTAATGCCTTTTGTTTAACAAACGCACCGGCTGTATTCATGGACCTTATGAATCAGGTGTGCAAACCTTACCTTGACAAGTTTGTCATTGTCTTCATCGACGAAATTCTTATTTACTCGCGCGACGAAAGTGAACATGCGCAACATCTCAGAACTATCCTAGAGCTACTCAGACACGAGGAGTTATATGCCAAATTCTCCAAGTGTGGGTTCTGGATACAATCCGTTCAATTCCTTGGATATGTTGTTAATATTCAAGGAATCCACGTTGATCCATCGAAAATCGAAGCTATCAAGTGCTGGCAAGCACCAACAACTTCAACCGAAGTACGCCAATTCTTGGGTCTTGCTGGGTACTATCGGCGATTCATTGAAAATTTCTCGAAAATAGCTCAACCACTCATGACACTGACTCAGAAAGACAAAAATTTTAATTGGACTGATAAACAAGAGTCAACATTTCAACTTCTGAAACAAAAACTTTGTAGTGCCCCTATCCTATCATTACCCGAAGGCACCGATGACTTCGTGGTATACTGTGATGCTTCTCACCAAGGTCTCGGTTGCATGCTGATGCAACGAGACAAGGTCATTGCCTACGCCTCTCGACAGCTGAAAATTCACAAAAACAACTACACCACTCATGACCTCGAACTTGGAGCTGTTGTCTTCGCTCTCAAAATATAGAGACATTATCTCTACGGCACTAAGTGCACAATCTTTACCGACCACAAGAGTCTCCAACACATATTCGATCAGAAGGATCTCAACATGAGGCAACGTCGGTGGGTCGAGTTTCTTACCAACTACAATTGCGAGATCAAATACCATCCGGGTAAGGCAAATGTTGTTGTCGATGCCCTCAGTCAAAAGGAACGATCGAAACCACTTCGAGTCCGAGCCCTTAGTATGACCATTCACAATGATCTAAACATTCAGATTCTCGCTGCTCAACTTGAAGCTCTGAAACCCGACAACGTCAAAAATGAAGCCTTGCAAGGCATGGATAAACTATTCGAAACCAAACCTAATGGGGTTAGATACCTTTCTAACCGAATCTGGTTGCCTAATTTTGGGAGCCTGCAAGACTTGATGATGGATGAAGCTCACAAGTCCAAATACTCTATCCATCCGGGATCCGACAAAATGTACCACGACATCAAAGAATTTTATTGGTGGCCGAATATGAAAGCTGAAATTGCCACATACGTCAGCAAGTGCCTTATTTGCTCGAAAGTCAAAGCCGAGTATCAGAAACCTTTTGGTTTACTCCAACAACCAGAGATTCCTCAATGGAAATGGGAACAAATCGCCATGGATTTCATAACCAAACTACCAAAATCATCGAGCGATTGCGATACCATTTGGGTAATCGTGGATCGTCTCACAAAGTCTGCTCATTTCCTCGCAATCAAGGAAACCGATAAAATGGAGCGCCTCACACGAATTTACATCAAAGAGATCATTTCTCGACACGGCATTCTAATCTCGATTATCTCAGATAGGGATAGTCGCTTCACATCTCACTTTTGGCAATCACTTCAGAAATCATTGGGTACCCGTCTTGACATGAGTACCGCATACCACCCTCAAACTGACGGCCAAAGTGAACGAACGATTCAAACACTGGAAGATATGCTACGAGCCTGCGTAGTTGATTTCGGTGTAAACTGGGAAAATCACCTACCATTGTGCGAGTTCTCGTACAACAACAGTTATCACTCCAGCATTAAGGCTGCACCTTTTGAGGCACTGTACGGTCGTAAGTGCCGATCACCCATCTGTTGGACCGAAGTGGGTGACAGTCAACTCACTGGTCCTGAACTCATCCACGAAACAACCGAGAAAATCTTCGAGATTCAAAACAAATTCAAAGCCGCACGTGATAGTCAGAAAAGTTACGCTGACGTGAGACGCAAACCACTCGAATTCCAGGTTGGGGATTGAGTACTACTCAAAGTTTCACCTTGGAAAGGTGTCATTCATTTCGGAAAGCGCGGGAAGTTAAATCCCAGGTACATTGGGCCATTCGAGATCCTCGAGAGGATTGGTGCAGTGGCATATCGATTGCAGCTGCCACCCGAGCTCAGCAGCGTGCACCCCACTTTTCACATTTCTAACTTGAAGAAATGTCTGTCTGATGAGACACTTATTATTCCACTCGATGAAATTCGTATCGATGACAAACTTCATTTTGTTGAAGAACCCGTCGAAATCATGGACCGTGAGGTCAAACAACTCAAACAAAGTCGTATTCCCATCGTCAAGGTTCGGTGGAATTTGTGGCATGGTCCGGAATTCATTTGAGAACGGGAAGACCAAATGCGACTCAAGTATCCTCAGATATTCCCTGAAGCTACTTCCAACATGACTTCGAACTAAATTTCAGGACGAAATTCTCCTAACAGGGGGAGAATGTGACACCCGCCAAATATGGACTACTAATTAGTACCTAATCAACTGTAAATACATGTAATTATTTATGTGTTAGGCTAATTAATGTATCAAAATATATATATTGTGAAATATATACAATTATGTGATTTGACTAAATCGTACGCAATTCAAATCGAATGTAATCCGATTCAATTAATATGGACGTTGGTGAAAAATTTTATTAAATAAAATAACATTATTTAATGAAACTATTATATCCACAATATTATTTTGATAATATTTCAACTCAAATTTGTATCGTACAAATAACGACAACGCGATTAAAATGTTGAACGCGTAAGACAGAACGAAACAAGTTAAAGTTATATTTTATAACTCAATTATTAAGTATTTGATGAAATACTTCAAGTATAATATTGAATAAACATTCGTATTTTAAAACGTATATTTAATCATACAAAAATAATTATTTAACATTTAAACGATCGGGAAAATGAACACCGCACAGAACGCGAATGCACGGGATTAAAAATTGGAGACCCACACTTCGGTGGGCCCCCACCTAACCGGCCAAGAAAGGGGAGGGACATCACCCCCTCACCCTTTCACTTATTTAAACACACACACTCACATATCTACCTTTTTCTCTCTCTTTCTTCTCTCTTTCAAACACCACCACCTTCAACCACCTAAAAACACCACCAAATCACCTTCAATCACTCCACTCCTTTGAAAGAAAAGAACCACGGCGTCACGATCTACGATTCTATCTTTTCGGATTTCTCTCGCGACGATTCGTAAGTTTCCGACAAATCTCGAAACTCTTAGATTTTGTTCATTTTCACTTGTATGTTGTTAATCTAAGCTAGAAATGTCCAAATATATGTTTAAAACTCGATTTCGGAACATTCTCAGAAAGTGTCGGTTTTGACCATTTTAAAGAAAACGACCTCTCGAACACAACCAACACAAACAAATAATTTTTATGAGCTCTAGTAACCATTCTAAAGCTTGGGTAAAAGTATCGGGTCAAATCGGGGTCGTTTGACCAAAAACCCGAGCCTCAAATTCGATCAGGCCCTTAGTGTCGCTAAAGGCTCATATCCTATAGCGACACTAGCCTAGTGTCGCTAAACCCCATTTAGTGTCGCATATAGCGACACTGACCCTAGTGTCGCTACCCGATTGAATGTTGCAGATAGCGACACTAAACCTAGTGTCGTCTAAAATCAATTTGTGTCGCATATAGCGACACTGACCTTAGTGTCGCTAAAAATCCATTGAATGTCGCATATAGCGACACTGACCCTAGTGTCGCTACCCGATTGAATGTTGCAGATAGCGACACTAAACCTAGTGTCGTCTAAAATCAATTTGTGTCGCATATAGCGACACTGACCTTAGTGTCGCTAAAAATCCATTGAATGTCGCATATAGCGACATTGACCATAGTGTCTCCTTACTAGTGTCGCATGTAGCGACACTAGCCCAGTGTCGCTAAAAACAGAAAGTTTACAAATCATTTTTATACTAAGTGTCAAACTTGTATAACTTCAAACACTCATACGATACGACTTTTAAAACACATCGGGATACGTTTATGAACTTAACACTTCAAAATCATAATAATAATGAGATTATTATAGCAACCAATCACCAACGGGCCGTATACGTTTTCAAACATAATCAAATCAACCAAATCGTAGTAATTTGGACATTCTAGTTGGACGAACAACTACAAAGGTAGTCTTTATAGAAACCTACTCACGTTTATAACCATCGCGTGTCATGGACACCCTCAGGTTACAAGTCTTCAGACATCGAATTCTCGGCTAATCAAATTGTTGAGTCACTGATCGCTGAACTCAAGTGGTCACTGATCACAAGGATTAAGGGGGAGATTATGTAGGAGATTGTTGAGTCATTAATCGCTGATAAATGAAGTCACTGATCATGCTATATGTTCACAGTCTCTGATCTTCTCAATAATGTTCCATGAAGAAAATTATTCAAGTCAAGCTCCTGTTGCTGAAGGTCTCTAAGTCGCTGATCATATGTTAAAACCAGTAGATGAAGATCTTATCAAGATAAAAGACTCAACTATGTGTGTCGCTGATACTCATCTATCAGCGAGAGTCTCCAAGTCTTCTTGAGTTCTCTCTTCTGCTGAATAAAAGAAGTCACTGAAGATTAGCTGTTCAAGTCATTCTTTAGAGCATGTTAGCTCGCATCGAGAATGAGGAGAATTGATGTTTCTATCAGTGACTGCAGCATTAAATGCCGCATTAAATAAGAAGTTGACATTCGGCGTTATTACAGCGCAGCACGTGTTCCTCGAAACTTGAAAAGAGTAACGTGGAAGCATTTGATTGGTTTATGGTACAAGGTGATATTTCCCAAGACAGAATGTCGTGCCATGATGTATCACATCTCAACTACCTCACCAATCAAGCAGCGACACGTGTCCTTCAGATCCGGAAATTAAGGATTTCAGCGTCTATAAATAGCGTAGTATGTTGTACTTCATTTTGTGTCGATTACTTGTATTGTCACTTGTTTGTCAGTGACTAGTTTGTCTAAGATACATGTAACACCAGCGAGTAAACTAGTAGCGTGTTTGTCCACTACTGCTCATCTCCTTTGTAATAGCTGTATTGTTTGATTTGGATTAGCTTTGGCTAATCTATTCCGCAATCAACAAGAGATAAATTTTATTAATAAAAGAATTTATCTTTCAGCTAGAATTGCATCAGCAACTGAACTGCTTATCTTACTTATATATATTTGTGTTCATATTGCTGTCACTTTAATACGGTTAAAAACTTGCTAAACAAGCTAACCCATTATAACAGAAAAGTTTTTAATTGTATTCAACCCCCCCTTCTACAATTAACTCACTGTTAACGATTCACAATCACTAACATAATAGTGATTAGGGACTCACAATTGGTATCAGAGGAGAGTTGGTTTAAATATAATTAAATCAGATCTGCAATGGAATCGGTTAAATACAGTTGTGTTGATTCTGAGTACCAGAAGGGAAATGGCTCCACTACCTAACCACCGGCTTTTGATCCATCTAGAATTGAAACCTGGATGTCCAGGATGATGATGTTCTTAGATCTTGTTGATGATCGTCTTTGTGCTATAATTACTAATGGTCCATACACCCCAACTACTATTGTTCCTGCAGTTGCAGCTACTTCAACTACTCCTGCTATACCTGAAATGGTTATGCCCAAAAGGGAGGAACAGTGGTCAGATGAAGATAAACGTATGGTAAGGCTAGATAAACAAGCTAAAATTTACATAAGCATGGCACTTCCTGATGAAGTGTTTGAGTCCATTAGATTGTGCAATACAGCGAAACATATGTGGGATACTCTTAGAAACATATATATTGGAACTCCTGATATAATTCGCTGTAGAGAAGTTAATCTAACTCGTCAATATGAACTGTTTGCTATGGAACCCAATGAATCACTGGCATCTACCTATACTAGATATCAAGCTTTAATTAATAAAATGGAAAAAGCAAATATAGGAAAGGACCAGAGATTTGTTGTCGAAAAGTTTCTAGAATTACTACCTAGGAAAATCTGGGGAACCATTGCAACATGCATAAGACAAAGAAATGATTATAACTTTCTCAATCTGACTCAAGTTTATGGAATTTTAATTAATTGGGAACAATCTGAGAAACTAGCTGATCAAGGTGAGCACATTCGTGCTGCACTAGGAGGACAAAAGATTTCTAATGCCCTTGTAGCTGAGCTTGATGAAGCTGACCAAAAGCAGAAAGCAAAGCTCACCAAGATGAGCTCTAAGTCTCTGATCGCTGAAGAAGAAGGCAATGTCGCTGATGATCAGTCAGAAGTCAGCTATGACGAAGGACTTGAGAAGCTAGAGAGAGATATGGCCATGATGGTTGCTAACTTCAGAAAGAACAGCAGATTCAACAGATCTGCTAGTGCTTCATCAAATGAGGTTTCTAAATCAAAAAATGCTACAAATGTGGCAAACCTGGCTATTTTGCAGCTGAATGCAGGTCGAAAGCTGTCAACTCTTTCGCTGATCAAAAACCCAGCTTCAGAAATGACAAGTACAACAAGTACAAAGCAAAGTACAAGAAGCTGAAGGAATTGTCCAAGTCAAAGAAAAAGAATAAAGGATTTATTGCTGAAGAAGGATCGATCAGTGACTCTGACTCAACTTCATCATCTGATGAAGAAGAAGCCATGATCTGCATGGACAGGGATTACTGCCTGATGGCTGACGATGCTGCTTTTCATAAAGACATCAAAGAAGTAGCACAGAAATGTTCAGCATCTGGCTGGGATCCAGAGACTCTCTACAAGGTACATTGTTTTAAGTCAGCATCAGCTACTGAAAAAGATTTAATCTTTGAAACTTTGATAGTTGACTTATCAAATGCTCATGACATTCAGAAAAGACAAGAATGTATGATCAGTGACTTAACATCTCAACTTCAACTTCAAGAAGAAAATTTGTTAAAAATAAAGAATCTTACACTTGATCTTGATGCACAAATACATGCAAACCAAAAATGCATTCAAGAAAAAGTAACATTTGAAACTAAATTTTTACAACTCAATGAAGTGATGAAGTCATGGTGTAGATCTGCATTAAAAGTGAATCAGTGCATAAGTAATCAAATCCCAAAACAAGTTAAGGCTATTCTGGGAGGTGATTATGAAACTACTGCTGCTCTCGCTGATGCAACCAAAGTTGATCAAGTATTCAATCCTGATGAAACATTCTCAGAATTAGTCTTTGACCCAATGTCAACTATCAGTGAGCCTAAACCAAATTACTTTGTAAGAAGCTCATAGGTTACTAATAGTTATGATATTGCTGCAAGTATTAATGAACTAGAGAAACTAGAAATTTATGAATCAACTACTTGCACTGCTCTTGTCAAAACTATCACTGATGACCAAGAATCTATCAGTGACCTCACTTCTGACACTCCAGTCACTGATGACTTCATTATCAGTGACTTGAAGTCAAAGAAGCAAAATGAGGTAGTAAACCTGAGAACTTCTATGTCTTTGTCCAGTATGAACAATAAGTCAAAGAAATCTAAGTCCACAAATAAAAAATGTTACAAATGTGGAAGTAGACACCATGTGTCATCAGATTGTTCATCATCTCAAGTTTCACTCAGTCAACCATCATCAGTATGTCAGCACGTGGTATCTAAATGTTCAGCTACATCATCTTCAAAATCACAATTAATCAGTGAGCATTCAGATACTATTGATGCAAGCTTGTGGAAGCCTGAACCAAAGGCTGACCACCATGAACCCATCTCAGGATAGGTTCATCAATTGAACTAATTGTTTGTGTGTGATGCAGGGCATTCTCAGAGAGACAATTTGGTATCTGGATAGTGGTTGTTCCAGACATATGACCGGATGTAAGTCCTTGCTCAGTGACTACCAGGATGAAAGAGGTCCTGATGTAGTGTTTGGTGATAACAACATTGGTAAGACCAGAGGGTATGGGGTCTTGACCAATGGTAATGTTATGTTTAAGAAGGTGGCATATGTTGAAGGACTGAAGCATAATCTATTAAGCATTAGTCAGTTCTGTGATGCCAAAAATAAAGTGTTGTTTGATCATGAAGCTGGAGTTGTTTACAACAAGAATGGAAGCGTTGTCCTGGCTGCTCAAAGAAAAGGCATTACATATGTAGTCAATATGGACTCAGCACAATCAGGAACATGCTTTTATTCCAGAACCGTTTCAGAAGAAAAATGGTTATGGCATAAGCGTCTTTCTCACCTGAACTTCAAGGCCATCAGCAAGCTCAGCAAGAATGACTTGGTAAATGTTCTTCCAAAGCTTACTTATGACAAAGACAAGCTTTGTTCAGCATGTGAGAAGGGAAAGCATCACAGCTCTTCATTCAAAAGCAAACAAACATCTTCAGTGACAGAATGTTTTCAACTGATGCATATGGATCTGTTTGGTCCAGTGAGTTCTCCCAGTCTTGGTGGTAAAAGGTATTGCTTGGTAATTGTGGATGAATATTCCAGATATACTTGGGTATTCTTTCTCAAAGCCAAAAGTGATGCAACACAGGAAATCATATCCTTTATCAAAAAGATGGAAAACTTAAATGGTTGTTCAGTTAAACATTTAAGAAGTGATAATGGCACTGAATTTAGAAATGTTGACCTTGAAAGTTTCTGTGATTCAAAAGGTATTTCTCAAAACCTCTCTGCACCAAGAACACCTCAACAAAATGGTGTTGTAGAGAGGAGAAATAGAACCTTGATTGAATCAGCAAAGTCAATGCTCATAGATGTTGGTCTTAAGACCCATTTCTGGGCTGAAGCAGTTAACACTGCCTGCTACACTCAGAATAGGTCTCTGATTGTCAAGAGACATGATAAGACAGCCTATGAGGTGTTAAGGGGGAGAAAACCTGACATAAGTTTTCTTCATGTTTTTGGCAGTACCTGCTATGTCTTAAACAAGAGAGATCACTTAGGAAAGTTTGATCCCAAAGTTGATGAAGGTATATTTGTTGGTTACTCAATCATTTCAAAAGCTTTCAGAGTTTATAATAAAAGAAGGGAATGTATTGAAGAATCAATGGATGTTACCTTTGATGAATCTTATGATAAATCACTCACTGATCCCAAAGACTATGAAAATCTTATTTTTAATACAATCAGTGATGACAAGCATGAGATTCATCCATCAGATTCTGAAAGGGAAGATGATGTCCCTGAAGGCACTTCTGGCTCTACTTTAGCTAAGAATGATTCAGGAACTTCATCTTTGCCTATTGATATCCCATCATCATCATCTCATCATCTGCATCAAAATGATAACACTCACTGTCCAAATCAAAGCTTAAACATTAATCATGCTTCTAATGCTGATGTGTGTGGTGGATCATCTCTGAATAATCAAGTCACTGCTGAACCTCAACGAGTGACTAAATGGACTAGACATATTGATAATCAATTGATTATTGGTGATCCACAATCCAAGGTCCAGACCAGATCAGCATCTGCTAACTTCTGTTTGTTTGTAAGCTTTGTGTCACTGATTGAGCCCAAGAAAATTGATGAGGCACTCACTGATCATCACTGGATAGCTGCCATGCAAGATGAGCTATCTCAGTTTGAAAGGAATAAAGTATGGAAGTTAGTACCTCAAGTATCTGGGAAATCTGTGATTGGAACAAGATGGGTGTTCAGAAACAAGATGGATGCTGATGGTGTTGTGATAAGGAATAAGGCCAGACTGGTTGCACAAGGTTACTGTTAGCAAGAAGGAATTGACTAAGATGAAACCTTTGCACCAGTTGCTAGGCTTGAAGCAATCAGGCTGTTCTTAGCATATGCAGCTCACAAGAAGTTCAAGGTATACCAAATGGATGTGAAAAGTGCCTTCTTGAATGGAAAGCTGCAGGAAGAAGTGTATGTGAAGCAACCACCTGGATTCACTGATCCCAAGCATCCAGGTTATGTCTATAAGCTGGAAAAATCTCTATATGGACTAAAACAAGCTCCCAGAGCCTGGTATGACACTCTCTCTACTTTCCTAACTAAATGTGGGTATGTCAGAGGTAAAATTGACAGCACCCTATTTCTCAAGAAGGATAAGAGAGATGTTATATTGGTCCAAATTTATGTTGATGATATTATTTTTGGGTCTACTAACAATGACTTGTGCAAGGAATTCAGTGACCTCATGACTAAAAGTTATGAAATGAGCATGATGGGTGAACTAACATTTTTCCTTGGTCTGCAAATAAAGCAAACCAAGACTGGTATCTTTATAAATCAAGGAAAATATGTTAAAGATTTATTAAACAAATTTGAATTCACCAACTGCTCATCCCTTGCTACCCCAATGTCATCTGCAGTAAAATTACATGCTGACCCTGATGGTAAATCTGTGAACATCACTGCTTATAGAGGAATGATCGGGTCACTGCTGTATTTAACTGCTAGTAGACCAGACATTATGTTTGCTACTTATCTATGTGCTAGATATAAAGCTGATCCAAAGGAATCCCATTTGCTCGCTGTCAAAAGAATATTCAGATATCTGAAGGGTACACCAAATCTTGGTCTCTGGTACCCATCTGGTTCAGATTTCTCACTGAAAGGATATTCAGATTCTGATCATGCTGGATGCAAAATGGACAGAAAGAGTACCTCTGGTAGCTGTCAGTTTCTTGGAGAAAAGCTTGTAAGCTGGTCAAGCAAGAAACAAAATTTTGTCTCAACTTCTACTGCTGAGGCTGAATATGTCGCTGCTGGAGCTTGCACTGCTCAAATTCTGTGGATGAGGAATCAGCTCGCTGACTATGGTTTTGACTTTGGCAATGTTCCAATTTATTGTGATAGTCAAAGTGCTATTGCATTAGCAAATAATCCTGTGATGCACTCAAGGACAAAGCACATTGATGTCAGATATCACTTCATCAGGGACCACGTCATGAAAGGTGACATTGAATTGCATTTCATTCCAACTGATTACCAGCTCGCTGACATTTTTACTAAACCTTTAGATGAGAAAAGATTCACCTTTCTCATCAGCGAGTTGGGAATGTTGAACTTAAATGATTAAACCTGATTGTTTAATAAAAGGTAATTACAGAATATATGGTTTATAATTTTAACTCGCTGGCCTATTATTCTCACTGATGCAATCAGCAAGAACAATAAGTTAGCATAGTTATGATCAATAAATTATATACTTTGTAACTGCACATGAAAACTCTTTATAACATATAAATAAAATATATCTTATGCTTCACAAATTTGGCTAGCTGATTAGATTAGTATTTTAAGTTGTAATCTGATCAGCGAAATCAAATATGAAACATAATATTTATTTTATTTTAAGATATAATTTATTTTCATCTCGCTGAGACATAATGTATCAGCGAAAGTTTGTTCTTATTTAATATGGCATTTATTTCGACATATATTCCTTTACATTTAATACATTTTGTATTTAATCTTTAACGATTTACATTCCTAATAAATGCTTTATTAAATATCTCATGGGAACTCGAAAATGTAAACTTTTTCTGACACCTCGTATACCTTTCCGGCGTACCACTCCCATCACCATTTAATGTTACCACTCATCACCATCATCACCCTAGTCCCCTACCATCAACCACCACTTTTTAACCACGTACATACTCGTTTTGACCACACAATCTGTACATCAGTAACCGTATATAAGCAGCGAAACCTTTACCTTTTCATTCTTTACGCTTTCTAATTTTTCAAAACTTCATCTTCTTCATTTTCTCTGCAAATAGTCTAAATTCTAAATCTTCTACTTTCTTTTCATAAAAATGGCAAGAACAAAATTTTTCAACAATGCCTACACACCGACCCAGGAGATTAAAGCTCTTCGAGCCTCTGCGGTCAGTGAGACGCTTGTTGTTACGGTTCCCAAATATAACTATTTGGGAAATGTAACCTGCCCTAAACCTGAGTATGCGGAGGTGATAAACTTTCTTAAAAATCACTTTATCCTCCCTGCTCTTACCTTGTCTCCTGGGGAAATGAATCCAGAATGGCTCAGTGAGTTCTGGTATACCTGCACTCACTCTGTCATCTCTGGTGTTTCACAACTCCAGGGTTTTATAGACAATGGTACCCATCCCATCACCATAACTGCCAACACCATCCGGTCCATTTTACAACTCCCGACCTATGAGTCGTACGAGTCGCTGCCAGAGAGCGACGTCGTCAAACAAGGCCTCATCGATCTTACTGAGATTGAGTGTAAATACTCAGTCGATGGCAGTGGTAACCGTAAGTACTCTACGGTCCACAAAACAAAAATGGATGGTGTTTGGAATGCCATTTTCACAAACTTTATTCAATCTTTGGGTACAAAATCAGGGAGCTATGATCAATTTAGCTCCCTGGAGGCCCAGATCAGTTGGTCACTGGTCAACTCTCTACGAGTTGACTATGCAAGTGTGATCTTTAACGAACTGATCACCAAAGTCGCTGAGCCTGCTAGGGCCAAATATGTACCCTACCCTAGGTTTCTCTCACTGATCTTCAGGGATCAGTTTGCTGCCTATGATAGGGTATCTTTTCAATGTTTTGAGCCGACCCTGGTAGGATCTCAAATCTTTGCTAAACCAGCGACTGCGGTGTTACCCGCTTTTATGAAACACCCGGGGATCCTTGCACCCCAGCCTGTAACTTCTGTACATATGTCAGTTGCTGCCCCCCCCCCCATCGACCACGTCACTGACCACACCCCCAGTGACTACTGTAGGTCAACCACCAGTCAAGAAACCACCCACTGCTCCCAAGAAAAAATCCAAATTAGGGTCCCTGACATTAAAGGATCAGGGACATAGCAAAAAGAAGACATCTACGGATGCCAGTGGTGAATCAGTGACTGTACGTTCCGTTGCTGAGGGCACCACTGCTAAACCCTCAACCTTACCTGCTTCACTGGACTCCCGAAAGTCCAGTGACTCTATAAAGGGACAACTACAGACAACTGCAGTGGATCAAACCACTGTTAGCAGTGATTGTGGTGCATCCCACACCCTCATATTGAGTCAACCTAGCCACTTGTCATCCTCCCAAAAGGGTGACATTTCACTCAAAGGGCTAGTGACATCAGTGGGTGATGACACACTCATTGCTGATGTCACACCACTGGCTACAGACCCGGGCCATCTCTCATCTATCACTGCACCGGCTGTCAATGTCTCACCACTGACCCATGGTGAGATACAGGTCGCTACCTCTATTTCCAATGAACCACCAGCTAAATCACAAGCTGATGATGAGGAAATCATGCCTATGGACACCTCAGAGGACACCCAACCCATTCCTCTACCCACATCTAACTCTCCCATCAGAGATGTTACAACCACCTCTTTCTTCAGTGACAACATCCAAGTTCCTGCTGATCAGAACACACCCCCTGATCATGTAGCCCAATCAACACCTACCCCCATTATTATTACCCAAACTACTCCCGCAAACACCTCCACCCACTCCACATCAGATCAGCTACTGATGGAGTACATTGCCCAATCCCAAACCCAGATTAAGATGCTCACTGAAGACCATGAGGCACTTATTGGCAATGTCTCTGTCCTACAGAAAGTCGTTACTGCTCTCACTGATGTATACAACTCCATTGAACCATGGAGAACATCTGTTAGTGAGAGAGTACAAACTGTAGCTGATGCTAGTGCTGCAATAAATCATGCAGTCACTGAGCTAGCCTCCACCTCCACCACCAACTTTACCACTCATGCCACTGCCATTGCCCAGCTCACCACCAACCAAAATGATTTAGCCATTTCTGTATCCAACTATCTGTTCAACACTGACAAAGTTATCAAGGTGCTTCCACAGGTTGTTTCACAGCTTACAAAGACTAGAGCTGAGGTCGCTGCCCTGAGAGAGGAAAATGCTACCTTCACTGAACAAATTCTTAGGGCAGTAGATCAGTTTGAGCGAACCCGTCAGGGGGAGAGTGAAGAAGAAGATGACATTGTCTCTGATCCTGAGATGCCCCATAAGATGACTGATCCGCTGTCAAACAAAGCTCACAGGGACATTGTGCTCAACACTTATACACTGCGTCCGATCGCTGAGCAACCGGAGTTAGAAGCCCTTGCAGTTGCTGAACTGTATTGGGTGGATATGGAGATAGCCACTGATATGGTGGATGTCGCTGAACGCTTTCCTGAGTTCAGTGCTGAAGAGCTCAGGAATTACAATGGGCTGGTACAGCAATGGGCAGTGGATGAGGCTGCTAGGTTAGAGGGTACCTCAGTGAGCTATGAATTGGCTCGCTGGGAATGGATGAATAGGGAGGTGGTAGATGATGTATCTGATGATGAGGAAGATGATACCATCATGCATGATGCTGATGATAATGATGATGACAACAATGATGATGGTCAGGGAGGTGGTCATGGAAATGGTCAGGGTTCAGAAGATGAAGATGATGTAAATATGGAGGATCAGCAACCCATATCATCTGTCATGAAGAGAAAAAGGACCAGTGACACCTCTCCTGCATCTACTCCTCCATCAAAGAAACAACAGGTCAGTGACCCTCAATCACATATTGTCATATCTGAGGTAACTGTACTTTTATCTCCACCAGCAACCCAAAACCTACCCTCACCCACAGCAACTACAACTACAACAACCCAAATAACCACACCTACCCCAGCAACAATAATACCAATCTCCACAGCAACTCCCTCCAACACTACCACTTCAGACACTTCCCTTACATCATGCCTTTCCTCTGACTCAGCCTCAAAAAGCCTCTGTCCTGATGAAACTAAAGAACAGCGAATTGCCAGAAAGATAAAGGCAAGACAGGACAGGGAGAAGGAGATGATAATGAAAATAACTTTTCAGGCTGAGTTAAGAGAGGAACAAGAAAGGAAAAGGTTGCTGAAAGAGCAATCAGATGCTGACAGAGCATACCTACTGGAATTGAGCTCTAAAGATGCTAATGAAAGGGCCAGACTGCTTAAACAAAAGCAAGAACAAGAAGAGTCTGATGCTGCAATTGCTAGGGTACTTGCTGAAATAGAAGAGAGTGAGCTAGAGCAACAGAAACTGAAAACATCAGCTAGCAAGAGCTCTAAAAAGAAAGGGGGAGCTGTCAAAACAGCAGTGGATAGGAAATGGGATGAGATAGATAGAAAGAGGTTTGCTGCCCGTATGACAAGGAGATCAAACCCTGCACCTATTACCAAAGTTAAATTGAAGAAGTCTAAAAATCAATCTCAACCTCAGCTACTCATTCAAAGAGGTTCAGAGACTCAAGACATGCTACTTGATCAAGTATGCAAGCTGCACATAGAAGAATGGAATGAAATCAGGCTTGCTATCATCCACTCTATAAGTGCAGCTAAAGCTGATATCCTGAAAGAGATTGATAGGCTATATCAAAAGATGGTGTCACTGCAACTTCTCAGACCAGAAGATACTGTCACATTTGGTGAAGAGATTGTTCAGCCACCAAGCTCAAGGTATAGGTCAGGCACTAGCAGCATCTATCGAATCCCCAACACTTCAAGGTTAAATCTATCTATCCCTGCTGGTGTGCCAAAGCTTGAAGGACATGAAGTCACTGAGGGGGAGAAGGGTCTGGTATACAGGGACCTAAATGGTGCCCTTAGGTTTCAGAGAGAAGCTGAACTTGAGAAGGTTGATCAAGAACAACTCATACACCTAATCAGGTCAGCTAGCATGCTTCCTACAAATTCAAAAATCAGAAAAGCTATTCTCGATGAAGCCTTGGCAAGAAAATTCAGATACCTGCCCTCCAAAGACAAGTATGAACTTGAAGCTGAGCTTGGCATAGTGAAAGAGGAGGAGATGTGGAGAGATAAATAAATTAGATATTTTGTAATAGTTAGCTTCTGTAAATAATTATTCAATGATATAAATGAGGCTTGACACAGAAAATCTACAAGTACAAGTCACTGGGCGACGAACCTACTGTCAGAGACTTAAACCTTTCAACAACAAAAATTTACAAGTACAAGTCTCTGAGCTACCAAGATATCATCAGAGACCAAAATTTTCCTGCAACAAGTTTGTCTAAGTGAAAGTGCCTAGTGCTTGGATCTAGATGATGATTGACAGTAATTGACAAGCGGAATCAATCAATTACACTTGATGCTAACAAACACAAAATGAAACAATGATATTCAAACAAAGAAAACTCGTTTATTAGCTTGTATTGAGTATAGGAATCGATTACAGAGAAACTAAGTCGACAAATTGTGCTAGGGTTTCGTCAACCCTAGCCAAAAACCCGTAGGTTTCTATTTATACTAAAAAGTCAGCCGACATGCGTCACTTGTGGAAGTGTCGCATGTGGCCGCCTTCATGCGTCACTTACCTAAGTGTCGCTATGCGTCACTTAATCAAGTGTCGCTATGCGTCACTCAGGCAAGTGTCGCCTAAACTAAAACACGAGTGTCGCACTATACAAAAGCTATATTTCTATTAAGAAACTAACGACACTTATTACAACTCGATAGACCAACTGACAGACACCTAATATGCATCAACAAACTCCCCCGTGTCTTCAGCTTGGTCTTCAAAATCTTCAAATTCTTTGAAATCGTTAAGTCTTTATTTCCAGCCAGCAGGAAATACACCACCAGCGTGTACTCCATTGGCTACGCAAATATCGATAATCTTCTGAAATTTAATCGCTTCAGCTCTATCTCTTTCTTTGAACTGAATCCTATTCTGATGTAATCTTTTCATATCTTGTTCAGAGAGATTAATCAAACTTAATGGGTCAAAAACACAAAACACTTTTCTCTTGAGACCCCATAACGACCTCTTAGTAGGCTGAACAGCATCCCAAGCTGTTGTCACATTATTTCCAGTATCTGCAATAAAAGACTCCGGGTCTGTAGCTGGTTCAGAATTTGGAATGAATACAATCACAGCTTCACCCGTAACATCATCATATTCCCAATAAACCAACCTATTCAAAAAGTCTAGTGGGATGATCTCCAAAGGTATCTTCTGTAGACACTTTGTTGGTGGATAGATCATCTTCACAATAGGCTGTCGGGTAACCGGATCTAGCTTCTTCTTAAATTTATACCTCATACCCAACGTCGGCTTTATCAAATTATACTTTTTACTGTTCATCTCACGACGTATGATCACCTGAAAGAAATCTGCTCGTGAATCTCGTGATCGGTTGATTAAAGGTATCTGAGCTAACCTTTGAAGCTCACACTTCGGCAAAGTACTTATTTTATAAAACTTCATATTGAAGTACTGAATGCCGTCACTTCTCTTTATCATAAAAACAGAGTTGTTCTCATCAAATTTCCAACTCTTAATCAACCCCGTGTAATCAGATCTAACTTTGTAGCATTTACACGTAACCGGTACCTCGATAATCGGTTTAAGCACAATATCCGGTTTTGTTGTAGAAGTTGATGGCTCGTTCGTTTCCTTTTCCAATTCATCTTCAGACGAATCCGATTCTATAATAGGAGCATCATCATAACATTCATCACTATGCAATTGCTCCCCCTCAACCTCAACTTCGTCATTTTCTTCAAAGAAATAATCCTCTGCTACGGGATCATTCATTTCCTCTTCCTCAGGCATCGCGTTATCATCATTCATCAAGTTTTGTAAGTATGTGAGATCTACGAATGAATAATCAACCGCAATAGGTCTTGCCTGACCTTGAACCTCAACAAAATAGTCCAAACTTATATTTTCATTTATAGTGGAAGAGGGAAGTACATTTTCTGGTTCCGGGGAAGGAGTTACATTTGTTTCTAACTCACTAGGACCTACCTCCCCCGAAATATTTGTAACGGATTCCAACTCTAACAACCTAGATGACAGATTCGTCACTTGAGACTGTAGAGAGTCAACCGTAGCAGCGCGAGCTTCCAACTCCCTGATCTGAGAGGCTTGAGCTTTAATAATAGCCTTCTGATCATCAAAACGTTTTGCCAAAAGCTCCATCTGAGCCAAAACCATCTGAAGAGACGGCATGTCAGATGTTGGCGATGGTTGTTGGCGTTGAGAAGTCGGCTCCTCAATAGTCACTGTCGTCCGCTGGCGTCTACGAAGGGGTAGATCGGCATAAGAGGGTGAAGACCCAGCCAGACGTTTTCCAGGATTCCTCGGGATATGTACCCGGCCAGCAGAAATCCTGCGCAAAATACGCTTAAAGCGTTGGGGATCAGCTAGTTGAATCCCCTCAAAAGCAGACTGTGGTGGCACATCACCCTCAGAATCCGGAGGAGTGGGCCCACCATCATCAGAATCGACCTCAACC
The DNA here is from genome assembly GCA_963422505.1 of Pseudognaphalium luteoalbum. NCBI lineage: Eukaryota > Viridiplantae > Streptophyta > Magnoliopsida > Asterales > Asteraceae > Pseudognaphalium > Pseudognaphalium luteoalbum. The sequence goes on from OY730194.1 coordinate 14,270,960, forward strand.
CGATCAACATGATCAATATCATCGAGGTCCTGAGCGATATTGGCATCAATTAAGTCGTCCTCGTTGACCGGAGGCACGACATCATCCAAAAATCCATGATCGTGCGGCGCAACGTAGTTTTCGTTTACTACGTGCCCGAAGAGTTCACGATCGGCCAAAACGGGCTCGCCCTTTGGTGCAAGCTTGCAGTCATTGAAGACTCGCAGAAGCATGGGCGTCGGAACCAAAAGACACCTCTGATCTGGTGCAATACCGAGATCCAGGTCATTCAACAAAAGCTGCACAAACCAAGGATATTGCAGCCATTTGTCCTTCCCAGCCCTGATGTTTTTCACCATATTCCCAAAAATATAACCACTAAAGTTATAGGGCTTATTATATACTAGGGCTAACATAAGCGATAAAGTCAGATGACTAGCCGCATCATACCCCCCTTTCCTTGGCGATAGACAAACAATAATAATATGGCAGAGATACCTCCAGACGCGGCATAGAAACTGCTTGCGGAAATCCGACAGCTGATTAGCTGGATAACCCATTCTCTGAAGTCCCCCGTAGATGAATGTAGTGGGGAAGATAGTGGGCATCGTGTCGTTGTCAGTGAACTGTAAAACCCGCCTAATCGAGTTCTCAGTAATCTCGATTTCCTCTCCAAACATTGTTGAAACAATCCGAGGAACGTCACCCTGAACTCTGATCACGGCATAATCATAGAACTCCTCGATTTGATTCATGTATACCGGATTCGTTGCCGTAATCGCATAATGAATTCTTGATCGGCGAAGAAACTCGATCATAGGCCTGAATGGCGCCGAATTCGCATGAGTAGACTCAAGGAATGCCGTAATATTGTGGCGGGTGTTGGTACGGCGGTAGTAGTTCTGTAACTCAGCCATCTGTAAGCTAAAAATACAAAGAAAGATAATCGAAATCGTTATAAAGTTAGCCCGAACACAGAAAGGTTAGAAAACAAATTTTGATTTTAGGCGTCACTTAGGGTAAGTGACGCATGGCCACTACCGTCACTTAAGGAGTGTCGTAATGTACAGTGTGTAAAATTGAAATCAATTTGTAGCGTCACTTATCGGAAGTGACGCTATCAAGCGTCACTGATGTAAGTGACGTTTGAATTTGGTGATTTAAGTTATACGACACTTGCAAAGTGACGGGTGAAGAATATGCGACATTTAACGTAGTGACGGTATCCAAAGACAGTCACTTAAGAAGTGACGGTATAAGTGACGGATATAAATAGGCGTCACTTAGACAGTCACTTGGGGTAGTGACGCATGTAAAGGCGTCACTAGGTAGAGTGACGGTTTGAACAATTAAAATAAGTATATGCGTCACTACATGAGTCACTTAAGAAGTGACGCAAAAGCAAGCGTCACTTGTTAAGTGACGGTATTGGTTACCAAATTACCAAAGAGCGTCACTTGAGGTAAGTGACGCAAGAAGTGTCGCAACGATGAAGATCATCGTGCACTGTTCATACCCAGATTTGAAAATTAGGGGTTTTGGAAAACGAAGTAACCACGTTATGCGCATTATAAAAACGAAAGGAACACACCCTTTATAACACAAAAACATGATCAAACAAGTAGTTAAACAATCAATTTTCAAGATAAAACCCTAACCGTAACCCTAACTGAAAATTACAGCAAAAATAGAGAAGGAAAAAGGTTAAAATTAGTACCAAATAGATCGTAGAAGTGTGGGGAACAAAGATGTATCAATGGAATGCACAAGAAAGCCGTAGAGATCACGAAGCAATCGACGAGAAACTCACAGAGCGAGTGACGCACAGACAGTGAAAGTGTCGGTATGTCAGAGCAAGTGACGGTATAAGTATTTGAAAAGTGGTGAGGTTGAGTGTCGTGGGGAAGGAGTATTTATACACCGACCCTAGTATGCGTCACTCAACCCGACACTTATAGCGAATCTTATCCCGGGACTTACTGCGTCACTTAAGTGAGTGACGCAATATCGTATGCGTCACTGGTAGCGGCACTTATGAAAGTGACGCACAGTTCACTTTCAGTGAAAAATTTGCGATTTCTTCGATGGTTTCGCGTTGTGATTTCAGTACTCAAATTTGAAAATGTAACTGTAACTTGGATAATAACTAAAATTACACTAACTTAGAGAAAAGAAGACGTATACAAGAAAATGTAAATTGACAACTATTCTTATAACGGATACCACATGTAGGTATTGAGATAACGATCCGTTAGATCAGAGATAAGGGAACCTCTTCACTCTGTCTCTCTAAATTGACCACTAGAGAATTAACACATTCTTTTTGGTGACGGAGTTGATAAAGTCTGATTAGGGATCATATCGGAATAACATGCATTTATTAGGAATAGTAAGTGTTATTTCGATCATCAGTATCTTTGTCCTCTTTAAATTTACTTGACATACTAAAAGCACTTTTTATAAAAATTATTTCAAAAGAAAACGATTATTAGTATATATGTCCACTTAAACATGTTATACGTACAACTAAGAGGTATTTTATTATTATTGGTATGTTTATTTCGCTGTGGTTCCCATCATAGATATACATCTTAACTTAAAACATAGACCATGTTTCCATTGACAGATAGAATATAAGAAAATCAATTTTAAGAATCAGGTCAGCGGTGACAGGTCTGTACGTACGTACAACAGAGCGACATAACTTGATCCAGGTTTAAGCAAAACCAAACTTGGTCAAACCATTTTGGCGACCTTGTAAGGTATCCTAATTTTTAAAGACTTTTCAAGTACTTTGACTTGTGTTTGCTTAATTTTAAAGTATATATTAACAGAAACCAGGTCTATACTTACGTATAACAAAGGAGAATGTCAATATATACCCCCAAATGAAATCATATAAACATCTTTCACAAAAACATGTCTAGTATAAGTAAGAAATTAAGACTTTTGTCGTACATCTAATAATGTTGTACCACTTGAAATAGACAATTATTGATTAAGCTTCTTAAGACTGCTCAAAGTGTTTTGTATAACATGCCTACTAATATATCGTATGATGAAGACAATGTTTATAAAACACTGTATTCAATACGTCAGATAAATCTACTGACACATCAAAGATAAACCTTAAAAATTCCATTTTTATGCATGTCACCCGATGTACTATCATATCCCAAGTTGTTTACAGACACAACTTCAACGTCTATTTTAAAATGTAGCAACCTTGCTTTACATTAATACTAGAAAGTATAATGAGTGGCAGTTGCGTCGGTTGCATATTTTTATTTTTATTTTTTTAATAAAACATTACTTTAAACATATCCAAGTCACAAATTAATTTTTCGTGGTAAAGAACCTTAGACCGATCATGTTGACTAATTCATCAAATCGGGCTCTAGAAAAAGCCTTAGTGAATAAGTCAGCATTTTGTTTCAGGGTGTCAATATGGACAAGGTCGATAAGGTGTTTCTCATAGCAATCCCGTATAAAGTGAAACCTAATTTCTATGTGTTTGGTTTTAGAATGTTGTACGGGATTGCGTGTGATTGATATGGCAGCAGTATTATCAATATGTATAGGAGTTAAAGTTAAGAGTAACCCGTAGTCACGCAATTGGTGCTGAATCCAAAGAACTTGAGAACAGCAGCTTGCAGCAGCAATGTACTCGGCCTTCGCTGTTGAAGTAGAAACCGTAGTCTGCTTTTTGCATTGCCATGACACCAAGCGGGTTCCAAGGAACTGACATCCTCCTGTTGTAGACTTCTTATTGATGTTGCAGCCACCATAATCTGAATCGGAATAAGCAGAGAGCGTGAAGTTCTTCTCATTGGAGTACCATAGACCAAGTGTAGGTCTATATTTGAGATAACCAAAAATCCGCTTCACTGCCTTCATATGAGAAACCTTTGGTCGTGCCTGATATCTTGAACAAAGGGAAACAGCAAAGACGATATCAGGTCTTGAGGCAGTGAGGTACATAAGAGAACCAATCATCGAACGATAATCCTTTTCTTTGCAGTCCTCATCATCATCAGCAGGTCCAAGATTATGATTGAGTTCAATGGGAGTTCCATAAGGTTTACAAGTGAGCATATCATATCGAGTCAACATGTCATTGACATATTTTAACTGATGAATATACATTCCTTTAGATGACTGCTCAACTTGCACACCGAGGAAAAAAGTGAGATCTCCCATTGCACTCATCTCGAAAGCTGACTTCATAACCTCTTCAAATTCCTTACATAGAGCCTCATTCAATGACCCAAAGATGATATCATCAACATACACTTGAACAAGTAACAAATCATCTCCTTTTCCTTTTGTGAAAAGAGTGCTGTCGATGTTGCCCCGAGTAAAACCATTTTCCACCAGATGAGTTGCAAGCCTCTCATACCATAAACGTGGAGATTGATGAAGTCCATATAATGCCTTATTAAGTTTATAGACATAATTTGGATGCACCGAATCTTCAAAACCTGGAGGCTGTTGAACATAAACCTCCGTATCAATTTGACCATAAAGGAATGCGCTTTTAACGTCAAGTTGCTTGACGAGAATCCCTTTAAATGATGCAAAGGCCAAAAAGATACGGACAGACTCCAATCTGGCGACAGGGGCAAAAACCTCATCATAATCAAGTCCTTCAATTTGAGTATACCCTTGAACAACTAGTCGAGCTTTGTTTCTCGTAACAACCCCTCGATCATCCTTCTTGACTCGATATACCCATCTAGTGCCTTTTGGATCGGCACCCTTGGGTAATGGAACTAGCGTCCACACTTGTAGCTTGTGGAACTGCTGCAGTTCATCTTGCATGGCCTCGACCCAGGATGGATCTTGCAAGGCCTCCGAAACTTTCTTCGGTTCAGTTTGGGAAAGATGGCAAGAATTAACGGTCGCCATGAATCCCAAAACCTGATCAGCTGAAGTATCCGTATCTTCAGCAGTTTGCTTTGCCCGATGTCTCGTTTGAACAGATGAATGGGGATCACCAATTATGTTTTCAACTGGGTGATTCCTATGTATCCGAGTAACTGGAATAACATCTGGCACAAGATTTAATTCTAAGTTATTCAGATCCCCTTCAGTGGTAGAAGCATCGTCGTTTTCTTCATTAGTGAAGAAACGAGAATAGTCCAAATCTTCTTCATCCTCTAAGGGAGGCATATCGGGATCATCCGGAAGATCCACGGCATTAACAGTATTTGAAGAAGACGGAATGGTTGTAGTTGGTGGTGTAGGTGTAGGTACAGGCATTTGTTGTGTTGGAGTAGGTGAAGGATTGGATGTCGTATCGGGTATCGGATTGGATGTTGGAGGAGGAGAATCAGATGTTTGTTGGAAAACATCGAGTCCATGAAGCATTGTGATTAATTCTTCAGTGTCGTCATCCTCCTGTACATTAAAGGAACTGAAGAGTTTCCCATAATTGAAGAACCAATCCGGACCCGTTCCTTGAGGTGGTTCCGTATACCGTAGGCATTTGACCTCAAAGTGTTCCTCTATCTCGTTTGTTGATTTGTTGTATACCCGTTTGTTTGGAGAATTGACCGAATATCCGAGAAAAATCCCTTCTACGGCTTTATCACCAAACTTAGGGACACGGTCTTTGGTAATCATTATCAAACAAGGACATCCAAAGGGTTCTAGAAAGTGCAGATTGGGCTTGCGATTGTTGAAGAGCTCATAACACGTTTTATTCTTCTTTTTAACTGAAAGAACCCTATTCAAAACGTAGCAGGCAGTATTAACTGCCTCGGCCCAGAAGATAATAGGTAATTTGGAATCTGCTAACATAGTACGAGCAGTTTCAATAATTGTCCTATTCTTCCGTTCAGCAACTCCATTCTGTTGAGGTGTTCTCGGAGCACTGAATTGATGTTCAATACCCCTAGAAGCGCAAAATAACTCAAGAGTTGAATTCTTGAATTCGGTTCCATTATCGCTTCGCAGTCTCTTCACCTTTAAGTTGCACAAATTTGCCAACTTATCCAACAGGTAGACCAAAATTCCCGCTGTCTCATCCTTTGTTGCGAGAAAGTATACCCACGAAAAACGTGAGTAGTCATCTGTCACTACTAAACAATACGAGCGACCACCTATGCTCTTTGTAGAAACAGGACCAAAAAGATCCATGTGCAGTAGTTCTAATGGAGCATTAATAGAATTCACTACCTTAGACTTATGAGACTTCTTGTGGAGTTTGCCCTTGTGGCAAGAAACACAGTCATCCTTCAAGGCGAAGGACTGTTTCGGAACTCCACGAACCAAGTCGTTGTTGACTAGGAAATTCATTTTTCGGAAATGAATGTGTCCCATTCGTCTGTGCCAAAGGAGTGATTCCTTTTCTGAAGCTTTCGAAAGGAGACAAGTGTACTCGCTGGATGTCTCCACCGTTCGCATATTCATTACATATGTGTCATTTCTTCTAGGTGCTCGCATTACCACCCATTCCTCCGGAATGACATACCCCGGCTTCAATATGACACATTCAGTTTTTGTAAAAGATGTGGTATAGTCCTTATCACAAACTTGTGATACACTTAACAGGTTATGTTATAGTTCGGCCACATAATTTACATTCTCAAAGCTAACCTTTCCATTAGTTAGCGTGCCTCTTCCCGAAATCGTTCCTCCCGTATCTCCAGCAAAAGCAACATGACCTCCCGCGTATGGTTTAATATCCACTAAGAGAGACACATCACCCGTCATGTGTCGCGAGCAGCCACTGTCCATGAACCATTCACTATCTTTTATTCGTTCAGACTGCTGCAACACAAAAAATGAGGAGATTAGTGAGAAACGGTGACCCAAGCCTTTACAGACTTAGGTCGACCAAAGTCATCAACAATAAGCACATCAGATAAAACTTTATTTTTAAACAAATCAGATTTTGAATCTGATGTGTTATTATTGATGACGTTTGAGTCCTTAGTGGACTCCTTTAACTTCCAAACCGTTGATTGTTCGGGATTTGGCTTAGTAATAGTGTTGGGCTTTGGTTTTAACAAAGGATTTTGCCCTACACTAACTACTTTCTTGGTAGGCTTGGGAGAGACAGAGTGATGCCTAGGAGGTGATTTTGAAAAAGAATTTCTGTAGAAAGATGTCCTAGGCATATTTCTCCCATACCGCTGATGAGAAAGTTTGGGACAAGCACGGATCAAATGTCCTTGTTTCTTACAGTAGAAACAAGAACGAGTCTCTTGAAATTGTGGAGACGGAGAATTTACCACAGGAAGTGACGAAGCATTTTTAGAACATGAACAGGTTGTACACGTTTTAGATAATGCTTGTGTTGGTTTAGAAGTTGAGGCAGAAGTTTTATTAACATGAACATTTTCACTTGTCACCTTTTGTTTTAAAACATTTGTCGGTGAGTTTTGAAGTTTCACATTTAAAAATTTATTTACCTTTTTATTTTGAACCTTTGTTACAGGTTCAGCTTTCAAAATTTATTTTTCAGGTTTAGCCTCAACCTTCTTAAACTCAGGATATTCCTGATCAGTAATATCCTCTATCTCCACAGTCTCATTAGTATCAACTTGAGACTTACTTTCAGCTTTAACAAACTGAGGCAATAGATACTCTTGCCTCTTGGTTTTCTCCGTTGTCAGTTTGTTAAGCTTGGCTTCTTTGGCCTTAATACCAAATAGTTTGGTATAATCGACTGAAATCTCCTCAAGGCCTTGTTTAGTAATCTGGGGACAGTATTCAGCATTAGAAGGTGGTGGTACTTGGTTATAGCCAAGACCTTCCTTCTTTTTGCCAGTTGTTCCTTGCTTACTAACAATCTCATTAAAGACTTGTGTTGCGGATGTTGAACCTAAGATTTTGCTTTTATGATTCTCAAACTCATTTTTCAAATCAGATAATTCTTTATTCAACAATTCAATTTCAACAAGATAACTCTTAATTGCATCTTGCTGGCTAAAGACCTTTGCTTTAAAGGTTTCAGTATCTAATTTATGAGCTTCAAGATGTTGTTCATAAAGTTTTTCATTTTCTAACAAAAAATTATTAGATTCATTAAGTTTAACAATCTTGTCCCGCAAACTTTGATTGTCTTTCTGATAGACCTTAAGGGATTCAGTCAAGTTAATACACGAAACACAATTAGATGGCTCAGTGGGTTCATTGGGTACCTCAGGAGTAATGTGAGCCATTAGACATTGAAACTTTGCAGCTTGAGCACTCCAATCAGAAGCAGTTGGCTCAAAAACGATCAATGCATTATCCACAGCCAATGATTTAGCTTCTTCTTTCTCAGTTGCCTTGGGTGGATCTGGCTTAGTAAGACCTGAAGACGGCATCCTGGGTTTCTCACATTCTCTTGCGAAGTGACCAAGGTTCTGACAGTTGTAACACCGAACCTTGCTTTTATCGAACCCAAACCCAGTCTTTCCATTACCTTCCAAGCTTTTCCTGCCCGTTCTCTGTAGAAACTTTTGAACCCTTCTTGAAATCATAGCTATGTTCCAGGTTAAGTCCATCTGCTCCAAGTCATCATCATCCAACTGAGCATAATCTTCTTTGGTCATTTCAAGAGTAGTATTTGGTTGAGTAACCAAATCTTTGTAAGAGCTGAGGAAAGCTGTATAGATTGCAGCTTGCTCTTGAATAGCTGGTGAAGATGTAACCTGTTGTTGTGATCCTTGATTGGTACAGGTTGTACCAGACACATAAGCAGCATGTGATGCTCCAGCTGAATAAGATGAAGAATTGGTATCCGATATGAATGCCATTCCTCCATAACTCTTACCAGAGTTAACTTGACCTCCATAAAGCGAAGGATTTTGTACAAATCCAGTTGACTTGCACTCTTTCTTCTTCAATTCCATAGCGTGGGCTTGAAGAACTCCAATAAGTTGATCCAAGGTCATTCCATCCAATCCTTCACTTTCCTTCAAGAATTGGACTTTTACATCCCATGCACTTGGTAAAACATCTAGCAATTTCTTATTTATCTCAAGTGCTGTAAGACTATATCCACCCTCCGTTAACTCACTCACCAGTTGTGAGTATCGGGTAAACAGTCCTGAAGTGGTCTCATTTGGTAAGGAGTCAAACAGGTCGTATTGTTTCTTTATCAATTCCAGCTTAGCTTCCTTATATTTCTGATTTCCTCCACACCTCGTCTCTATGGCCTTCCATAAGTCATAGGTGGTGTCATGATGTTTAAACAGTCTCATGACATCCTTTGTCAAGCACATACAAATAGCTGAGTGTGCTTTTCTTTCTAACTGATAGTCCTTCTTTTCTTGAGGAGTCATAGCAATGAAAGATTTTGGTGGTGGAACCTAACGATAATCTCCTTCAGCCACTGGAGCCTCATATCTTTATTTTAAAGGGCCCCACAATTCCGGACAATGAAAATCAACGAACTGTTCAAATCTATCCCTCCAATAAGCATAGTCCATGTCTGTTGTAAATAGAGGAGGTTTATTATTTGAACCAATATCATTTCCCTGTTTTATCATCTCCTTAATACCTCTAATATCTTCCTTATCTGCGGCCATTGAAGATATACCTGAAATTTTACTCAAAAACAAGAACTTGCAAACAAATTAGTAACAAAGGCGTCACTTGGTAAGTGACGCACTCAAGTGTCGCAGCGTATAGCGGCACTAGGAAAGTGACGCTATCGAGTGACGTACAGAGTGACGGATGACACTATCAGCAAGTGTCGGTCAGGTAAGCAAGTGACGCACTCAAGTGTCGTACTTGAGTGTCGTGCAAGATCAAATAGGCGTCACTAGTAAAAGTAACGCTATAAATCAAACAGGCGTCACTAACAGAAGTGACGCTTAAGGATCAAGTGACGTGCAACAGTGACGCACTTGAGTGTTGGTGTATTAGGGTAGACGACACTTAAGTTAAGTGTCGTATAACCTCAAGTGACGCTTTAAGTGACGCGTCTAAGTGACGGTAAAACCCTAATTCTGGGATTAGCTAGTGCCGCTATAAGTGACGCGTCCAAGTGACGGATCGAGTGTCGCAAAATGGCAGAAAAATCCCAAAACCCTAAAAATGTCGAATTTTTCGTAAACCAAACGAAAATTCCTTGAACCCTAATGGACGAAACCTGTAGATGTTGAAGAATATCGACTGTAATACACCTTTTTCACCTCAAAATCCGTATGAATTCGTGATTCTTGAATTAAGCAAAACCGAAATCAATCCAAAATACCTCATAAACGTCAATGCTATCACCGCAAGGCTCTGATACCAGTTGAAAGTGCCTAGTGCTTGGATCTAGATGATGATTGACAGTAATTGACAAGCGGAATCAATCAATTACACTTGATGCTAACAAACACAAACCGAAACAATGATATTCAAACAAAGAAAACTCGTTTATTAGCTTGTATTGAGTATAGGAATCGATTACAGAGAAACTAAGTCGACAAATTGTGCTAGGGTTTCGTCAACCCTAGCCAAAAACCCGTAGGTTTCTATTTATACTAAAAAGTCAGCCGACATGCGTCACTTGTGGAAGTGTCGCATGTGGCCGCCTTCATGCGTCACTTACCTAAGTGTCGCTATGCGTCACTTAATCAAGTGTCGCTATGCGTCACTCAGGCAAGTGTCGCCTAAACTAAAACACGAGTGTCGCACTATACAAAAGCTATATTTCTATTAAGAAACTAACGACACTTATTACAACTCGATAGACCAACTGACAGACACCTAATATGCATCAACACTAAGGGAGCTTTGACTTAAACCATTTAGGGGGAGATTGTTGAGTCACTGATCGCTGAACTCAAGTGGTCACTGATCACAAGGATTAAGGGGGAGATTATGTAGGAGATTGTTGAGTCATTAATCGCTGATAAATGAAGTCACTGATCATGCTATATGTTCACAGTCTCTGATCTTCTCAATAATGTTCCATGAAGAAAATGATTCAAGTCAAGCTCTTGTTGCTGAAGGTCTCTAAGTCGCTGATCATATGTTAAAACCAGTAGATGAAGATCTTATCAAGATAAAAGACTCAACTATGTGTGTCGCTGATACTCATCTATCAGCGAGAGTCTCCAAGTCTTCTTGAGTTCTCTCTTCTGCTGAATAAAAGAAGTCACTGAAGATTAGCTGTTCAAGTCATTCTTTAGAGCATGTTAGCTCGCATCAAGAATGAGGAGAATTGATGTTTCTATCAGTGACTGCAGCATTAAATGCCGCATTAAATAAGAAGTTGACATTCGGCGTTATTACGGCGTAGCACGTGTTCCTCGAAACTTGAAAAGAGTAACGTGGAAGCATTTGATTGGTTTATGGTACAAGGTGATATTTCCCAAGACAGAATGTCGTGCCATGATGTATCACATCTCAACTACCTCACCAATCAAGCAGCGACACGTGTCCTTCAGATCCGGAAATTAAGGATTTCAGTGTCTATAAATAGCGTAGTATGTTGTACTTCATTTTGTGTCGATTACTTGTATTGTCACTTGTTTGTCAGTGACTAGTTTGTCTAAGATACAAGTAACACCAGCGAGTAAACTAGTAGCGTGTTTGTCCACTACTAGTTTACCTCAGCGAGTGAGAAAGTTAGCGTATTTGTCCACTACTGCTCATCTCCTTTGTAATAGCTGTATTGTTTGATTTGGATTAGCTTTGGCTAATCTATTCCGCAATCAACAAGAGATAAATTTTATTAATAAAAGAATTTATCTTTCAGCTAGAATTGCATCAGCAACTGAACTGCTTATCTTACTTATATATATTTGTGTTCATATTGCTGTCACTTTAATACGGTTAAAAACTTTCTAAACAAGCTAACCCATTATAACAGAAAAGTGTTTAATTGTATTCAACCCCCCCTTCTACAATTAACTCACTGTTAACAATTCACAATCACTAACATAATAGTGATTAGGGACTCACACAAATCAAGTTTAATTAGTTAAACTCTCCAGACTCAGGTGAGTCTCATAACCCCTATTTTACTAGTTTTACTCAAGGGTGTGATATCATTGCTCGTTTTATTTTAACTATATGAACGCAAGTACGAAAACAAACAATTACTACATGAGTTATCTCACTAATCTTTCAAAGCCCTCCTCAGCATAGTTTGGTAATACGTTGTAGCGTGAATATTTATGGTACCATATAGGATTGACCCTCCTCGTCCGAGTTAGCATACACTAACTGAGTAAACAGATGTACTAATATTTGTTCAGACGAGTGTAGATTAGGCACTCGTGGGAGGCACCTCGATCAAGATACCTTAAATGTGAACCCGATATCTCGAGTTAAGCTCAGACTATGTGCTCATGGAGGTAAAACTTTTATTTTGATTAATTGCAATTTAAATTCAATTAAATCTTGCGGTTCATACAATATGTGTTGACATACAAACCTGTGAGCTCACCAGTATTTCGCTGCCCCATTTTAGCATGTATCACAGGTACTCAGCGATTGGACTACCCAAATCAGGAATCATTAGCTCGAGTCAGCATGCAAACATTCAGAAATTTAGCTGCATTATTATATTTTGTATGAATTAATTATGTATGTAAATCTCTCAATTTCAAACTAAGCTAATGTAAACTATATTTTGATGTAAACTTTGATTTTATCAATACAAGTTGTAAAATGACGCATATAGAATCTTTCATTATATCTTTGTGCTGTGCTTATTGATTAGTCGTGCCCCGACCCGATTCGCTTCCGCAACCCGAATTTGGGGGTGCGACATATAAAACCTATAGATAGAAGTTCGGAATTTTCAACCAAATTTCCTAATGAAATAAAAGACAAAAATCAGTTACAAAGATTTTTAGGATGTTTAAATTATATACATGATTTCTTTAAAGATTTAGGAATTATGTGTAAACCTTTATATGATAGGTTAAAAAAAATTCAAAACAATGGACAGAAGAACATTCTAAAATAGTAAGACGTATAAAAGAAAAGATAAAATATTTACCTTGCTTAATATTCCTCATCCTGAGGCTAATCTTATAGTCGAAACAAATGCAAGTAATTTAGGTTATAACGATATATTAAAATAAAAATTACCTAATAATAATAGTGAACAATTAGTCAGATTTTATCCAGGATCATAGAATGGAACTCCCTAGAAAAATTATTCTACTATTAAAAAAGAGATTTTAAGTATAATTTTAAAATATTAAAAAATTTGAAGATGATTTATTTATGAAAACTTTTATTTTAAGAATTAATTGTTTATCTGCAAAATATATTTTAGGAAAGGATATTAAAAATTTAATTTCTAAACAGATTTTTACAAGATGACAAGCATTATTAAGCAAAATTTGATATTCAAATTGAATTTATTAAGGGAGAAAATAATTCTTTACCAGATTTTTTATCAAGAGAATTTTTACAGGGAACATGAATCCAAATTCTTCTCAAAAGCTTATTTTGTCAAAAAAAAAAAAAAAAAAAAAAAAACATTATCAAAAGAAAGTTCTTCAAGTTCCTCAACCTCTACCAAGCAAAATTTTCCAGCATTACCAAAACCAATTAGGTTTGCTCCTATGACTCCAAGTTCACGACCACCTTTTTCATCAACGTATTCTAGTATATTTTTACCTACTCCAACTTCTACTCAAAAATCAATAAACAAAACTTCCACTTCCAAATCTTCTAAATTAGATTCTGAACCCATTCCATTTATTAAAAACCTTTATCATTGTGTGATTAAACTTCTTGAACCATGTGAGGTTGAAAAGGTAAATGAGAGTTTTCTAAGTTTGATCAACTATTTATTTCCTAGAGATTGCCTTTTCTTCAATGATGAGTACAAGACTAGAGAATATTATCAAACTATTCTTATTGATTAAGAATCAATTATTGTAGAGCATAATATGAACCCGAGAGATCCCTCAAAAATTGATTTTAGCAACGTAAGGATTAGAAGCATTTTAACTCCAGAAGAATGGGGATCAAGACCATATATTAAGAAAACCCTTGCTGATTTTCCTACTCTCCCATATTTTAATTATTGTGATTATCAAGAAGCATGGTACAAGACATTCTTATTACGAAACTATAATCATTCATAGTTTCTTTACTTTGACAAAGATTTTTCAAACAACTATCCTCTATGATTTTGTCAAATGGTCCCAATACATGGGAATTTGTCAAGAAGCATTTCCCTCATTTGTTTTGAAAGTATTCAACAAATTTATAAAATATTTTGAGAAAGATGGAACACCATTATTTGAATACACACTTCAATTTATGTGTGTTCTAAGACTTCCTTGGATTATGTCATGGACATATTTTTATCAAGAAGCTCAGACTACTCCATTATCACCTCCAGCATTATATAGACATTATCGTGTTAAATGGTCGAATAAGTTTCCTAGTGAAAAAGCGGGAACTCAAGATGTGGATGAATATTATAAAATTATGTTATCAAAGCCCTATTCAAAGGACTATAAAAGGAGAAAGTTTAGATATTGTATCAAGAATTCAAGCAGCATGTTCTTCTCCAGAAGAAATTCAGGAGATTATCAATGAAATAAAATATTCTACTTCAAGCAGTTCAATAAATGATGTAGATCAACTTCAAGATGATCAAGACCCATATGATGATGATGTTATTTTGAGTCTTTAATTATGTAATAAGTATTGTAACATTTTTATCCTATGTAAAATGTAAAATTAAAATTATCAAAAGAATATTATCAAAAGATCCTATTTCTATAACAATTATCAAAACATCTGACAAAGTAATCATTCAATATTAAGACAAGCAAGCTAGTGAATCACATTGTATAAATGGACAAACTAATAATCTTCAATAGTGATATATTTCTACAAAAGAAAACCAAGTGGCAATTTAGTGGTGCAATCATTCAACAAATAGACAAAGCTATCAATCACCATTATTCAAAACGGAAAGAAAAAAAGAAAAAAAGAAAGAGAAAGATCCTCTACAACTTTCAACGGAAGAAATGAAGTTGTCGGAGATTTATTAGGGTGACAATTATTCAAGTAGGATTTGAAGATTATAAAAGAGGACGCGGAAGATATTACCGGGAACAAGAGAAAATACCTAGCAAAAAGAATTTTATACCAACACTTCAATAAAAAACTTCCGATGTATGAAAACCAAATACCCTTCAAAATTAGTATTGTCAACCACCCGATGTTCAAAAACTTTAGATTTTCAAATTTTAATTTCTCCTTATATTTGTAAATGTCAAGAAGTTTTACCTTGTAATTATCAAAAGTTTTGTGATAATAATATCCCACGTATTTTAATCTATTTCTTACTCTTTTAATTTTAATTATGCTTTTATGCTTGAAAATTAAATTTGTAACAATTATAAGTTTTGAATATTTAACTGATTTTGTAAAACAACATTTAATATTTAATTTTATTTTATGATCCTACATACATTTGGAATATATATATATATATATATATATATATATATATATATATATATATATATATATATAAAAAAAAGCAGAATACCCGAGCGACGAAGCGGGACAAGTTTTTTGTTGTATTTCACTCTAGTATGTAAATCATAATTAAAACCTATATATTATGATATAGTTTTTCTTTAATGAAAAAAATCACATCTTTACTCTTTTTCGTCATGAAATGTGATTGCGAACTCGATGCTTAGGTTTCGAGTTGCGGCTGTTAGATTGCAAGTTCACAATGGCTAGGTTCTGTGAACTCCGGGGCTATTTCAAGACTAACTATAAATACAATCTTGTGTGGGTATTAGATACCAAACATTATATATACCATATTAAAATCGTAAAATTTGATTAGCAAATTGAAACTCTCTAATATAGGAATTAATTGTACAAAAATGAAACTAAAAATACAAACAATCACTTAAATTTACAATTTCAGAAAAAATACTATTGAGAGTTTTATCGCTTCCCAACAGTCGGTCAAGGAATTTCTTCCTTGTCGTTGCTGACTGTCCAGTCGGGTTGCAGATTAGAGGGTTTTAAAAATTTATATTTTGCTGGGAAGCCTAAGTTACACCACTACTTGTATAAGCGGTAGGTATGACTCAGGTGTCGTTCTTAAACCACAACGGGCATGGGATCTTAGGAGGATTAATTATCTTTGGTAATTTAGCTGAGATTTAAAACTTTTTGAGGGGTTTTGTTTTCTACTCTACTTTAAAATAAAGACAGAAAAGTAAATGAGGAGTGTAGTCGCTGAGAGATCTATCGATTACGTGAGTGTTTGCTATGATATTAGTATATGCTATTTAGGGGTAGTTATGAGGGTTAAGGCTCTAATTATAATGAATCCTAGCAGTGCTGATTTGGGGTCCTTGAACGATGTTCAACATAGTATTGTACCTACGGCCTTTTCGTGGCTTCCACGCATTTGTACTTCACCAGAGGTGGTTTCAGCGCTATACCAAGTACTGAGCCATTTTACGGTATTTCTGATGCCTCAACCAGAGATCCCGTATCATTACTGTATATGTCCTAATGGGCCATAACTTCTATCCTATTACTTATCTAACATAGAGTTATCCACAATCAAATAAATAACATGTCACGTGGACAACAGATATGGAGTGTAAGCTACACTGGAAGTTCTTCCAAATGTAGTACCAATTTAACCTCGAATCCTATTCCTCAGTCTCGATCGTTTGAGACGTCTGTATCATGGCACGAATTGTTGAATAAACAATAAAGTGAACAGGAGTGACCCTGCGAAATAAGTTGGGAAAGTCTGTCTAATGATCGGTTAAATTGTTCGACATTATCTCATACAGGTCATTGTAATTATTCTAGCTTGTTAAACTATTGTATGTAATTATTCCATGTTTGAAAACCTAATCATAAATCCAACAACCGCAGTAGACAAACAGGTACTAGCATGTAAACCCTAGAGCAACAATCA
Organism: Pseudognaphalium luteoalbum; assembly: GCA_963422505.1. Lineage (NCBI taxonomy): Eukaryota > Viridiplantae > Streptophyta > Magnoliopsida > Asterales > Asteraceae > Pseudognaphalium > Pseudognaphalium luteoalbum. The sequence continues at coordinate 14,287,815 of OY730194.1, forward strand.
AACAAGAACATGTAGTAGTGAAACATGGATAAATATCAGTTTATTTTAGGCAGAGTTTCTGGATAAATGTTTAAGTCACGGATGATCCGAAAGTTCTCTCAAAAGCATCTGATATATGAGATTAATTCTAATTTAACACTAATCCTATGCTCCATGTATCCTATGGTTTATTTCAATCTGGAGAACAGCGGCCATGCCGAGTTCATCGAATCATTCGGACATAGAATAGTTGAGGGACCTATTTCTACAATTGGTCGGATTATATCAATAGGTTTCAAACCACATCATAAGTTGGATAAATAAAATATTAGAGAATTAATTCATAAATTCAAGCATATCCTAATTTCATACCAGCAGAGTAACATCATTGTTTAAAGCATAACTACCCTAGCATAACATTTATCATAGCAAACACAGATTTGTCTAGCCTAACATAGCAATTATCATAGCATGCATTCTTAAATAATCATGACAATAGCACAACATATTTAAAAATAACAAGAAAGGATAATATAATAGAACCTGTTAGACGTTACAACAAATATACGCAATCGTAGTCTCAAAGCGACTCCGTACAAAGCTCGTAAGCTTGCTACTCTACTCCTACTAGCTAACTAAGTACTAATACTATTCTTAGAGAGAGAAAGTGTGAGAGTGGAATGTGATTGTGATGAGTGATGAGGGATTAGAGTGTGTTTGAAATGAGGAGGTTAAGCCTCTATTTATAAGCTTCAAGAACGCAATTTACATACAGCACCCCTCACCCGTATTTTACACTGAAATACACCCTCGAGCTATAAAATTCGACACCTACATGGGCGTATTCGACACAAAATAGGGCGTATTCGGTAGCAAATAGGACGTATTCGGTAGCAAACAGGGCGTATCCAACACCAAAGAGGGGGTATACCATCCCTTAGAGGAGGTATACGGCCCTAAAGGGGGCGTATACGGCCCTCTAGGGGTGGTATACGACCCCTAAGGGGGTGGTGTACCCTGGGTCTTGTTCTTGTGTGTTGGATCGTAAGTCTTGTGCACTGGTCGTAGTTCTTGTGATCTTCAGTTGGCTCTAACTTCTTCGTTACTTGTCAGATTCGAACGATTCTTACGCTCACGGTTTTGTATTTTCCTGAAGATCAATATGACACAAATTAGGCCAGTTTAGCTTAATTGTACATCAAAATCGCAAGTGGATCGTTTTAGCTCTGATTTGTTCGTTATTTGAGCATTTTAAGTGATTTTTCGAAAGGAAGTTTAAGTTTTAGTTCATTTTACATTTTTAGCATAAAATATTAATTATTTGATGTTTATTAAAATATTTGAACCAAAATGGGCTTGAAAAGATACACAAAAGCGTGACTTTTTACGTCAAATCAGAGTTCGTTTTTCATAGTATCTTACAACACCTTTAAAAATGTGTAAAATTGGAGAAAAATGATTTTGGAGGCTTTTGAGATGGTCTTTAACTAAAAATCCTGGACAAACCACCTACGGCTGTTTGCTAACATGTTCATCTCGTTCCAACCTTCCTATTTATAATTTACATGTCTAGTAATTTCTTACGGTTAAAAAGTTATGTTGATTACATTGAAGTTTAACGATGATAGTCTATATAAGATTTAATTATATATGTAGGGAAATGTTAGTAATTTCAAATATATAGTTAAACTTTATCTTAAAAATGTTAGAGGTAAACTAGTAAACTTTATCTTAGGGGTAAATTAGTAAACTTTATTTTAAATATTAATAATAATATTAGGGGTAAATTCGTAAACTTTATCTTAAAAAAACGTTGAAATGCATTACATATTAGTATATATAGGTATAGTAAAAGCTTTAAGTAATTAAAATTTAATGTCATATGTTTAATACTTTAAAGTTTAATAATAATGGTATTAATGAGATATCTATAGTGTAGGGGTGTATTAGTAATTTCAAGTAGGTTTTTCATATATTAGTAACAATGTTAGAGGCAAATTAGTAATTTCTCTCTTTAAAAAAACATCACAAATGTAAAAGCTTTAAATAATTATAATTTAAGATCATATGTTTAATACTTTAAACTTTAATAATGATGGTATTAATGAGATTTTTAAAGATGTAGAGGTATGTTAGTAATTTCAAGTAAGTTTTTCATATATTAGTAATAATGTTAGGGATAAATTAGTAATTTATCTGTTTTAAAAAAATCACAAATGTATTATATAATAGTATTGATAACTTAATTTCACATTTGATTTCTTTAAATATATAACCATACAAATAAAATTAGTAATCTTATTGTAATTATTTACGTTGATTATTATTTATTATTTAATCGAAAGATATTGCAAGTTAATAATTTAAATGTACATATATAAGAAAAATAAGAAGATATTGTGTTAGTTTAAACTCGAATAAAAAACGTAATTAAAATATAATTTTTTTGTAAACGATATAAATCCGACGGATCCTGTAAAATGAAAATGGTTTGAATCTCTCTAAACCCACACAAAATGCAGTTGCTACATGTTCGTCTCGTTTTGACCTTCCGTCCATGATTGACAAATCTCGTAACTCCTTACAGTGAAAAAGTCATGACATATAATGATTAATTTAAAGGGTTTATTGTTTCGTTATATATTAAACTTTACATTTTTTACTATTGTATGAGTCGAACTCTGAAAACTTCTATTGTATGTATTGAATTTGTAAACATGATCTATTGTATGTACTATTTCCTTTTTGGGTAAGTCCAAATAGGAAAGTTTCTTTTTTTGTCTCATCCAAAAAGGAAATAATACTTACGATAGACCATGTTTACAAAATTCATTACATACAATAGAACAAATGAAAGTACGTCACATACAATAGTCTAAAGATTAAAGTTTAATACATAACGAAATAATAAACCCTACATTAAAGTATAATAATGATAGTCTATATAAGATTTAATTATATATGTAGGGGTATGTTAGTAATTTAACGTAGATTTTTCAAATATTAATAATAATGTTAGGGGTATATTAGTAAATTTTATCTTATATAAAAAATATTGAAATGCATTATATATTAGTATATATAGATATAGAAAAAGCTTTAAATATTATAATTTAATGTCACATGTTTAATACTTTAAAGTTTAAAAATGATGATATTAATGAAATTTTAATAAGTAGGTTTTTCAAATATTAGTAATAATATTAGGGATAAATTTATTATTTCTCTCTAAAAACATCAAAAATAATATATATATATATATATATATATATATATATATATATATATATATATATATATATATATATTCACATTTGAATAAACCACCTTGTAGGTTTTCAAACCTACTTGTATTTAATCACTCATGATTACAACCTATATCATAGAGCGGTGATATATCCATCATCGAAAATGATAAATCCATCATAAATATGAATTCTCGGATTAAACTTTACAATCTGTTAATACATATTTATGGTAGATTTATCATTTCGGATGGTGGATATATCATTAGCGTATATCACATGTTATTATAAGTATATTAACGTATTGTCACCTTATTAAATTTTAATCACCTTATTAAATTTCTAGTTTACCATCATTTATCAATCCTACAAAATAATTTTAGGAACATTTAAAATGGTATATATGAAGTATCAATATTATATTTAATTATATAAACAAAATATAATAATAGTTGTTATTATTTAGATAGGGTTAAGTGAGTGTAATGTACTTAACTTCGATTTAATATTCGTGTACCAAACTAATATGGCGTACATTATATGAATAAAACTTTTAATATTTTTGTTATTGTATGTATGTAATTTGGTGACGTGTTATCTATGTAAGGTGTCATGTGTCGTCTTTACGCGTTATCATGAAACCAAAATATATACAATGACGTTAAATAACAAGTTTTATACATAAAATATACGTTTGAATAGTTAGGTAAAACACTACATATATCATATTTAATTAAATATATATTAACAAGCACTTAACTTAATGGTGTAACCATTCTTTCGACCCGAATACTGTGTTCGCCTTCCTAGAAGAGGAAGATTATTCAAACAATCTTGCGGTGTACAACGTATAGCCATGAAACCGTATGTTACCCTAGGGGCATCGCTACCGAATCACAATACACTCTCAAATGTTCACCCAGAATAGCTCCACGACGAAGTACTGAAACTATCTAACAAGAAATCTACATAGAATTATATTAAAGAAGATATTCTTGCGAGGAGCTCCTTATGAAAAAGTAATCTTGTCCCCCACATGATCTTCTACACCCTTATTGGTTAAAAAGGAATATTTCATAATGCTCTCACCTTATTAATTGATGAGAGACCTTCTAAAAGGTTGCTCCGACTATAAAAAGTGAGCTCATTTCACCATTTGGGATATGTTTATCAGAGTATCAGACCAAAGCTCTCTTAATAATAATTTCAGGCTGAAATATATGATCTTATTCTCACACCGAAGGTGAATCGCATGGGTTTCCCACATGTTTCACTTTAGCGATAGTGTTTCATTTGTTTTGCAGAGTAAATCATCAAGAGAACCGTTCATTGGATCATTCAATTAGCACTTGTACAAACAATCATAACCCATTTAGAAAGGGTGGTGACAAGTACATCAACTTTTTTAAAAAAAAAATTACAAGAAACTTAACGTGTTGATTCATATAGTAAAACACTTTATTATAAAAAAAATCTTCCTTATTTATTACAGTCATTTAATTTTTAGATTTTACTAGAGGTGAAAAAATGGGTAGACAGGAGAGTTTGGGATATTGGGTTAAAACGGTTCGGGTTATAATGGACTCGAATTTCAACAGGCTTGAATCTCAACGGGTCTGGGTCAAACAGACTATTTCGAGAGAGAAAATTTCAATTACTTAAAATATAATCAATTCATATGCAATTAATTCTACAACTTTAGAAATTTAAGTTTTGTTAAAATGTATCTAAATTTTTTAACTTTAATTATGAATTATTTATTGCTATTTGATAATAGGTTTTGTTTTGCCACATGACGCATTCATTACGAAATATTTCTATTTATTTTGAAGTTTATTTTTTTATCAGCAAACAGATTTTTTAAAAATATTGTAATTTAAATCTAAGAGAAAAGTTCGTTGAAGAACATAAAAGAATAGAGAATGGATGAAGTAATCTCCACCTTTGGATAATAGTAATCAAAGGCTAAGAATAATTGAGTAATAGTGTAAACAAATACGGTATTGACATACTTATTCAAATTGTCAATGGTACTTTCGTCATATCCAATGTTTTGAAAACCGGTTAGACCAGTCCAGTCCAACTGGTCCGATCGCTTTTTTGTGAATTCTGGCCGGTTGAAAACCGGTTTTGACCATGGTTTGACTAGTGAGTGACCCGGGTGATTTTCCGATCTAACCCAGTTGAACTAGTTTTCTTACCCGGATTGAGCCGGATCTTAATATGTTTTACTTCTTTTTCAGTTTTATTAAAGTGTGATGATAATAATAATATTAGTGTTGTTTTTATTGGAAAATAAACAAACTCAATCTCTCTCTCTTTTTGACAAACAAACCACGACCACCATTCCACCAAACCAAACCCCGAAAATTGATCGGCCAAATCTGTCACACAAACCGCCGCCAACCATCGCGTATCCCCTTCTCCGGTGATTTTCCTGCCAAACTAATTGTTAGGTATTTTGAAGTTTTAAACTTTAAATATGTAACTAGATGTGAAAATAAAAAATGGTTAAACAAGGGTTTGATAAGTATTACATGAAGATGAACGATGTTGATGAAATTGAAAATGATGGACATAGAGGAAAAAGAAGTATTGAGTGATGAATGATGATAGATAATAGATGGGCATATTCCAAAAGCATCTTTGTACTTTTCTACTAAAAATGTTCAATATGTCGAATTACTCTTTCATATTTTTGTCTAAAATATACTCCGTATTACTTTTATTATTAGGAGGCTCACTATCATCTGTCGGTGCAATGCGTCGGTTTAGGAGACGGAACCGACGTCATAGGCATGAGGCGTAGGACGCCAGAGCATCAGTTGATTTTGTCGCGAAACCGAAGAAAAAGAGCAAAACCGTGGGCCCGCGTCGGTTGTGTCTTTTGAGTCTAAACGGCTCAAAAAAAATGGGCAATATATCCGTTGGAGCGTGGCTGTAGGAGGAAAAAAAAACCAAACCATCACAAAAAAATCTCTATATATACACACCTCTACTTCTTAATTTTCAACCCATTCTATTTCACAATTTTTAACCACCAACATACCTTTATACACCAAACCCAAACCACCAACATTTTCACTTCACAAAATTTACACCCCTCCAAACACAACATTCATACACAAATTACACCAAATTCTACTTCACAAAAATGAGGCGCAATCAATCAACCGGCGAAGATATGTGGAACAATTTAATAAACAATTCCATACCGAATCCGACCCATAATCCAACTTCACCAACGGCCACGTCTTCCGCTTAATCGAGCAACTCGTCACCAAGTCAAGAACCCGGGTTTTCACGATACGCAAATAACCCCACGCTATTTTAAGGTTACCACAATTACCAACACTATGGTCCATATCCTCCATACCAACAAACACCACCACCATTCCAACAAACTCCACCACCATTTGGAAACCCACGATTTTTAACCCAACCATCATCGGCTTTCTCACCATTTCCACCAACTCCAATTAATTATCCACAATTCGGAAACATCAACACTCCACCCGAGCCCGAGCCCCAAGCCGTACCCGAGTCCGAACCCGTGCCGAGCCCGAAGCCGAAAAAAGGAAAAGGAAAAGAAAAAGGAAAAGTAGAAGGAAAAAGGGTTCAAGTTAGATGGTCCGACGACGAGGCGCTCATATTAGCCGAATGGTGGATCCACCGTTCTGAAAAATCAAAGAAAGGGGTTTCACAAAGCTTGGAGCTTTTTGGGATAAAGTTTTAAAAGATTATAATTCGGTGGCACCTCAAGAACGTACTTTAAGCCAACTCCAAGGAAAGTGGAACAAAATTCGTAGCGATTGCAAAATTTTCATTGCAATCCACAAACATCTTACCAATCCTCGTCAAAGCGGGGCAAGTGACGACGACATTGTTAGGGGGTGTCATGCGGCGTTTAAGGATCAACAAGGTCGAGCCTTCATATATGAAAAATGTTGGAATGTGCTACGATATTGTCCAAAGTTTATAGAAAATGATGGAGTCATGAGCCGACAACCAAGCGAACCCGAACTCGAACCAATTAATCTTGGTGATGATATGCCTACTTCCGAGCCACTTGCGACCAACATGGAACGGTTGTTCCAAGACAACATTATTCGTCGCCCACCCGGCCGAGCTAAAGCTAAAAAAAGTAAAAAAAGTTCGGGCTCGAGTGACGCCGCTACTTCTTCGCGAAGTTTGAAAGAAAAAGAACGTTTAGCCAACATAGAAGTCGCGGAAGCACAAAAAGCAAAATTGGCCACGATTGACAAATATTCGGTAAAAAAAACTATATTTAAATCGTGGAAAATGTTATACAAAAAAATACCCAAGGGGTTTAAAGGCAAGGAAAAAAGGATGCTCGCGGAGGTGCGAAAAAGCGTGGTCGATAATTATGAGAATGATTATAAGACGGTATTTGGTCGTGAAGCGGGTTCGGGTTCGGTGCAAGTCAACGATTCGGACGAGGACGACACCGAAAATGAAGACGAAGCGGGTTCGGAGGATTCGGAGTAGACGACTAGTTTTTAGTTTTAATGAAAATGTAACGTTTTATTTTTAGGAATTGTAACGTTTTATTTTTAGGAAATGTAACGTTTTATTTTTTATTAATGTAATGTTTTTAGTTTTAATGAAAATGTAACGTTTTATTTTTAGGAATTGTAACGTTTTATTTTTTATTAATGTAACATTTTTAGTTTAAATGAATATGTTTTATTTAAGTTTGTGTTTAAATAGAAAAAGAAATTAGTGTGTGGGTCCCAAAAAAAAGAAGTGATGTTAACTGATGTTCACTGTAGGCAGTAGAGTGTCAGTTTGTGTCAGTTTTGGAAAAAGCTGACGTGACGCTGATGTTGCTCCAACTGATGCGTCAATTGATGTTCACGATAGTGAAGGGTCTTACCTATTGTAATAAGCATTGTTTTGAAGCAAAATGGGTAAACGGTCGGACCTCCGGTTAAAAAGGTTGAACCGTCGAACTCGGGAACCGGATTACCCACGGTTTAATCGAAAAAACAGTTTTTAAAACATTGGTCATATCGTGTACAGGTTTAATCTCCTTCCTCTAAATGATTGTTCCCCTCATCGTAAAGTTATAATCGAACTAATTCGCCTGATCTCTCTCTCTCTCATGCATTCTTACTCAATTTTTCCGATCAACCTGCCCACCGTCTTCACCACCATTTGACCTTCATCATCACCATATCGTAATCAACCCTCATCACTGTCGCTATCAACTTCAACCTCCACCACCGTCACTATAGTCATCAACCTCGGACGTCAAAGCTATCGTAAACCTTTCGGTGGCCATAGAAATCAAGTTTGTTGCCTCCATCATCATATCTGGCCATTTCGCTTCCGTTACAAATCAACGAGTATGCAACAAATAGTTACGTAGTTATAGTGTTAGGCTCATTTGTACATTTAAATTTTGTTTGGGTTTATTCACTTTGTTCTTATTTAAAAAAAAAAACTTGCTATTTGCTCATGATGAAAGATGTAAGTTTAATATGAAGAATCAAGTTTAATATGAAGAATCAAGCGGTGTTAGTTTTCCTCCACTTATCTTGAAATAATAATAAGATATATAAATAAAATTCTACGTTCTCCGTAAATTCTAGTGCATAAAGACGAACATTTTTATGTATAAAATTTTTATAGAGATCAATCTACATCAGTTAATTTTAATAAGAAGAGATTGCGGCGATGATTATAATTACATATTGCATGTGTGTGTTTGTGATTACATCAAAAATCACATATGATAAAATTTGATTTCATGTGTGATTATTACAAAAATCATATGTGATTGCGCCTATTATATTAGTTTTATTTTTAATCGCATATGATTATAATTATACGTGTATATGGACAGTTCTAAAATTCAGATCTAAATATATTTAATCACACATGATTACAACTAATATTATTGGCACATCTTTTATGTGTCCGTCAGTTGGTCTCACTCTAATAGTTTTGATTATGTACGTAATTACGTTTTATAATAACATCTTTTGTATTTGGCAACACAAAGCCTTTGCGACACAAGGTTTATGTCGCATGAGTCGCTCTTGCGACACATCTTGTGTCGCAATAGGCAGATTAGGTTTTACGTATAAATACTTGATTTCGGCTCAGATTTCAAGGTTGACGAATTTTGTATTCCTGAGAGAACTTTGTAAGGTATTATGTGTATTCAAGCTAATCGGTTATACCTTCAATATAAGAATAGTTTTTGTTTGATTCGTTTTTCAATCGTTTACGCATTATATTCAATTGGATTCCGCGCTTCAATTGATTGTGAGGATTCGATTAGGTCCGGTATTGGGAACCTACAAGTAGTATTAGAGCAAGTCCAGCCTATTACAGTATCATTGTGAATAAAAGTAATTATAAAACTATTACAGTAATTGTAGTCAATATTATTGGTATGTGTCGCCAAATACAAAAGATGTAATTATAAAATGTAATTACATAATCAAAACTATTACAGACTGAGATCAACTCACAGATACATAAAAAAGATGCACCAACAAACATCATTGTGAATAAACACTTCTAGCTTAAATCACATGTGATTATAGCTTGAGTCAAATGTAAGAATAATTATTATTGTAAGAATAATTATTATTATTTGGTATTCAATCGCACGTGATATTTCAATTATCACATGCAAACTTCAAAGTGTTAGTTATAAACATGTGAATGATTTTATTTGACAATTAGAAAATCGAGTAAAAATATCGGTTATTGTCACATGTGAAGTAATATAGTGTCTTTGTAATTATCAACATAAATTTCAACATCTAACAATAAATATCGTAAATCATCTCACGAATAATTTTTAGTTGCATCACATGTGAAATAAAAGTTATCATTAATCATATGCAAAACTAAAATTCAATGTTAAATCAAATGTGCTTTTATTGTGTGTAGTTTTAAGACCCATTACAAAATGAAAAAATAAAAAGTTCGGAGAAAGTATAACATGTGAGATCTTAAATCGAGGAGAAAAAGATGCACAATTTAATGGTGCGATTTTTATAGTTTTTTGATTAGCCAATTTTGAGTTATTTAAAGTTAAAAAAACATTAGTGGAAGTGGATTTTAGTTAAATGACAATTGTATCGCTCCCTACCTAATTAAAATGGAGGCTTCCTATTGGTTCTTCATTATTCAATAACTTGTCGAATCCAGCTCTTACGCCTAATGTGACCAGATAAAAAAGTTCGAGATTCATATTTGACAACTAACATCATGCTCGTGCAAAGCACCGAAATTGTGTGAATGATTATTTTGTTTTTTGATGTTTGGGAAATTTCTTCGCTTCTATTATTCAATAAAGAATTTAGATGCAACATTAATATTCATTTCTAAAGTTAAGATGAAATGAATAAAGATCAAATTCGTATGACTGGAAATAAAGATGAGCAACAATTGTTTATAATTTACATTATGTCTATGAATGTATTATTGGTGGAACGTAAGTTGATTACATGTATGGTGAGAATGTAATAAGTTGATTGAGATGTATTGTCGGTAATATATTTGCCGAGTCACTGATTGTTGACCAACTCAATTCAATGATGAACTCAGTATTGGAAATGATTAAGTCAAAGCTTCTATTGCTGAAGTGTGTGCTAGCTGATCTGCTGAAGTAGATTAAAGCTCAACTATGTGTGTCGCTGATCAAGTACCTGACAGCGAGAGCTTTATATCTATATATGAATAAAGGTAAAAGTTACTGCTCTAATAAAAGAAAGTTGTTGAAGATGAACAAAACAAGTCACTTTACAATAGCGTGTTAGTTCACAGTGAGTGAGGAGGTTTATTGCTTCTTTAGTAACTTAATAATGAATGAAGTTTCCGCACAAATATAAGTCGCTCATCATATATGCGTCAACAAGTGTTTCTCGTACTAGAATATCTTTAGATGACATGTCAACAAGCTATTGGATGAAATTAAATAGAGATATTCGAGGTAACAGGATCAGGGCCCACGAAATGTTTGTTAGTCAAAATTGAGGGAGTTCAGAGCTAATCAAGCAGCGATGCGTGTCATTCCAAGATCCACTTTGTAGGAGATATTTACGGATCATTTAGGCTATATATAGAGCATAGTACTATACTTAGGCCTCTCCCTATGGGATGTTAGTACACCCTTCAGTTTTAATGTCGGTTTGTGACGTTGTAGGCACGGTACGTGTGACACCCCCAATTTCATGCTTTGCGGAAGCGATTGTTTTTGGGCGTGACTAATCAATAATCAAACACAGAGGTTACAAGCAAACGACTTTACATGAGACGTTTATAAATATATTACAAAAGTAGTAAAAAGTTTTAAGTCATAAGTTATGAGTTTACAATAACAGCGAGTTCACATTTGATTTTGAAGATTTTAATACATAACCATTAATACAAAACATAATGCAAGAAAATCTTCATGTCCATATAGATGCATGCGACTCGTAAGTAGATAGCTTATCCTGAGGGTCATCCTACTATTACTGATCACCTGAGAATACAACACTAAAAGGTCAGCTATAAAGCTGGTGAATCTCACAGGTTTAACATAAACATTGATGTGATCAACATGATTATCCAACGATTTAATACCGATAAAGATTAAATAATATAACCGAACAATGATAAACCAATTAAGGTTTCCGAACAATGATTAAACCATTAAGGTTACCGAACTATGATTAACCAATTAAGGTTACCGACTAGATTTACCGACAATGACATTTGTATTGCATTAAGCCATGGTTCGAGGCCTAACTCGATTTGTGCCTCCCGAATGGTGTCAACACCCATAACAATTACTAAAATGCCCGTTTGTACATGGTTGTAGCTAGCAACCCGGACGGGGACGTCACTCCCATGATAGATCTATCTTTTAGTAATAGCGCCTTATTAAGTTAACGAACCATGCAATGATGAGGACTTTCCCGTATTAAAACACTCATGCAATACCCGAACAATGAAAATCAAGACCGACAATGATAACCAACATGTTTAACAGAGTTAATAATTAAATTAACTAACTGAATAACAGTGATCACGAAAACAAGTAAGCATTGTATCTCACCCCAAGTTTAAAAACAGTAAAAATGGGGCTGTGAGACTCACCTAAGTCTATCCGAGCAATGAATATGTCCGACATGGAATAGACAATCCCCGAATCTCCTAGTGTCCTAAACACGCGAGATTCTAATAAGCATTTGATTATCTAATATTTCTCCGGATTAATGTTTATCCATTTTGATTATGTCCAAGTGATTATATTTGTACTTCCGATTAAAGTTTATAAAATGTACGGCCCGTTGGTGACGGATTGAAATTATATTCTAAAGATATATAACGTGTGTTTTTGCGTTTATATAACTCGTTCATGGATGTATCGTATTGTTTACAGTTATCCTTATATTCGTTATATTTTATTTCATAAGTTACGAAATTTGGTACGAGGTCCAAAAACTGAAATATGTCATTTTCGACCCCTAGACGACCCCGAAAGGCCTAAAACCGCCTACGCTATGGTACATAGCCTTGTGTAACACCCGCTAATTTAGGACTTTAATTAGTGCCTAACTACTTGTAATTACATGTATTTAGTATTATATTAATCTAAATATATGTAACTTTCTGTGTAATTACATACACGTTATATGATTTGTTTAAATCATACACACTTGAACCGGACGAGGTCCGACACTATTTACTATGGACGTTGGTGACACACTGCTAAAAAATAATGTGGATTTATCCAAACAAACATTTTTTTTACCCTAATATATTTTGAGAATATATTACACGTATTAAAAATCGTATAAAACACTCCGTACGCAACAAAAACGCGTGAAACGCGCCCGACACGCAAAATAATCTCAAGTTATACTTTTATAACTCATTATTAAGTATTTTGATAAAATACTTCAAGTTAAAATATCGGGTTTTAAATCGTTAGTTAATTTCGCGTAACAAACGTTTAACGCCTAAATAAACGTCGAAACGAACGGGTAAACGAACACCACACGGGGCACAAAAATTGGGGAAACAAATTGACCAAATCTGGCCATGGGACCCATGAAAATGCAGCCAAGAATGGCTTCCCATGCTTGATATTGCTTCTTGAATACACATACATACCCCATACTTCCATTCCCACTTTCCACTCTTTCTCCCATTCCCTCCAATCTTTCTCTCTACTCCCTCTTCTCTCTAAAAATGACCAGAGGTCAGTCTCCCCACCACCATAACACCACCATCATCCACCATTGGCCACCACCTCATTCTTGAAGGAAAAACGAAGCCGACCGCCTACGCGTGTACATCACTCCTACCATCTCCGTTTCTTCATACACCATTGTGAGACTTCAAAACTCTAGTGTTTTACTTATAATATGTATATTATCATGTTATGTTTCTTATTGAACTTGTTAATGTCCACATAAGTAATCAAAACGCAATTTAAATCTCAAAACTATGAGCTTATGTTCCTGTCCAGATTCTGTTTCCAATTCCACGAATTTTATAAAAATCATTACAACATCAAAATGGACGTTTCTTAAGCCTAAAATGTAGTACAAGAAGTATCTTTCCAAAAAAATTAGTCTCGTGACTCTTTGACTCCATTTGCTACTCGAAAACATTTTTCTCCGGTGACATAGGTTTACTGTTCCGGCAGACAGGAATTTTCAGTAACTTCTCGGGACTATATCTCGAGTTCTAGACCTCAAAAACGTGCGAGACCACTTGGAAAATCTTGGTAAATTTGTTATCTACACAAAGTCCTTCTTTGGCTCAGTCCAGAAATGCACTCATTTCTCCAGAAAATTATATTTGGTAGAAGTGGTCTAATCTCGAATTAAACTAAACACTGACACTTTGTGAATTTTTATAAAACATCAAACGACCTCCAAAAGTCATAAAAATATTATAGGAAGTATATAACATATGTAGGAACTTTGTGTAAAAATTTCAGAACGATTTGATGAAGTTTACTATTTTAGATAAAAATCACAAATAATCCGTGAATACATTGTCGGATGAACAGTACTCCGTGAATCACATTGTCGGATGAATAGTAACTTCGTGAAAATATTGACGGATGAACAGTAAAAATTGACTTTTGTTGACTGTCGGACTGAGGGTTGACTCTCGGACTTTAGGGTGAGACTCGGATGCATAATTTCGGACTTGATAACACTCGAAATCAAACCCGTTTGATCTAGTAAAAGAAAACGAATACTTAAAAGAAAACGGAAAACACCCACCTGCGACAATACCATTGTCGCATAAGCCTTTTCTGCCTACTACAATATCATTGTCGCATGAATAGTACTCCGTGAATGCTATTGTCGTATGAACAAAATTCCGAGAATGTGATTGTCGCATGAACAGTGTCCGTGAATGGCATTGTCGGGTTACATATTGTCGCACGAAATAGAAACTTTCAAATACTTTTTATACTAAGTATTGAATACTTAAAACACTACACTTACAAGATATACAAGCACAATGAATTACATAATAATAATATTTGAATTATTATTACACCTCCGTCACCAACGGGCTATACTTATTTACAAAATGATCACAAACGTACAAATAAATACTTGGACATTTCCTAGTTGAGTGGACAACTAGCATGGGTGATCCTTCCTGACACCAACTTACTTACTTGCTTACGACCTTGTGCGTTTCGGACGCCAGAAGGTTGCAGGGTTCGGAGAACCACACTATGGAATTACATCCGACACATACTTATGGACTTACATCCACTATACTTGTTTGCTAGACTCAGGTGAGTCTTACAACCCCATTTTTACTGTTTTTCTAAACTACTGGGGTGAGATACTTAGCTACCATTTTTCATGTGAACGCAATGTACTGTACTGATTTTACTACTGCTTTTACAAAAACTTTGCATGAGTTACTTTTATCCACTAAAATCCTCCTATCATATATAGTTAGTTATGGACTTAAGCGCGATTAGTAGTATATGGATCCATTTGGGATTGACAATCCCTGCCTGGGGTGGTAGCGCCACCACGTACTGATTTACATGTAGAAACAGACATATTAGTATTTGTTACATATGAGTGTGCGGATAGCACTCACGGGGGTACGTGATATATTCACATTACACGGTTAAGCTTCAACTTATGAGCTCATGGCAACTGTGCGTACATACTGATTTACTTACTTTGCTTGATAGCAACGCTGGTACATACTTGTGGTTCATAAACGATTACTTTATTACTAAACCTGTGAGATTCACCAACCTTTTTGGTTGACCTTTTTAGCTTTGTATTTCAGGTACACAAATGGAGTAGGATTACCCCAGGACTGATAGCTCGAGTCGCATGCATACAAACTTGTGGAGATTCTTTTGCATTACTTTTTGTATATCAGTTATGTATTAGAATCTCTAGGAAATCATCTTCGAACTCGAAGCTTGTTATTATGATTCAACAATGTAATACTTTTGTACTATTGTACGACGTTGCATATAGATGTCGTTTGCTTTACTTTGGTGCTTGATTATTGATTAGTAACACCCAAAGCTTGCTTCCGCACAACAGTAAATTTGGGGGTGTTACACCTTGATCATTGGGCCGTTTTTGAGTGACCGTGTGACTTTTAGCCCAAACCGTTATAATAAATTTTTCATCGAGAAGCTACCCTGAAAATACTTGTGAAATTCTTCAGCATTTTTACAAAAACTGTTCTATTTGAGTATTCCAGCCGTTCGGCTGTGAAGACCTAGCCGTTCGGCTATGGAAGTCCTAGCCGTTCGGCTATGGAAGCCCAGCCGTTCGGCTCATCGAGTCCAGCCGTTCGACTGGTAGCCTATTTCAGGCCTGTTCCAGTTCTGTTCGTGCAGTTCATCCCCAACCCAGTTTTTAACTTCATTTTTAACCAAATTCTCATATATAAAACACTAGTATATGATAATATAAGTATTATAAATGCGAAATTAAAGTAAAGTTTGAGTTTCCTTACAAATTAAAATTTGAACCCGTGAGGAGGAGGATGATGATCCGGATGGTGATGATGATCAAAGAAGATGAAGATGAAGATGAATGTGATGATGATGATGATTGTTACTGATGTTGTTGTTGTTGATGATACCCGAGAGAGAGAGCCGAGAGATAGAGAAAGAGATGGAGGAAATGGAAGAAGAAAGTGAAGAAGAAGGAGAAGAAGTAGTCGGCCAATTCCAATTATTGGAGTTGGTTGGCTCCCACGCGTAGTACAAAATACCCGTGTTTTTGTACCCGATCGATAACTAGTATAATATTTTCAAATGATAAAATTTTAAATATGAAATCGTATAGATTTTTAATTGAAGTATTTTATAAAAATACTTTTAATGAGATATAAAATTATATCTTTGTTTCTCTTTGGTTTGACGGATAGTTTTCAGTATACAATATGCGTTTAAATTCGCAACCAAGTAAATAATTATTATTCTCATTAATAATACATTATTTAAAAATGCTTTGCACCAACGTCCGTATTTGAGATTGCGTGTTCTTTCAGATTTGATGGTATGTGATTATTAAATAATCATTTTAATGTTATATATATATTTATATATATAATATCCGAAATTTTTTGTTTAATCACGTATTGAGTACGAATGATTTAGGTTTAAATTAGGGGCTAATTTTGGCCCTTTTTGACCGGGTGTCACAGTACGTCAGTTTTGAACGTCGGTTTGGTTGCGTCGCCAAATCGACGAACATCACTTTTTTCTTTTTTAATTTTTTTTATTTCATTGTTTAGTGTATGGAACTAAAGGAATATTGGTAAATGTGAGTCCAAAAAAAATTGAAGTGATGTTCACTGTAGGCAGTGAAACGTCAGTTTGTGTGAATTTTGAAAAAAGCTAACGTGACGCTGATGTGGCACAAACTGATGCATCGGTCTGTGTCACATGTTGGGAGGGGTCTTAGAAACTTTCCGTTTTCGTGTTAATCATTTGTAATCAAGTGAGTAGTTTGTCTAATTACTATTAGCGAGAAGCGAGTTGAACAGTGTACGTTTTTTTGTCAACTATTCTTCACTAATTTTGTAATAGTTTAGCTTAAGTGATTGATTTGATTTAGCCTTGGCTAAATCATT
The DNA here is from genome assembly GCA_963422505.1 of Pseudognaphalium luteoalbum. Taxonomy (NCBI): domain Eukaryota; kingdom Viridiplantae; phylum Streptophyta; class Magnoliopsida; order Asterales; family Asteraceae; genus Pseudognaphalium; species Pseudognaphalium luteoalbum. The sequence continues at coordinate 14,305,169 of OY730194.1, forward strand.
TCGCAATCAACACTCAATGTAATTTGTATCTAATATAATTCACTTTCAGACACCGTTACTTTCAGACACTCTACACCCTTCAGTTTGAACGTCGGTTTGTGACGTTGTAGGCACGGTACATCAGTTTTAAACGTCGGTTTGGTTGCGTCGCCAAACCGACGAACATCACTTTTTTCTTTTTTAATTTTTTTATTTCATTGTTTAGTGTATAGAATTAAAGGAATATTGGTAAATGTGAGTCCAAAAAAAACTGAAGTGATGTTCACTGTAGGCAATGAAGCGTCAGTTTGTGTCAGTTTTGAATAAAGCTGACGTGACTCTGATGTGGCACAAACTAATGCGTCAGTTTGTGTCGCATGTTGGGAGGGGTCTTAGAAATTTTCCGTTTTCATGTTAATCATTTGTAATAAAGTGAGTGGTTTGTCTAATCACGATTAGCGAGAAGCGAGTTGAACAGTGTACGTTTTTTTGTCAACTATTCTTCACTAATTTTGTAATAGTTTAGCTAAAGTGTTTGATTTGATTTAGCCTTGGCTAAATCATTTCACAATCAAAACTCAATATAATTTGTATCTAATATAATTCACTTTCAGACACTGTTACTTCAGTATATACTCTGTTTAATTTGTATCTAATATAATTCACTTTCAGATACTGTTACTTCACTTTCAAAAACTTGATCAAATTAACTATGTTAAAATCATAATTTGTTTTTAATTATATTCAACCTCCATTCTACAATTAAACTTTACATATTGTGATTTCAATTAACTAATAACTAGTGAAGCAGGATTCTCAATATTATTAACATTTATCATAAATTTAATTTAATTTCATTCAATGCGTTTATTCATAATGTATTTATTAACACTCCATTTCTAATTTGTTTTCATGATGTTAGTAATTATATAGTTGACTTTTTCAAAAGGGTTTAGGGTCTGGAAATGTATCAAACTTTGACCATATATTAGTTGTATGTACCCAACTTACATTTGCTATTTTTAATACATCCAACTTTCAAAATTGGTGTTTTGATGTACTTTGATGATGTGGTGATGACATGTCACTCTCTCCTAACGTCACATGGCACGCTATGCACTCGCCACGTCATCAAAGTACATCAAAATACCCTTTTTAAAAGTTTGGTGCATTAAAAATAGCAAATATAAGTTGGTGTAACATCCGTCAAATTAGGACTATTAATGAGTGCCTAATCAATTATTAATACATGTAATTAGTTCTGTGTTAGGTTAATTGATGTATCGAAATATATATTGATGAATATATACAATTATGCGATTTGATTAAAGCGTACAAGTTTCAAATCGAATGCAATTCGATTCAATTAATACGGACGTTGATGAACAATTTTATTAAATAATATGACATTATTTAATAACTCAATTTTATCCAAAATATTATTTAGATAATATTTCAACTCAAATTCGTATCGTACAAACAAGGATTACACGATTAAAATAATAAACGCGCAAATGATCGAAACAAGCATTAGTTATATTTTATAACTCAGGTAAAAGTATTTGATGAAATACTTCAACAAAAACATTGAATAAATATTCATAATTTAAAATAATTATTTAACGTTTAAACAATCGAAAAATGAACACCGCACGAAGCGCAAACAAGGGGAAACAAAAATTGGTGAAGTCCACACATGGTAGGGAGGGGACATCACCCCCTCACCTCACTTCCTTCCTCATTTACAACACACACACATCTAACTTTTCTCTATCCCTTCTTTCCTTCTTTCTTTCAAAAATCACGTCCGTCATCCACCTATATCCACCAAAAAACACCGCCAACGACCTTAACTCACCGGAGCCATTTGGAGAAAAAGATTCACCACGTCACGATCTACGTTTTTACCTTTTCGGAATTCTCCAGCGTTAACTTGTAAGATTCCCAACAATTCTCGAAAACTCTTAGATTTCATTTATTTTTCATAAAAGTTGTTTATTTAAGCTTGAAATGTCCAAATATGGGTTGGGTAAAAGTTTCAGACCAAACAGAAACCGAAAAACACATTTTCGGTTCAATATCCGGCCAACAGACGTAAGTGTCGCATAGACCGGTGCAGTGTAGCATCACTTAATGCGTCACTTAAGTGACGCACTGAGTGTCGCTAAAAAACCTAATCTTGCGTCACTTTCCAAAGTGCCGCATAAAACCCCTTTTTCCCGACACTTGCCTAAGTGTCGCAAATTCAATACCCGGCACTCCAAACCGATACTTCTAGCGTCACTTGCCTAAGTGACGCCTATAACCGAAATCAAATTTGATCCGTCACTTGCCTAGTGACGCTTAACACCTTTATCCGAAACTCACACCCGTCACTTGCTTAAGTGTCGCCTCTCATGCGTCACTTCCTCACGTGACGCTAGTACCTCGGAATTTCTCATTTTATGCGACACTTCCTGAGTGTCACATAGACCCTAAGTGTCACTATAAGTGACACTAATAACACAATGTTTACAAACTATTTTTATACTAAGTGTCAAACTTGTATAACTTCAAACAATTATATGATACTACTTTAAAGCACATCGGGATACGTTTTTTGAACATGAACACTTCAAAATCATAATAATAATAATGAGATTATTATTACAACCAATCACCAACGAGCCGTACATATTTTCAAAACATAATCAAATCAACCAAGTTTTAGTAACTTGAACAAGTTAAACAACCAAATCGTAGTAATTTGGACAATTTAATTAACCAAATCGTAGTAATTTGGACATTCTAGTTGGACGAACAACTACTAAGGTAGTCTTTCGAGATACCTACTCATGTTTATAACCATCACGTGTCTTGGACACCCTCAGGTTACAAGTCTTCGGACATCACAATTTGGCTAATCAATTCAAGTTTATTAAATTGAACTCTCAAGACTCAGGTGAGTCTCATAGCCCCTATTTTACGGTTTTCATCAGGGGTGTGATTACATTGCTCGTTCTATTTACAAGTTGAACGCAAGTACAATTCAAAATCAAATACTACATGAGTTATTTTCACTAATCATTTTAAAGCCATCCACAACATAGTTTGGTAATACATCTGTAGCGTGAATGTTAGTATATGATATCATATAGGATTGAAAATCCTCGTCCGGGTTAACAAGCACTAACTGGTCAAATGGACGTATTAGCATTTGGGTAGACGAGTGTGGATTAGGCACTCTTAGGAGGCACCTCGATCGGAATTCCTTAATTGGACCCTACCCTCAAGTTAAGCTCAGACTATGTGTTCATAGCTGTATAACTTTTATTTTGCTTAATTGCATTTTAAATTCAATTAAATCTTGCGGTTCACACAAATATGTGTTGACATACAAACCTGTGAGCTCACCAGCGTTTCGCTGACCCATTTTAGCATGTATCACAGGTACTTAGCAGTAGGTTGGACTGCCCAATCAGGATTCATTAGCTCGAGTCTTCATTCAATCAATCAGAGATTTAATTGCATTATTATATTTTGTATAAAGTAATTATGTAATGTAAATCTCTCAATTTAAGAACGGAGCTAATGTAAACAATATTTTGATGTAAACTTTTGGTTTTATCAATACAAATGTAAAACGACGCATATAGTGGTCGTTCATTATATCTTATGTGTTGTGTATATTGATTAGTCGCGTCCCGACCCGATTCGCTTTCGCAACCCGAATTTGGGGATGCGACAGTTGGGTACACACAATTAATATTTTGTCAAAGTTTGATACATTTGCAAACCCTAATCCCTTTTCAAAATGTATTCAAATGAATAATATAGTCCTTTACTTGAGTTGAATCAAAATTTAAGACAATCACTAAGATGGATAGAGATATAGAGATAGCTATTGTGAGTCGTTGAAAAAGGTACCCAATTAAGCCCATATGATGGAAAGTATTGGCCCTAGTAATACCCGTTTGGAAATAAAGAGCAGTCTAAAAGAACCCAAATCTTCTTACAAAACAGCTCACAATAACCCAAATAAGAGGCTTAAATTGCCGGCTCTACATTTTATTCATTAAATTGAGGTTTCACTAAAACCTAATTTTATGCATTAACACTTGTACAATAAGTGTTTAACCGTTTTAAACTATTGCCTTTCTTGATAGCTCGTCATTATTTTACTTCTCGAAAATATAATTATGAGATTACCATGGCACCAAAATATAAGTTTGGTTCTCGTATACATATACTATACTATCAACCCATAATAAACTTCAATATATCAAAGAATCTCTTACGGTTTTGCTTATGTGTTCCCTCGACGATAAATTGAAGACTATATATAAAGTTTTAAGGATGCTCAATCGTACATAACGCATGACAAAGGTATTCTTATTAAGGTGGGAAATGAGACCAAACACGTATGATTTAATTATTAAGACACGAACTATAATTCCATTATAATATGGCTCATACTTTCGCGTGCTCTGCACCGAGCTTCCAATGGCTCCTCTTTAGGCATGGTCAGACCTTTCCCTTCCGACAAGCCAACCAGCTCTTCACCAACCCTTTCCCATTCAAAACATTGGATCAACGATGCTAACGCTAACACAACAACCCTATTAGCGAGCCCTGAACCAGGACACTGTCGACGACCCATCCCAAATGGTATAAACTTATAACCCTCTTTTTCAATATTCAGAAACCTCTCTGGCTTAAAACTTAATGGGTCATCCCATAGTGTTGGGTCCCTATGAATGGCCCATGCGTTCACCAACACCATTGTTCCACGGGCTACATCAAACCCTCCAATTATGCAGTCTTCTGATGGCTCGTGTGGCCCCAATAGTGGTGCTGCTGGGTATAGTCTTAGTGTTTCGTTGACGATGCATTGGATGTAGGGTAGATTAGGAAAATCGGTCTCTTGTACCAAACGTTCTTGTCCAATATATCTATCGAGTTCTGTTCTAGCTTTCTCTAACACATCTGGATGATTTAGGAGAAGTGACATAGCCCACTCTATTGTCACTGATGAAGTGTCGGTTCCCGCTTGTAGCAATGTCTACACAATATTTTTAGGACATCAAGTTTTCATAACAAAAATAAAGTAAATCTTGATAGTATTATAAAACAAGCCTTAATTTGCCGCGGAAATGCTATTACACTTTTTGTTTTCCTTAACTACTAGAAGTGAGAATCTTAGATAAAAAAGTTATATGAAACCCTGTAAAAGGGTTTTTTAATGACAACCGTTAGTATTGTCAAACATCTACTGTATGCATCAAATTGGTAATTTAAGTACTAACTACCGATCGTTGAAAATTTCTAACCGTAAGATTCAATAATTTTAAGCAAATAAAATTTTCTGAAACGCATCTCCTGTGGGTGCTTTCTTTGTTGTAGATCACACTACTCTTATATAGTTTAATGGTTTTTTTAGAACCGTTTGTAAAGTAAGTGATGCGCATGCATACCAATAGATTGCCTTTTATTATATCATCAGTGTAGTATTGCGGGTCCGATTCCTGCAAAGAAAGCATAGAGTCGATAAATGTGTTATCCTTTGCTTTTGCCGAAGAAGAACTGGACCGCTTACTTCTAATTTCGTCTATCAGATTTTGCGAAAGGCTATCACTGTCATGTTGCAATTTCAATAGCCTCTTCTTATAACCCTGAAAATCAATCCATCGTAAAACTGTAATAAAGTCTCCAGGATTTGATGCACCACTAACTTCAAATACATCTCTTATTACTCTCTTAAACTTATTAGCTTCTTCAAGTTCTTCCACATCCGTCCCAAAATATCGTTTATTGGCAACCATTATCATGAATATGTTAAACGACACTGCTTCAATTCTGGACCTCATTTCTACTTTTGCAAAATCTCGTAAGGAATCTTTATAAAGATTCTTGATCAATGATCTAACTTCATCTTCTCGGACACCCATGTAAGATTTAAGACGAGTTGTCGAAAATAGTTCAAGGGTCATGATACGACGAAGGTCTCTCCAGAGTTGACCATAAGGTGCAGAACCAACTGTAGTGTGTTCATAGTCAAGATACTTGCCACTAAAAAGAACTGGCCTATTGGCTAAAATGATGTCGTTTTTGGTAAAGCATTCTTCGGCTAGTGACGCTGAGGTTAGTACAAGCACGGGGCGTGAGCCGAACCGAAGAGCCATGATAGGACCATACTTGGAAGAAAGTTGTTTCAAAACTCTATGAATTAATCCATTCATTAGATGAAGATGGCCAATTATTGGGATTGAAGGTGGACTTGGTGCAACATTTTTCTTCTTTCTGTCTAAATACAATTTGAGAATTAAAATGAAAGAGACCAAAGATAGAAGAAGGATGATGAAAATATGAGTTCCATCCATGGTTTGAATGTGTCTGGTTAGGGATCGAGTTCTTGCAATGATTATGGTCGCATACATAGTTATATATATATATATATATATTGGAATGATCTAGAGAAAGCGCATTTTTTTGAGGAAGGGGGGAAACGTTAGTATCCATCAAGAAGCATATTACCTTCACCTATACAAATCTAGAAAAAAAACAAACCGAAATTTAGTAAATGTTAATTAGAATTGATGCTACAAATGTTAAGCTTCCTTGATAAATTCTTTTTGCAAGTTATAACATCGATTTATGAATATTTAATATTAGATCCAAATCCGTTAATATGCATCGCGGTGAATATTAGTTAATATGCATTGTGATGAATATTAACAATAAAAATGTTTTTCAAATAATGTGAAGTTTTAATATGCATTGTGATGCATATTAGTTAATATTCATCACAGTGAATATTAACAATTTATTAAATAAATATTCATTAACTAATGTTATAACTTAAAAATGAAATTCATTCGTTAGAATATTTTTTATAGCATCAATTTTGATTACTATTTACCGGTAAAAATAATTTTTTGTTGACGTTTTGATTGATAATTGTAATATGCTTCTTGTTGAATACTAACGTTTTCCCTTCCCTCAAAAATGACACTCCCCTCTTGATCATTACCATATATATATAGAGAGAGAGAGAGAGATTAATAAGTTATATTATATGGACACTTGGTTGGATGTAAAGATGAACTTTTGATGAACAAGTTAATATTCGATTTCAATTTTCTTATGCAACTTGCGAGTTACGAGGAGTCAAAGACATTTTCTTGGGGGTTATATTGCTTATCTAGCTAGCTAGAGACAACAATATGAATGGATAGACCATAATTAACACCGTCATCTCTAGAGATGGAAGGTTAGCATGATCTAATTGCAAAATTACCATAATACCCCTTAATATATCATCTCAGTATATTATAAGGGTACATATACCCATGCGATACAGCGGTGAAAGTGATGACGATGAGTGAATGTGCGAATAAATGTTTTATAATAAAAATATATTGTACTCCGTCCGTCATTTTTAAAGTGTCCATTTTTATATTTAACCAATAAAAAAATATTTTAGTTGATAGATTTAATATTTGATTTATGAAAAATGTAGTTAGTGGAAAATAGTATGAAGTGAACTTTACTTAGGCCTTCCATAATGCAATGACATGGAATGTTCAATAAAAATTCCACCAACCCTTATTTCATTGTGAAAGTGTCATGTCATAAGTTGGGTGAAATAAGAACCTTCTATGTTCCAACCATCAATAAACTATTTTGGTGGACCCACTTTGTACCTTTTTGATTTGTTAGAGGTATATAATATTACAAATATAAAAACTAAATTAGAAGTACTTAAAAAAGTAGAATGATATGGAAACAATAATGTTTATTGATTTTATTTTTTAGTGATGTGAAAATGTATTAAATTATTAAGAGTACAATGCATTTTGAATGGTCTTAGTCTTAAATTTTTTTGTGAAGAGAGTGTATTAAATATTTTATATAGTAATATAGATAGATAATGTTGAATTAACTCCTTGAATAAAATGGCAAAAAAAAAAAAAAAAAAAACCTACTTCAATTCACGTATTAGTTGAACATTTAACTTACTTAAAAGAGGAATTTTGTATGTTATGCAACTAGTGGTGGACCAAATGTGTGGGTACACGGAATAGACGTAAGGCTATGGTGAAGTCTTTATTACAATATGTCTTGTTTTGCTAAAAAAAAAAAAACTGTCTTGTATGCAAGATAATATTGTCTTTTTGTTGATATCATACTAAAATTTAGTATCGATTGGTTTGCATGAGAGACAAGAAGTGTACATGATCGATGTCACTGATTACGATGCTTCATTCTGACTTTCTGATCACGATAAATTAAAGTAGTAGAGAAGAACGAAACGGATACAAATCACCGATCGATTGCTACATATCAATGGCCATGCATGTACTCCACATAGCGTATCTGGTCACACCCCCACGGCATTATGCTGGGAGACCAAGTACTAATTTAATTCTTCCATCCGTGCCAATTAAATTGTTCAATATTTCATATATAAAAATATGTATTTATAAATGTATTCAACTTTGGTAAAAAATTCTAACAATTCTATTATATGTATCAAGTTTTCAAATATATCTATTGCATGTATGAGACGGTATTTTTGATGATGTTTAACTTATATAGATGACACGTGACACATTTTAGAAATGATACGTCATCAAAAATACCATCGAATAGAGATTTTTGAAGTTATATACATATAATAGAAGTGTTATAAGTTAGAAACATACTATTCCCTCCGTCTCATTATAAGTGTCGAGTTTTGACTTTTAAAAGTCTTTCTTTTATAACTTTGACTTTAAATATATTTTTTTGTGTTATATAATACTTGATCTAAATGATAAAAATGGATTGGATTTTAAAAGTAGTTTCATTGATACGATTTTCATCAGGTATGATATAACACAAAAAATATTTAAGTCAAAGTTGAAAAAGAAATACTTCAAAAAGTCAAAAGTGGACACTTGTAATGTGACAAAGGTAGTATAACTTTTTTACTAAAGTTGAATAAATTTAGAAATACTTATCCCTTTTGGATATATCAAATTTATCGTCCACTTCTGATTTCAATCGATAATAAAAAGTTTTAGATGGTAGGTACTAAATATTATTATCCCTTTCGGATATTTAAAAATTATTGTCCACTTCTGATCTCAACCAATCATAAAGGATTTTAGTGGATAGATACGTGTTAAATCTAATTGGTTAATTGACACTGAAATTAATGCAATTTTCTAAAACAATATTGTCGCACCCCCAAATTATGATGCGGAAGCGAATAGGGTCGGGGCGTGACTAATCCGGTAATCATAGCACCAAGATATAATGAACGACATCTACATGCGTCGTTTTAACAAAATACATTGATATGATAAAAGTTTACATCTGTTGTAATAATTACAATAGCTCGTAATTCAAATGTGAGAGATTCTTAGGCATATCTAATTTTACAAAGTGTAGAAATGCAGGGGAATCTCCTGATGTTTGCATACGACTCGAGCTAATATATATCCTGATAGAGCAGATCTACTGCTGCTGAGAACATGAGAATACATGCTAAAAGGTCAGCTAAAAGCTGGTGAGCTCACAGGTGTTATGATGAAACAATAATGTATGAACTACAAGATTTAATCATGTTTGAAATCAATCAAATAAATGTGTATATTACTGTCATGAGCCCATAGTTCGAGCTTAACTGAGGTGTCAGGATCACAATCAAGTGCCTGATCGAGGTTGCCTCCTACATGTGTCTAATCAAACAGACGTATGAACAAATGATAATGCGTCCGTTTGACTAGCAGTCGTGGTAGCGCGTCTGCCCCGGACGGGGATTGTCAATCCCATATGGTACCATACACTAACATTCATGCTACAAAACAATATTAACAAACTATGTGGTGGAGGGCTTTCATGATTAGTCAAATAACTCATGCAGTCAATATATCGAGTTTTGTACTTGTGTTCACATGTAAATAAAAACTAAGCATGTATCCTCACCCCGAGGTAAAAATAGTAAAAGCAGGGCTATGAGACTCACCTGAGTCTGATGTGTTGCTATCAAGCAAGTAATGATGTATCACAAGGTATGATGTCGTTCCAACAACTGTAACCTGTCGGGCATCCTAAACGCGCAAGGTTATGATAATGAGTAGATGTCTCAACGGACCATCTATGCTAGTTGTTCATTCAACTAGTTATGTCCAAATGTTTGATTGTTTGTTTGCGTTTGTAGTTTTACAAACATGTGGCCCGTTGGTGACGTTTTGTAACAATAATCCCAAGGTATTATTATTATATGTTTCGTTGTATCGTATACTTATTGAAGTGTATGTGTATCATGTACAAGTTCATCGTATGTGGTTTGGTTGTTGTAAGTGTTTGGCACTCAGTGTATAAAGTATTTTCAAACTTTGAATGATGGGGGTCCGGGGGCAGCGCCCCTGGTAGCGGGGTTCAAGGGGTGGCAACCCCGCCAGGGCTAAGGGGCAGAGCCCTTAGCTGGGGTCGAGCTGGGTTGCGACACTGGAGTTGTGTAGCATAAATCAGAAATCATGTCTATGCGACATATGTATTTGTGTCGTCATATGCGATATTCGGGTTAGTGCGACATAAGTGTTTGCGTCGCTAATTGCGACATTCGGAATCATAGCAACATAAGTGTTTGTGTCGCTAAGTGCGACATTCGGAATCATAGCAATGTAAGTGTTGTGTAGCAGGTTGCCACATAGTGGCTTGTGTCGCATTATGCGACGTTGGGATTCAATTGCGACATAATGCCTTGTGTCGCAATACGCCTGGGCCTTATGCGACACAACAGGCTGTTCAAAAGTTCAAGTGTCGGGAACGTGGTCAAACAACCTCGGTTTGACCTGAAACTTTTTCACAAGTCTTAAATCAGTTGGTAGAGCTTGCAGAAATTATTGGTTTGTGTTGGGAGTAACCCGAGGTGTCGGTTATTTAAAATGGCCAAAACCGCAGGTTTTACATACATGTTTAGAAAACGAGGTTTAACACATTATTTAGACATAATCTCGCTAGAGGAACAACTAAACATGTAAACAAGCGTAATCCAAGTATTTTCAAAGTGTCGAAATCTTACAATTGTCGTATGGAGAAACCGAAAAGATAGAAATGTTCCTTGCGTTGTGGTGAGCGTTTTCTTCCAATCAAGCTTGCAAATCTCAGGTGTTTCGTGGTGGTTTAATGGTGGTGGTTCTACTGATTTTAGAGAGAGATATAGATGAGAAGTAGAGAGAGGTTGGAGCAAGTAGATGGAGGTAGGGTGTGGGTTTGAAGGGAGTGTGTTGAAAGTGTGTTTTAGAAAAAAGAATAAGTATGGCTTTGCCATACTCCTTGCCTTATGGCCGGCTTTTAAGGGGCCCCACCTAGTCTGGGTGTCTCAAATTTTGTTCCCTAACTTGCGCTCTGTGCGGTGTTTATTTACCCGATCTTTTGAATGTTTATTTATCCTTATACGTTTTAATATGTATGTTTCGTTCGAATATTAACCCAAGATATTTTAAATGAAAGTATCATTTATAATTCATTATTTTAAGTTAACAATAGTGTTGTCGGGTTTTGTTCGATTGTCGGACGCGCATCGTGCATTTTTGTAACGTACGGTTAACTTTATACGTTACAATTTACGTTTTGTATATTATCGGAATAATATAAAGTGAATAATGATTTTATTAAATAATTTCATATTATTTAATAATTGTTTCACCAACGTCCGTATTAGAGTTTGCCGGATTCCATCCGATAAGTAAATGCACGATTTAAATCAATCGCGTACGTGTATATATACAAATATACATAATGATACACATAATTAATCTAATACAAAACTAATTACATGTATTAACAAAATGATTAGGCACTAATAAATAGCCCTAACTTGTCGGGTGTCACAAATACAATTAAATTAAAGACTAAGTGAGTAGTATTTTATGAATTACGGAGTACTCTCTCCGTCCCACCCTAACTGTCCACTTTGACTTTGCACACAGTTTTAAGATTCTCCACTAACTACACTTTTCACTAATCATATAACATATCTACCCGCTAAAGTCTCTTTCAATTGGTTAAAACATCAAAGTGGACACTTATTTGGGACAACCCAAAATAATAAGGTGGACACTTAGGATGGGACGGAGGAAGTATAAAAGATGTGAAGTTTCAATTATTCATTTCCCTATTTAGTATTCTCACAAAAAGGAACGGGTAAAGACTAGAGAGAGTACATTTGATGATTTGGAGGAAAAGGGCAAAGTAAAAGTGAGCTGGTTCAAATTCGTAATGTCTAAGAGTCGAAAAGTTCAAAAAACTTTGAAACAAAGTATTTATTTGTTTCTACTATTAATATTAACTAGATTATAACTCACAAAATTTGCGGGCTACTTCATGATTTTAAGATAAATGTCAATATCTAAATCTTAATAATGACGGTAGACTGTTAGTTTATTGGCTACATAATAAAACAACGCATTGTAGTAATTTTGTAGGTGAGTTTCTAAGTGATGTTGACATGAAATAGGCATACATGTACATAATAATTATAAGTTAAATTGTAAACTATATATCTTGAAAGATCTGAACAATAATCTTTCATCAACGGGATGTAGTAACACAACTATGATTAGCCTCTATGGTAAACCTTGACTAATGAATATACTTATATTAGGGATGACAACGGGTCCGGTTTTGATGGATTTTAGTGTATTCGTACGCATACCCGGCCTTATACCTGCTGGGCACCCAATAATATATTATTACCCGATGATTTTTTGAATTTATCCGTGAGTTTTGGTTATCCCCATGTAGAAAAATGATTGTTAGACCTAGTCTTGTAAGGCTAAATATAAACCTAACAATATGATTTTTGAATAAAAATAATTGATTGAATAAGATTAAGAGAGAAGATATAATCAACTAATTAGATCTACTTTTAAGCCTATGTAATTATACCTATATAGCGTTACTCTCACATGTATGTAACTTTGGCCGAACAAAATATGTTTGGGTTGAAAATACAACGAAAATTTAATACACGGGAAAAATACTAAACCAAAATACCATAAACAATACTACATACTATATTCGAGCATATAAATATTAAAGATAACGAACAATTTTACACTTTCATAAAATATAAAATTCAAACTTAATAATCATAGAATTTCAAATATTGAGCGTATGATATAACGTTCACCGGTTGATATGTACATTATCGTCTTATATATATATATATATATATATATATATATATATATATATATATATACAAAAACTAAAATTAAACATAACCATTATGGCCTTTTTTAATATTGCAAGGGGCACTAGAATTCATTTGTCGGCCCTGATCACACCCACAACTTCTTGATGAATCATCTTCTACATACCGCTAGACCATAAATAGAGGAGGTGTGCTACACCCTCTCCGACATTCATTCAGGTGTAATCATTACTCTTTCTGTCTCAAATTAATTGTCATGTTTTGACTTTTTAAAGCTTTTTTTAACTTTGACCATAAATATTTTTGTTGTGCTATATAATAATTGATGCAAAAATTATAAATGAATTATGTTTTATATGTATTTTCATTGGTATAATTATCATTAAGTATTCATATAAAATAATATTTAAGGTCAAAGTTGGAAAAAACAAACTTCAAAATGTCAAAACATGACAATCATTTTAGGACGAAGGAGGTATTATTTCTATAGGTGTCTTTGATACAAAAACTGAAATTAAACATAACCATTATAAGGGTATGGATATTGGTTGGTGATCGAGTGGGTACTTCCAAAATCCATCACCATACTCATACCTGTGAAATAAATCAAATTTGTACACAACCCGTATCCAAACCCGCTAACTCACCTCCGTACCCATCTAAGAAGTGAAATTAGTTAAACTTTTGTTGTAACCGTCCTCTATAATTGGAATTAAAATACGTTCATATTTTACCAGACGGATTTTTTGTGATTCGGCCTAGATTTTTAAAGGTTAGGTAGTATATTATTTGAGCATATTTTTCTAGGATATTAAATATTAATTTGGTAAATTCAGTCGATGAGTGGGTAAGGAATTACAAAATTATTATAAAGTTGCATTGAAGTGATTATATTGAGTCTTAAAAGTATGAATACATAATTTACTACAATTAATCCTACATTTAATATTTTTAAATTCAAATTTACAGCTAGTTACTTTTCTTTAAATAAGGTTGGAATACTTAAGGTTTCTTTAAATAAGGTTGGAATAACTAAGTAGGGGCAATAAAGTCTTTTTAAAGAACTCTAATCCACTATTTAGCTAATTATTATAAAGAGAGATTATCAAGGATCTAAATTTAAAATGGCTAATTAATATAGAGTTGAGAAAAAAATTAGAGGATTAATGATTACCTAATTTTAACTTTCTTTTAATATATATGTAGATGTAGATGTAGATTTATTAGAGTAATGTTAAAATGAGTACGACAATTTTAGGTGAGAATTAAGGAACCAATCAGAATGTGCCATGTGTCACAAACCCACTTTCCTCCACATTTTTAAACGTAAATATCTCTTAAACGGTAACTTGAAAAATCATAAAAATTGCACCATAAAAATCAGCGATTTATTCTCTTCGATTAGAGATGCGACAAAGTATACTTTTGATGAACTTTTTTTCCTTTTTTCGGTGGGTTTTAAAAACAACCAACACATGTGTTACCGGCGAGGAACACATGTTTTACCGGCGAATAACATATGTGTTATTGGTGAGTAACACATATGATACCGGCGAGGAACACGTGTTACTAATTTTGTATAATTTGTAAAACCCTAAAAAAATAAAAGTCGTTGAAAGTATACCTTGTGTTGATGCATATTAGGTTGTCTGTCAGTTGGTCTATCGAGTTGTAATAAGTGTCGTTAGTCGTATAGTGAAAATATAGTTTTTGTTATATGCGACACTTACGTTTTAGGTTAGGCGTCACTTGCCTTAGTGACGCATAGCGTCACTTAGGTAAGTGACGCATGAAGGCGGCCACATGCGACACTTCCACAAGTGACGCATGTCGGCAGATTTTTAGTATAAATACAAACCTACGGGTTTCAGGCTAGGGTTGACGAAACCCTAGCACAATTTGACGACAAAACCACTTTGTAATCGTTCCCAATTCGTTATACAAGCTGATATACACATTTACTTTGTTCAAATACATTTGTTTCGGTTTGTGTTTATTAGCAATATGTGCAATTGATTGATTCCGCATTTCAATTGTAGTCAATTGTCATCTAGATCCAACGTCAAGGGCACTCTCAACTGGTATCAGAGCTATTAGGTGATAACATTGACGTTTAGAAGGTGTTTTGGGTTGATTTTGGTTTTGTTTGAATCTAGAATCGAGATTACATACGGATTTTGAGTTGCTAAGGTGAAGTACAGTCGATATTCTTCATCATTTACAGGTTTCGTCCATTAGGGTTCAAGGAATTTTCGTTAGGTTTACGAAAGTTCGAGTTTTTTAGGGTTTTGGGATTTTGCAGCCGTTTTGCGACACTCGATCCGTCACTTGGACGCATCACTTACAGCGGCACTACCTAATCCCAAATTAGGGTTTTCCGTCACTTGAACGCGTCACTTGAAGCGTCATTTGAGGTTTATACGACACTTAACTTTAGTGCCGTTCACTCTAATCCACCATCACTTACGTGTGTCACTGTTGCGCGTCACTTGAGTATCAAGCGTCACTTCTGTTAGTGACGCCTGTTTGATTTATTGCGTCACTTCCTTTAGTGACGCCTTTTGATTTATTGCGTCACTTTTACTAGTGACGCCTATTTGTTTTAGTACATCACTCAAGTACGACACTTGAGTGCGTCACTTGCCTGATTGAGCGACACTTACTCACAGTGTCATCAGTCACCTAATCCGTCACTCGATAGTGTCACTTACCAAGTGCCGCTAGTCGTTGCGACACTTGAGTGCGTCACTTACTAAGTGACGCCTTCGGTACTAACAAGTTTTCGAGCTTTTGTTTTTGAGTAAAATTTCAGGTATATCTTCAATGGCTGCTGTTGTTGATAAAGAAGATATTAGAGGAATCAGGGATATGTTAAAACAGAATCACGATGTTGGTTCTAATAATAAACCTCCTCTATTTACGGCTGACATGGATTACGCATATTGGCGTGATCGATTTGAACAGTACATAAACTTCCACTGTCCAGAGCTATGGGGTCCACTCAAGGAAAGATATGTAGCTCCCTTAGCCGAAGGAATCTTCCTTGGTATTGCTCCGGTCAAGGTCTACAGGTCCATGACTCCGGAGGAAAAGAAAGACTATGATATTGAGAAAAAGGCACATGCGGCTATTTGTATGTGCCTAACGAAAGACGTGTTAAGACTGTTCAAATCACATGAAACCACATACGAACTTTGGAAAGCTATCGAAACAAGATGTGGTGGAAATCAAAGGTATAAAGAAGCTAAGTTAGAACTGATCAAGAAGCAGTATGATCTGTTTGATTCTCTGCCAAATGAAACAGCTTCAGGAGTTTTTACTAGATACTCACAGTTAGTGAGTGAGTTGACGGAGGGAGGTTATAATTTTCCTCCACTTGAAGTGAATAAGAAGCTGCTGGATGTCTTGCCTAGTTCTTGGGATGTTAAAGTACAGCTTCTCAAGAAAAGTCAAGAATTAGCTACCATGAATTTGGATGAGCTAATTGGTATTCTTCAAGCTCATGCAATGGAGATGAAGAAGAGAGAATGCAAGTCGGGCGGTTTTGTTCAAGACCCGTCCTTATATGGAGGAAAAGTCAGCACCGGCAAGACTTATGGTGGAATGGCTTTTGTTTCTTCTACGAGCTCTCCATTTCAAGCCTCATTGTATTCTACTGGTGCTCCTCATCCAGTATATGCTTCTGGACCCTCACAGGGGTCACAACAGCAGGTTTCTGTCTCTCCTGCTATTCAAGAGCAGGTTGCTATCTATACAGCCTTTCTAAGCTCTTATAAGGATTTGGTTTCACAACCAAATGCTACTTTGGAACTGGCCAAAGAGGATTATGCTCAACTTGATGATGATGATCTTGAGCAGATGGACTTGAACTGGAACATTGCCATGATATCAAGGCGTGTTCAGAAATTCTTGCAACGAACTAGTCGCAAGAGTTTGGAGGGAGATGGCAAAACCAGTTTCGGTTTTGATAAAAGTAAGGTGCGCTGTTACAACTGTCAAAATCTGGGACACTTTGCAAGAGAGTGTGAGAAGCCAAAGGTTCCTCCGTCAGGTTTCACAAAGCCTGATGCTCCCAGAACTTCTGAGAAGGATCAAGTGAAGCAAGCAACAGCTGACGCACTTGTCGTTTTTGAGCCAACCAACACAGATTGGAGTATGTATGCTGAGAATTATCAGCAGTGTCTCATGGCTCACATTTCAAATGAGGTACGCAATGAACCTGAAGAACCTTTGAACTGTATCCCATGCATTAAGTTAACTGAATCCTTAAGATGCTTTCAAGTAGACAACGTAGACTTAAGAAAAAAGGTCGAAAAACTTAGTGAATCAAACAAATACCTAAAAGCAAATGAACAATTGTATGATAAGAAAATAGAGGCTTATCAACAGGACACACTTAGGTGTAAGTCTAAAGTTTTTAGTCAACAGGATGCTATTGATAGTTATCTTGCTGAAATAGACCGTTTAAAAAAGGAACATTCTGATCTTAAAGATGAATATGACATATATAAAAGTAAGATTCTAGGTTCCTCCTCGTCTACTGTTGCCTTTAATGAAATTCTTAACAAGCAAAGGACAGATCACAAAACAAAGACGGGACTAGGCTATAATGTAGTCCCGCCTCCTACTGAATACTGTCCTATGCCTGTTAAGGAAGGCACCGAAGAGATTCCGGTTGACTATGCATTGTTATACGGGGTCAAAACTAAGGTTAATAAGGTTAACAAACAGGCGAAGGAGAAAACTAAACGGACAGAGTATCCTTCACCTCAGTTTGTTAAATCGGAATGTAAATCTCCAGTTAGTAATGAGGAGATTGTTGAGATTGAGGATATTACCGATGAGGAGTATCCTGAGTTTAAAAGGAATGTTGAGTAACAGCTGAAAAAATGTTAAAGGTTGAACCTAAAATTAAGCTTCAACATAACAAAGAAAAGAATAAGGTTTTAAAATCAAAATCTCAAACTTTACAGTCACCTGTAAAGATTTTGCAACATAAACCTTCTACTTCAACCTCTCAACCTAAACAGGAAACTTCTAAGACGTGCACGAAATGTGCATGTTCTAGAAATGTTTCTTCTACTCCGGTGGTAAATCCTCAGCCTCAACCAGCTGTTGAGACTAGAACATGTTTTTACTGCAAGAGACAAGGACATCTAATTCGTGAATGTCCCAAATTGTCTCATCAGAACTACGGGAGAGAAATGCCTAGGACATCTGTTTTCCGAAATTCATTTTCAAGATCTCCTCCTAGGCGTTACTCTGTCTCTCCCAAACCTGCTGTAAAAACGAGTAATGTTGGGCAAAAACCTTTGCCAAAACAAGAACCTGACATTACTCCAAAGCCAAATTCCGAACCATCCAAGGTTTGGAAAAGAAAAGAGTCTATTGCGGACTCTAGTATCATCAATAATAACACATCAGATACAAAATTTGATTTGTTTAAGAATAAAGTCTTTTCTGATGTGATTATTGTTGATGACTGTGGTCGACCTAAGTCTGTAAAGGCTTGGGTCACCGTTTCTCACTAATCTCCTATTTTATGTGTTGCAGCAGTCAGAACGCGTTAAAGACAGTGAATGGTTTATGGACAGTGGCTGTTCGTGACACATGACGGGCGATGTGTCCCTTTTGACGGATGTTAAACCACATTCTGGAGGACACGTTGCATTTGCTGGAGATACAGGGGGAACCATTTCGGGTAGAGGAACGCTAACTAACGGGAAAGTTAGCTTCGAGAATGTGAACTATGTGGCTCAACTGACTCACAACCTGCTGAGCGTTTCACAAGTATGTGATAAGGACTATACAACAGCGTTCACAAAGACGGAATGTGTGATCATGAAGCCGGGTTTCATTATCCCCAAGGAATGGGTGCTTTTAAGGGCGCACGGAGAAACGACACCTACGTTATGAATATGCGAACCATGGAGACTAAAGATGAGTATACATGTCTCCTTTCGAAGGCTTCAGAAAAGGAATCACTATTGTGGCATCGACGAATGGGACACATCCATTTTTGTAAGATGAACTTCTTGATAAACAATGACTTGGTAAATGGAGTCCCTAAACAGTCATTCGCGCTAAAAGATGACTGCGTCGCCTGCCATAAAGGGAAACTTCATAAGAAACCCCACAAGCCAAAATTAGTGAATTCCATTGCGGCACCATTAGAGTTATTGCACATGGACCTATTCGGTCCTATTTCTACCAAGAGCATCGGTGGAAGATCTTATTGCTTAGTAGTCACCGACGACTACTCGAGATTTTCATGGGTGTACTTTCTGGGTGCGAAGAGTGAAACACCAGACATTCTGGTGTATCTGTTAGATAAGTTGGCAAACTTATGCAACTTTAAGGTGAAAAGACTGCGAAGTGACAACGGGACTGAATTCAAGAACTCTACTCTTGAGTTATACTGTGCCACGAAAGGCATTGACCATCAGTTCAGTGCCCCTCGAACTCCTCAACAGAACGGAGTTGCTGAGCGTAAAAATAGGACTATTATTTAGACAACTCGGACTATGTTGGCCGATTCTAAGCTTCCTATAATCTTTTGGGCAGAAGCAGTCAGTACTTCTTGTTATGTTTTGAACCGCGTGCTCACGGTTAAGAAGAAGAATAATACATGTTATGAACTCTTCAACAACCGTAAGCCCACTTTGCAGTTTCTGGAACCTTTCGGGTGTCCGTGTTTGATTATGGTCTCCAAAGACAAGGTCTCGAAGTTTGGAGCTAAAGCCGTTGAAGGAATCTTCCTTGGATATTCAGTCAACTCTCCGAATAAACGTGTCTACATCAAATCAACTCACCAGGTGGAAGAGCATTTTGAGGTGAAATGCTTGCGATACACAGATCCTCCTCAAGGAACGGGTCCTGAATGGTTATTTAATTACAAGGACGTGTTCAATTCGTTCGACATACCCGAAGGACATGATGACGAGGATGAGATAGTTACTTTGCTTTATGGTATAAGTTTGTGTCAAGACACTTTTACTTTAACACCGACATCTCCACCTACTCAAACACCCACTCCATCACCTCCAACACCTACTACAACACCCACACAACTACCTACTACATCCACACCATCGTCTACTGTTCCACTTTCGGATGTTCCTTCGACTTCAAGAACGACTAACGCAACAGAACATCCAGATGATCCCAACATGCCACTGTTAGAGGAAGACGAGGAAGAAGAAGAAATGGTCCATTCTCACCTTTTCTCTAATGAAGATGATACGGAACCTCTTGTGCAACCTGAAAGTACTACTGCTCCTGCAACTAACACTGTTCCCGTCACTGAAGGGGACATGAATAATTTGGAGTTAGTACTTGCACCCGATCGAATCCCAGTCACACGTGTACACAGGGATCACCCCATCAATAACATTATCGGTGATCCTTATGCTGCTGTTCAAACAAGGCACCAAGTGCAACAAAATCCGAATCAAGAAATCTTGAATTTGGTTGCCCGGAAAAATTCCTGTCATTTATCCCAAATTGAACCGAAGAAGGTTGATGAGGCCTTAAAAGATCCATCTTGGGTCGACGCTATGCAAGAAGAGTTGCAGCAGTTTAACAAGTTGCACGTGTGGGATATAGTTCCATTACCCAAAGGTGCTCATTTAACTGGCACTCGATGGGTGTTTCGCAATAAGATGGATGATAGGGGTATTGTAATTCGGAATAAAGTCCGATTGGTCGTTCAAGGATTCAGTCAGATCGAGGGCTTGGATTATGATGAAGTCTTCGCTCCTGTGGCAAGACTTGAGTCCATTCGGATCTTCCTTGCATTTGCGTCTTACAAAGAGTTTCGCGTTCACCAACTCGATGTTAAGAGCGCATTTTTATATGGAAAAGTGGACACTGATGTCTACGTGAAACAGCCTCCTGGCTTTGAAGACCCTGAGCATCCAGAATACGTCTGCAAGTTAAACAAGGCGTTATATGGTCTTCATCAAGCCCCGCGATTATGGTATGAGAGGCTTACTACCCATTTAGTTAAGCATGGATTTGTTCGTGGGAATATCGACAGTACTCTGTTCATCCGCAAAGAACGGACTGGCGATCGAGAGGATATGCTACTCGTGCAGGTGTATGTGGACGACATTATTTTTGGCTCTACAAATGAAGCGATGTGCAAGCACTTTGAGGAGATCATGAAATCTGAGTTTGAGATGAGTGTGATGGGGGAGCTCAAATTCTCTTTAGGTGTACAAGTTGAGCAGTCTCCAAAAGGTATTTATATTCATCAGTCAAAGTATGTCAAAGACATGTTGACTCGATATGATCTGCTCAATTGTAAAACCTATGGGACTCCCATCGAGCTTAATCACAATCTCAGACTTGCTGAAGATGAAGAAGATTGCAAAGAAAAGGACTATCGATCAATGATAGGTTCTTTGATGTACTTGACTGCTTCTCGACCGGATATTGTGTTTGCGGTATCCGTATGCTCTCGCTTTCAAGCCAAACCAAAGGTGTCTCATATGAGGGCAGTAAAGCGAATCTTTGGTTATCTCAAACATAGACCCAATCTTGGTCTATGGTATTCAAATGAGAAATCCTTCGCTCTTTCTGCCTATTCGGATTCAGATCATGGCGGCTGCAGCATAGACAAGAAGTCAACCACTGGTGGATGCCAATTCCTAGGAACTCGACTGGTATCGTGGCAGTGCAAGAAACAGACTACAGTTTCTCTTTCCACTGCAGAAGCTGAGTACGTTGCTGCTGCGAGCTGCTGCTCTCAGGTTCTATGGATACAGCATCAACTGCGTGATTACGGGTTACTTCTTTCTATGACTCCTATTCACATAGATAATACTGCTGCTATATCTATCACACGTAATCCCGTACAACACTCTAAGACTAAACACATTGAACTTAGGTTCCACTTTATACGGGATTGCTATGAAAAACACCTGATAGACCTAGTCCAAATAGACACCTTAAAGCAGAATGCCGACCTTTTCACTAAAGCCTTTACGCGTACTCGATTTGACGAACTAATCAACATGATTGGTTTAAGATTCTTTATCGCTAAAAAGTAATTTGTAACTTGGAAAGTTATTTATTTTTGTGTATTTTAAAAAAAAAAAAGGCAACAACGCAACTGCCACTCTTTATACTTTCTAGTATTAAAGAAATGCAAGGTTGCTATATTTTAAAAATAGACGTTGAAGTTGTGTCTGTAAACAACTTGGGATATGATAGTACATCGGGTGACATGCATAAAAATGGAAATTTAAGGTTTATCTTGGATGTGTCAGTAGATTTATCTGACGTATTGAAAACAGTTTTTATAAACATTGTCTTCATCATACGATATATTAGAAGGCATGTTATGCAAAACTCTTTGAGAAGTCTTAAGAAGCTTAACTATTAATTGTCTATTTCAAGTGGTACAACATTATTAGATGTATGACAAAAGTCTTAATTTCTTACTTATACTAGACATGCTTTCATGAAAGATGTTTATTTGATATCATTTGGGGGTATATATTGACAGTTTCCTCTGTTATACGTAAGTATAGACCTGGCTTCTGTTCATATATACTTTAAAATTAAGCAAACACAAGTCAAAGTACTTGCAAAGTCTTTACAATTAAGATACCTTACAAGGTCGCCAAAATGGTTTGACCAAGTCTGGTTTTGCTTAAACCTGAATCAAGCTATGTCGCTCTGTTGTACGTAAGTACAGACCTGTCATCGCTGACTTGATTCTTAAAATTGATTTTCTTATATTCTATCTGTAACTGGAAACATGGTCTATGTCTTAGGTGAAGATGTATATCTATGGTGGGAACCACAGCGAAATGAACATACCAATAATAATAAAATATCTCCTAGATGTAAGTGTATCATGTTTAAGTGGACAAATATACTAATAATCGTTTTGAAATAATATTTATAAAAAGTGTTTTTAGTATGTTAAGTAAATTTAAAGAGGACAAACATACTGATGATCGAAATAACACTTAATGTTCCTAATAAATGCATGTTATTCCGATATGATCCCTAACCAGACTATATCAACTCCGTCACCAAAAAGAATGTGTTACTTTTCTAGTTGTAAATTTACATTCTTGTATGTGTTTTTATTTTATCTAAGTTAGTTTAATTTTAGATTTTCTCCAAGTTACAGTTACATTTTCAAATATTGAGTACCGAAATCACAACGTGAAAATCGATAAAATCGCAATTTTTTCACTAAAAGTGAACTGCGCGTCACTTTCATTAGTGATGCTTTCAGTGACGCATACGATAGTGCGTCACTTACTCTAGTGACGCTGTAAGTGTCGGGTAAAGCTACGCTATAAGTGCCGGGTTGAGTGACGCATACTAGGGTTTGTGTATAAATACTCTTCCCCACGACACTCAACCTCACCACTTTTCAAACTACTATAGCGTCACTTGCTCTGACATACCGACACTTCCACTGTCTTTGCGTCACTTGTTCTGTGCGTTTTTCTTCGATCTGTTCGTGGTTTCTACGGCTTGTTCGTGCATTCCAGTGCTATATCTTTGTTCCCCTCCTTCACACGACCTATTTGGTACTAACCTTAACCTTTTTTGTTCGATATTCATGCTTTAATTTTGAATTAGGGTTACGGGTTTTTGGGTAAACTTGAAATCAATTGATTTAGTGTTTGATTTGATTATGTTTTATGGTAATAAATATTGTATAGTACTCGTCTTTATCATGCACACAATCCGTTTGCTTCGATTTTCAAAAACCCCAATTTTGAAATCTAGGTATGAACAGTGACACGATGTCTTCATCGTTGCGTCACTTCGTGCGTCACTTATCTCAAGTGACACTACTTGGTAATTTTGAATGCCCATACCATCACTCAATAAGTGACGCTTATTCTTGCATCACTTCTCAAGTGACTCTTGTAGTGACGCATATACTTGAATTATTTGTTAAGTCCGTCACTCATCCTAGTGACGCCCCATAATGTGTCACTCCCTTAAGTGACTGTCTAAGTGACGCCTATGTCAATACGTCACTTATACCGTCACTTCTTAAGTGACTCCCTTAGGATACCGTCACTATGTTAAATGTCGCATGTTCTTCACCCGTCACTTCTTAAGTGTCGTATACATTGACTCACGAAATACAAACGTCACTTACATCAGTGATGCTTGATAGCGTCACTTACCATAAGTGACGCTATACTTCAATTTTAATTTTGAGTATTGTATAATACGACACTTCCTAAGTGTCGGTAGTGGCCATGCGTCACTTACCATAAGTGACGCCTAAAGTCAAATTTCGTTTTTTAACCTATCTGTGTTCGGGCTAACTCTATAACGATCTCGGTTATTTTTGGTTTGTATTTTAGCTTACAGATGGCTGACCTACAGAACTATTACCGCCGTACCAACACCCGACACAATATCACGGCATTTCTGGAGTCTACACATGCTAATTCAGCACCTTTCAGGCCGATGATTGATTTTCTACACAGATCCAGAATTCACTATGCTATTACCGCATCAACTCCGGTTTATATGAACCAAATTGAGGAGTTTTATGATCATGCGGTGATCCGGGTTCAGGGTGATGTTCCAAGGATTGTTTCAACAATGTTTGGTGAAGAGATCGAGATCACCGAGAATTCTATTAGACGGGTTCTTCAGTTTGCTGACAACTCTACGATGCCCACCATGTTCCCAACCACGTTTATATATGGGGGACTTCAGAGGATGGGTTATCCAGCGAACCAGCTATCGGATTTTCGGAAACAGTATCTCTGCCAGGTCTGGAGGTACTTGTGCCATATTGTTATCGTATGCTTATCTCCGAGGAAAGGGGGATACGATGCTGCTAGCCACTTGACACTTTCTCTCATGCTGGCCTTGGTATATAACAAACCGTATAACTTCAGCAGTTATGTTTTCAGCAACATGGTCGAGAATATTCGAGCAGGTAAAGATAAATGGTTGCAGTATCCTCGTTTTGTGCAGCTTTTGTTGAACGACTTGAACCTCAAGATTGCACCTGATCAGCAATCTCTTCTGGTTCCGACACCTATGCTACTTCGAGTATTCAACGACTGCAAGCTCGCGCCAAAGGGTGAGCAAATTTTGGCAGACCGTGAGCTTTTTGGGCACATAGTCAACGAGAACTATGTTGCGCCAATCGATGATGGTTTTGAGGATGATGTGATTCCTCCGGTTAATGAGGATGACCTGGTTGACACCGAAATCGCTCAGGATTTAGATGATATTGAGCGTGTTGACCGGGTTGATGATGATTCTGATGATGGTGGGTCCATTCTACCCGATTCTGAGGGTGACGTGCCCCCACCAACCGCTCTTGATGGTATTCAACTTGCCGATCCTCGACGCTTTAAGCGTATATTGAGACGGATTTCTGCTGGCAGGGTCCACGTCCCGAGGAATCCAGGCAAACGTCCTGCTGGGTCTTCACCCTCTTATGCTGATTTACCTCACAGAAGACGCCAGCGGACTTCGGTGGTTATCGAGGAACCGACCTCTCAGCGACAACAACCACCACCACCGTCTGACATGCCATCACTACAGATGATTTTGGCTCAGATGGAGCTTTTGCAGAAATGTTTTGATGATCAACAGGCAATCATTGCAGCTCAGGCGTCTCAAATCAAAGAGTTAGAGCTTAAAGCTGCACAGGTGGATGAGTTAAAACTACAGGTCTCCGAGTTAGATTCTAGGTTGTTAGAATTGGAGTCTGTTACTATTGTTTCGGGGGAGGAAGGTCAACGTGCCTTGGAAACAAATGTAACGCCTCCCCCTAAACCAGAAAATGTACATTCTTCTGAACTGAATGAAAATATCGTTTTAGATTATTTTGTTGATGTTCCGGGACAACCGACTCCGATTGCAGCCGACTATTCAAATGTCAATCTAACATATCTGCAGAGTTTGGTTAATAGATTTGATGAAGTTGATAGATCTTTTGATCCCGATGATATTGAGATGGATGCAGAGGTTCCACGGTCGGATGAGGAATACATGGATAATCCTAATCAAGAACCGGCACCTGAACGTGAACCAGAGCCAGTGTTAAGGCAACCTGCTCAAGCATTTGATTTTGATGCTCCGGTTATCGAAACAGATTCTTCCGAGGATGAGGCAGAACCTCCAATGGGACAATCTACTGCAGAATCAGTTCCCGCGTCTACATCTTCTGGAATTTCAAAACCGCAAGTGGTTTATAAGTCAATTGCACCTGAATTGAAAACGTGTAAAACTTATCTGGTTAGAGTTGAATTGACTGGGTTGATCAGAAGTTGGAAGTTCGATGTTGATAACTTTTTGATTCTGATAAAGAGAAGTGATGGCGTGCAATACTTCAAACTGAGATTTAATCATATTAGCACTTTGCCGAAGGTTGAATTGAATCGTCTTGCTCAGCTAAACATCGTTAATCACTCTGAAGATACTCGAGGAGTTCTTTTTCAGAGAATTTTGAGAAAAGAGATTTATAGCAAGAAATATTTGTGGATTAGACCAGAGCTGGGAGTTCGATACTCATACAAGAAGAAGATTGATTTGAGAACTCAACAACCGATTGTGAAATATCATTATCCACCAGCTGCTAGTCTTAAGACTGTTCCCTTACAAGAGTTGCCACTGGATTTCTTACGCGATCTTAAGTATTGGTGGTTTGACTCTGTAACTCAAGAAGCTATAATCGAATATTCTACAAAGACAGCTGTGGTACAAGCACAGGATGTTTGGGGAGAATGGCCGATTAAGGAATTTGTGGGAAAGTCTATTCGTGTTTTCGATCCGATCAGCCTAATAAACTTAACGAAGAAAGACTTGAAAGCTCTCTACAAGAATAAACTTCAGTATAATCAAGCTGATTTAGAAGAGGCTTCAAAGTTCACAAGGGTGGTCGAGATATGTTTAAAGGTGGGAATACACGCTGGAGGTACATTCCCAGAGGGTTGGTGCTAAACGCTAAACTTGAAGATTTTAAAGATTTTTGAAGACCAAGCTGAAGACACGGGGGAGTTTGTTGATGCATATTAGGTTGTCTGTCAGTTGGTCTATCGAGTTGTAATAAGTGTCGTTAGTCGTATAGTGAAAATATAGTTTTTGTTATATGCGACACTTACGTTTTAGGTTAGGCGTCACTTGCCTTAGTGACGCATAGCGTCACTTAGGTAAGTGACGCATGAAGGCGGCCACATGCGACACTTCCACAAGTGACGCATGTCGGCAGATTTTTAGTATAAATACAAACCTACGGGTTTCAGGCTAGGGTTGACGAAACCCTAGCACAATTTGATGACAAAACCATTTTGTAATCGTTCCCAATTCGTTATACAAGCTGATATACACATTTACTTTGTTCAAATACATTTGTTTCGGTTTGTGTTTATTAGCAATACGTGCAATTGATTGATTCCGCATTTCAATTGTAGTCAATTGTCATCTAGATCCAACGTCAAGGGCACTCTCACCTTGTGAAATGGAAAATCGAAGAGAAAAAAATGTTGATTTTTATGGTATAATTTTTATAATTTTTCCTTACCGTTTGTGAGTTATTTGATTTTTAAAAACGTGGGGGATATGAGTTTTGTGATACGTGACGCATTTTGGCTGGTTCATCAATTCTCACTCAAAGTTGTTCTACTCATTTGAACCTCATTTTAATTCATTATTTATATTATTGTTACCACTATTAATATTAATATATATTATAATTATTACTACCATTAGCATTACCAATTTTTTTTTATACTGGACTGTTAGGGGTCTTTCTAAAAACAGTATTTCTACCTTCAGGTAGAATATTACTGTCTATATCTTAACTTCCCCAAATACCTACCCTCATCGGGAATGGGTAATATTATTGTTGTTTGAAACAAAGACTTCAAAAGACTAATATTTGAAGTTCTATATGTTAAGTTAAGATTTAAGAAAAGCTATTATGGAACAAATGTTAATAATTATCTTATGGGTATGTGGCGCTAAACAGTATTGTCGATTATCAACAATTTCATAACTATGCCACATGTAAAAAATGAGAGTGAAAAAAACTTTATGCACGATTGGCTAACTAAAGTAGTGTGCTGGAGGTGTTGGTTTTTATGTTTCTTAAGTCAGTTGTACGAAGAATATATCCTGTAGAACATAGGATGTAACACATCTTTTGTAAAGTAACAAGAGTCAAAAATGTAATTTGTAGATTAAAGATTTGCCAATATAGTTTTGGTCAGAAATAATCGACCTAGAAATCTTACCAATGAGTCATTTGTCTAGCGCTACTGAGGTAGCACATTAATCTTGAGGTTGTGATCAGTTCAAGTTTAGAGGTGGTACTATTTGTAAATATTTGTGGATTAACCTATATATTTGTGATAGAGTACACGAGTGTTTGACTTTCTAAAAAAAATTCATATCGAATCTTTAATTTTAGTGAGTTTTATAAACTTGAAGCACTATTAATCCTATATTGAAAAGGTTTGTTTGTATGATCAGCCCGCACAAGCTTGAGAATCCATAGCTTTAGCCGAAAACCTTCGAGCACGTAACTCTGCAGCTGAAAATCTCCGGGCGCGTAACTCTGCAACATAAATGGAAATCTAGCGTTGGGTGAAAGACGGGGATGTTCCCCGTAATTCACCTTCGGTGTGAGAATCAGTCACTTGATCGGAAAGTATGAATATTTGAGAGAAATTAGGGATTGTAAGAATATTTGAGAGCAATTAGGGTTTGTATGAAGAAGATGAACATACCTTTTGTGAGTCCGTAATCACTATTATGTTAGTGATTATGAATCGTTAACAGTGAGTTAATTGTAGAAGGGGGGTTGAATACAATTAAAAACTTTTCTTTCTGCTTTTAATGTGTTAACTTATTTAGCAAGTTTTTAACCGTATTTAATTAACAACAATATGAACACAAATATATAAGTATGATAAGCAGTTCAGTTGCTGGTGCAATACTAGCTGAAAGATAAATTCTTTTATTGATAAAATTTATCTATTGTTGATTGCGGAATAGATTAGCCAAAGCTAATCTAAATCAAACAATACAGCTCTTACAAAAGGAGATGAGCAGTAGTGGACAAACACGCTAACTTGCTCACTCGCTGAGGTGGACTAATAGTGGACAAACACGCTACTAGTTCACTCGCTGGTGTTGTTCGTATTTTAGACAAACTAGTTACTGACAAACAAGTAACAATACAAACAATCGACACAAAATGGAGTACAACATACTACGCTATTTATAGACGCTGAAATCCTTAATTTCCGGATCTGGAAGGACACGTGTCGCTGCTTGATTGGTGAGGTAGTTGAGATGTGATACATCATGGTTCGACATTCTGTCTTGGGAAATATCACCTTGTACCTTAAACCAATTAGATGCTTCCACGTTACTCTTTTCAAGTTACGAGGAACACGTGCTGCGCCGTAATAACGCCGAATGTCAACTTCTTATTAAATGCGGCATTTAATGCTGCATTCACTGATAGAAACATCAATTCTCCTCATTCTTGGTGCGAGCTAACATGCCCTAAAGAATGACTTGAAAAGCTAATCTTCAGTGACTTCTTTTATTCAGCAGAAGGAAGAACTCAAGAAGACTTGGAGACTCTCGCTGATAGATGAGTATTAGCGACACACATAGTTGAGCCTTTGATCTTTATAAGTTCTTCATCTACTGGTTGAAGAGATAGGATCAGCGATCATAAACTTCAGCAACAGGAGCTTGACTTGAATCATTTTCTTCATGGAGAGTTCTTTATTGAGTAGGACAGAGACTGTGAATATAAGGCATGATCAGTGACTTCACTTTATCAGCGATTAATGACTTCAACAATCTCCCATAATTTATCCTTATGATCTCCCCCTTAATCCTTGTAATCAGTGACCATCTTGAGGTTAGCGATCAGTGACTCAACAATCTCCCCCTAAATGGTTTAAGTCAAAGCTCCTTTAGACAAACTAGTTGCAGGAAAGTTTTAGTCTCTGATGATAAGTTGGTTGCTCAGAGACTTGTACTTGTAAATTTTTGTTGCTGAAAGGTTTTTAGTCTCTGACGGTAGGTTGGTTGCTCAGAGACTTGTACTTGTAGATTTTCTGTTTCAAGCCTCATTTATATCATGAAATAAATATTTACAAGAGACTAACTATTACAAAAGATCTAATTTATTTATCTCTCCACATCTCCTCCTCTTTCACTATGCCAAGCTCAGCTTCAAGTTCATACTTGTCTTTGGAGGGCAGGTATCTGAATTTTCTTGCCAAGGCTTCATCGAGAATAGCTTTTCTGATTTTTGAATTTGTAGGAAGCATGCTAGCTGACCTGATTAGGTGTATGAGTTGTTCTTGGTCAACCTTCTCAAGTTTAGTTTCTCTCTGAAACCTAAGGGCACCATTTAGGTCCCTGTATACCAGACCCTTCTCCCCCTTAGTGACTTCATGTCCTTCAAGCTTTGGCACACCAACAGGGATAGACAGATTTAGCTTTGAAGTGTTAGGGATTCGATAGATGCTGCTAGTGCCTGACCTATACCTTGGGCTTGGTGGCTGAACAATCTCTTCACCATATGTGACAGTATCTTCTGGTCTGAGAAGTTGCAGCGACACCATTTTCTGATATAGCATATCAATCTCTTTCAGGACATTAGCCTTAGCTGCACTTGTAGAGTGGCTGATAGCAAGCCTGATTTCATTCCATTTCTCTCTGTGCAGCTTGCATACTTGATCAAGTAGCATGGCTTGAGTCTCTGAACCTCTTTGAATGAGTAGCTGAGGTTGAGATTGATTCTTAGACTTCTTTAGCTTTACCTTGGTAATAGGTGCATGGTTTAATCTCCCTGTCATACGGGCAGCAAACCTTTTTCTATCTATCTCATCTCATTTTCTATCCACTGATGTTTTGACAGCTCCCCCTTTCTTTTTAGAGCTCTTGCTAGCTGATGTTTTCAACTTCTGTTGCTCTAGCTCACTCTCTTCAATTTCAGCGAGTACCCTGGCAATTGCAGCATCAGACTCTTCTTGATCTTGCTTAAGTTTAAGCAGTCTGGCCCTTTCATTTGCATCTTTGGTGCTCAATTCCAGTAGGTAAGCTCGATCAGCATCAGACTGCTCTTTCAGCAGCCTTTTTCTTTCTTGTTCCTCTCTTAACTCAGCCTGAAAAGTTATTTTCATGATCATCTCATGCTCCCTGTCCTGTCTTGCCTTTACTTTTCTAGCAACTCGCTGATCTTTAGTTTCATCAGGACAGAGGCTTTCTGAGGCTGAGTCAGATGAAAGGCATGCTGTAGGGGAAGTGTCTGATGTGGTAGTGTTGGAGAGAGTTGTTGTGGAGATTGGTATTATTGTTGCTAGGGTTGGTGTGGTTATTTTGGTTGTTTGGGTAATTGTAGTTGTAGTTGCTGTGGATGAGGGTAGGATTTGGGTAGGTGGTGGAGATGAAGGTACAGTTACCTCAGATATGACAGTATGTGATTGAGGGTCACTGACCTGTTGTCTCTTAGATGGAGGTGTAGATGCAGAAGAAGTGTCACTGGTCCTTTTCCTTTTAATGATAGATGATATGGGTTGCTGATCCTCCATATTGACATCATCTTCATCTTCACTTTCTGAACCCTGACCATTTCCATGACCACCTCCCTGACCATT
Organism: Pseudognaphalium luteoalbum; assembly: GCA_963422505.1. Taxonomy (NCBI): domain Eukaryota; kingdom Viridiplantae; phylum Streptophyta; class Magnoliopsida; order Asterales; family Asteraceae; genus Pseudognaphalium; species Pseudognaphalium luteoalbum. The sequence goes on from OY730194.1 coordinate 14,336,978, forward strand.
GTCATCATTGTTGTCATCATCATCATCAGCATCATGCATGATGGTATCATCTTCCTCATCATCAGATACCTCATCTACAACCTCCCTGTTCATCCATTCCCAGCGAGCCAATTCATAGCTCACTGAGGTACCCTCAACCCTAGCATTTTCATCCTCAGCCCATTGCCTTATCAGCCCATTGCCTTATCAGCCCATTATAGTTCCTGAGCTCTTCAGCACTAAACTCAGGAAAGCATTCAGCGACATCCACTATATCCATAGCTATATCCATATCTACCCAATACAGTTCAGCAACTGCAAGGGCTTCCATCTCAGGTTGTTCAGCAATAGGTCGAAGTGCATAAGTAGTGAGCACTATCTCCCTGTGAGCTTTGTTTGTAAGCGGATCAGTCATAGCAGGAGGCATCTCAGGATTAGAGACAGAGATGTCATCTTCTTCTTCATCATTCTCCCCCTGACTGGTCTGCACAAACTGGCCAACTACCCTATCAAACCCATCAGCAGTTTCTGTTCTGAGGGCAGCGACCTCAGCTCTTATTGCTCCCATTTGTTTAGTAATCTATGGAAGCACCTTAACAATAGCATCAGTGTTAAATAAGTAATTGGATACAGATATAGCTAGGTCAGTTTGGTTGGTGGTTAGCTGGGCAATGGCTGCGACATGATTTGTGAAATTTGTGGTGGAGGAAGAGGCTAGCTCAGTGACTGCATGGTTTATTGCAGCACTAGCATCAGCTACCATTTGCACCTTCTCACTGACAGATGTGCTCCACGGTTCAATGGAGTTATACACATCAGTGAGAGCAGTGACGGCTTTTTGAAGAACGGAGACATTGCCTATAAGTGCCTCACGGTCAGCAGTGAGCATCTTAATCTGGGTTTGGGATGATGCAATGTACTTCATCAATAGCTGATCTGATGTGGAGTGGGTAGAGGTGTTTGGGGGAGTAGTTGTGGGAGGTATAGTGGGAGTAGGTGTAGAGTGGACTACATGGTCAGTGGGTGTGGTCTGACCAGCAGCAGTGATCTGAATGTTGTCACTGGAGAAGGAGGTGGGTGAAAGCTCTCTGATAGGAGAGTTAGAGGTGGGTGGAGGAATAGGTTGGGTGTCATCTGAGGTGTCCATGGGCATGATTTCCTCATCATCAGCTTGTGATTTAGCTGATGGTTCATTGAAAATAGAAGTAGCGACCTGTATCTCACCATGGGTCGGTGGTGAGACATTGACAGTCGGTGCAGTGATACATGAGAGATGGCCCGGGTCTGTAGCCAGTGGTGTGACATCAGCAATGAGTGTGTTATCACCCACTGGTGTCACTAGCCCTTTTTCTAAAATGTCATCCTTTCGTGAGGATGACAAGTGGTTGGGTTGACTCGATCTGAGGGTGTGGGATGCACCCGAATCACTGCTAACAGTGGTTTGATCCACTGCAGCTGTCGGTAGGTTTCCCTTGGTAGAATCACTGGACTTTCGGGAATCCAACGAAGCAGGTAAGGTGGAGGGTTTAGCAGTGGTGCCCTCAGCAACTGAACGTACAGTCACTGATTCACCCCTGGCATCCGTAGATGTCTTCTTTGAGCTATGTCCCTGAACCTTTAATTTCAGGGACCCTAATTTGGATTTTTTTCTTGGGAGCAGTTGGTGGTTTCTTGATTGGTGGTTGACCAACAGTAGTCACTGGGGGTGTGGTCAGTGACGTGGTCGATGGGGGGGCAGCAACTGACATTTGTACAGAAGTTACAGGCTGGGGTGCAAGTATCCCCGGATGTTTCATAAAAGTTCGTAAAACCACAGTCGCTGGTTTTGCAAAAAATTGAGATCCTACCAGAGTGGGCTCAAATCCCTGAAATGGTATCCTATCATAGGCATCAAACTGATCTCTAAAGATCAGTGAGAGGAACCTTGGATAGGGCACGTATTTTTCCCTGGTAGGCTCAGCGACTTTGGTGATTAGCTCGTTAAAGATCACACTCGCATAATCAACTCTTAGAGAGTTGATCAGTGACCAGCTAATCTGGGCTTCCAGGGAGCTGAATTGATCATAGCTCCCGGATTTTGTACCCAATGATTGAACGAAATTTGTAAAAATTGCATTCCAAACACCATCCATCTTAGTTTTGTGGACCGTAGAGTACTTACGGTTGCCACTGCCATCGACTGAGTATTTACACTCAATCTCAGTAAGATCAACTAGGCCTTATTTGGCTTTGTCGCTCTCTGGTAGTGACTCGTAAGATTCTGCGATCGGCAGTTGTAAAATGGACCGGATGGTGCTGGCAGTGATGATAATGGCTTGGGTACCATTGTCGATAAAACCCTTGAGTTGTGAAACACCAGCGACAACTTGGTGAGTGCAGGTAAACCAAAACTCACTAAGCCATTCTGGGTTCATTTCCCCAGGAGACAAGGTAAGAGCAGGGAGGATAAAGTGATTTTTCAAAAAGTTTATCGCCTCCACATACTCTGGTTTGGCACAAGTTACATTTCCCAAATAATTAGATTTGGGAACTGTAATGATCAGTGTCTCACTGACCGCAGAGGCTCTAAGAGCTTGAATCTCTGGGGTCGGTGTGTAACTGTTATTGAAAATTTTTGAACGTGCCATTTAAAAAGATGAAAGAAAATTTAGGGTTTTTGTAGAGAGAAAATGAAGAAGATGAAGTTTTGAAAAACAAGAAAGCGTAAAAGTGAAATTGAAAATGTCTCACTGCTTATATACGGTTGCTGAGATACAAAACATGTGGTCAAAAAGCGTATGTACGTGGTCAAAAAGTGGTGGTTGATGGTAGGGGAGTAGGGTGATGATGGTGGTAAGTGGTAGCATTAAATGGTGATGGGAGTGGTACGCCGAAAAGGTATACGAGGTGTCAGAAAAAGTGTACATTTTCGAAATACCATGAGATATTTAATAAAGCATTTATTCTGAATATAAATCGTTAAAAATTAAACACAAAAAGTATTAAATGTAAAGGAATATATGTCGAAATAAATGCCATATTAAATAAGGAGAATCTTCGCTGATACATTAATTTCATAATTTAATTGCAAATTAAATTATTAAACTAAAATATCAGAGAGATGAAAATAAGTTATATCTTAAAATAAAATAAATATTATGTCTCATATTTGATTTCGCTGATCAAATTACAACTTAGAATACTAATCTAATCAGCTAGCCAAATTGTGAAGTATAAAACATATTTTATTTATGTGATATAAAGAGTTTTCATGTGTATTTACAAAGTATATAATTTATTGATTATAACTATGCTAACTTATTGTTCTTGCTGATTATGTCAGTGAGAATAATAGGCCAGCGAGTTAGAACTACAAACCATTTATTCTGTAAATACCTTTTATTAAACAATCAGGTTTAATCATTTAAGTTCAACATTCCCAACTCACTGATGAGAAAAGTGAATCTTTTCTCATCTAAAGGTTTTGTAAATATGTCAGCGAGTTGGTAATCAGTTGGAATGAAATGCAATTCAATGTCACCTTTCATGACGTGGTCCCTGATGAAGTGATATCTGACATCAATGTGCTTTGTCCTCGAGTGCATCACAGGATTATTTGCTATGGCAATAGCACTTTGACTGTCACAATAAATTGGAACATTGCCAAAGTCAAAACCATAGTCAGCGAGCTGATTCCTCATCCACAGAATTTGAGCAGTGCAAGCTCCAGCAGCGACATATTCAGCCTCAGCAGTAGAAGTTGAGACATAATTTTGTTTCTTGCTTGACCAGCTTACAAGCTTTTCTCCAAGAAATTGACAGCTACCAGAGGTACTCTTTCTGTCCATTTTGCATCCAGCATGATCAGAATCTGAATATCCTTTCAGTGAGAAATCTGAACCAGATGGGTACCAGAGACCAAGATTTGGTGTACCCTTCAGATATCTAAATATTCTTTTGACAGCGAGTAAATTAGATTCCTTTGGATCAGCTTGATACCTAGCACATAGACATGTAGCAAACATAATGTCTGGTCTACTAGCAGTTAAATACAGCAGTGACCCGATCATTCCTCTGTAAGCAGTGATGTTTACAGATTTACTATCAGGGTCAGCATGTAATTTTACTGCAGATGACATTGGTGTAGCAAGGGATGAGCAGTTGGTGAATTCAAATTTCTTTAATAAATCTTTAACATACTTTCCTTGATTTATAAAGATACCAGTCTTGGTTTGCTTTATTTGCAGACTAAGGAAAAATGTCAGTTCACCCATCATGCTCATTTCATAACTTTTAGTCATGAGGTCAGAGAATTCCTTGCACAAGTCATTGTTAGTAGACCCAAATATAATATCATCAACATAAATTTGGACCAATATGACATCTCTCTTATCCTTTTTGATAAATAGAGTGCTGTCAATTTTGCCTCTGACATACCCACATTTAGTTAAGAAAGTAGAGAGTGTCATACCAAGCTCTAGGGGCTTGTTTTAGTCCATATACAGCTTTATCCAACTTATAGACATAACCTGGATGCTTGGGATCAGTGAATCCAGGTGGTTGCTTAATATACACTTCTTCCTGCAGCTTTCCATTCAAGAAGGCACTTTTTACATCCATTTGGTATACCTTGAATTTCTTGTGAGCTGCATATGCTAAGAACAACCTGATTGCTTCAAGTCTAGCAACTGGTGCAAAGGTTTCATCGTAGTCAATTCCTTCTTGCTGACAGTAACCTTGTGCAACCAGTCTGGCCTTATTCCTTATTACAACACCATCAGTATCCATCTTGTTTCTGAACACCCATCTTATTCCAATCACAGATTTCCCAGATACTTGAGGTACTAATTTCCAGACTTTGTTTCTTTCAAACTGAGATAGCTCATCTTGCATGGCAGCTATCCAGTGATGATCAGTGAGTGCCTCATCAATCTTCTTGGGCTCAATCAGTGACACAAAGCTTACAAACAAACAGAAGTTAGCAGTTGATGATCTGGTCTGGACCTTGGATTGTGGATCACCAATAATCAATTGATTATTAATATGTTTAGTCCATCTAGTCATTCACTGAGGTTCAGCAGTGACTTGATTACCCAGAGATGATCCATCAGACACATCAGCATTTGAAGTATGATTAATGTTTAAGCTTTGATTTAGACAGTGAGTATTATCATTTTGATGCAGATGATGAGATGATGATGGGATGTCAATAGGCAAAGATGAAGTTCCTGAATCATTCTTAGCTAAAGTAGAGCCAGAAGTGCCTTCAGGGACATCATCTTCCCTTTCAGAATCTGATATATGAATCTCATGCTTGTCATCACTGATTGTATTAAAAATAAGATTTTCATAGTCTTTTGGATCAGTGAGTGATTTATCATAAGATTCATCAAAGGTAACATCCATTGATTCTTCAATACATTCCCTTCTTTTATTATAAACCCTGAAAGCTTTTGAAATGATTGAATAACCAACAAATATAACTTCATCAGCTTTGGGATCAAACTTTCCTAAGTGATCTCTTTTGTTTAAGACATAGCAGGTACTGCCAAAAACATGGAGAAAACTTATGTCAGGTTTTCTCCCCCTTAGTACCTCATAGGCTGTCTTATTATGTCTCTTGACAATCAGAGACCTATTCTGAGTGTAGCAGGCAGTATTGACTGCTTCAGCCCAGAAATGGGTCTTAAGACCAGCATCTATGAGCATTGACCTTGCTGATTCAATCAAGGTTCTATTTCTCCTCTCTGCAACACCATTTTGTTGAGGTGTTCTTGGTGCAGAGAAGTTTTGAGAAATACCTTTTGAATCACAAAAACTTTCAAGGTCAATGTTTCTAAATTCAGTGCCATTATCACTTCTTAAATGTTTAACTGAACAATCATTTAAGTTTTCCATCTTTTTGATAAAGGATATGATTTCCTGTGTTGCATCACTTTTGGCTTTGAGAAAGAATACCCAAGTGTACCTGGAGTATTCATCAACAATTACCAAGCAATACCTTTTACCACCAAGACTGGGAGAACTCACTGGACCAAACAGATCCATATGCATCAGTTGAAAACATTCTGTCACTGAAGATGTTTGTTTGCTTTTGAAAGAAGAGCTGTGATGCTTTCCCTTCTCACATGCTGAACATAGCTTGTCTTTGTCATAAGCCAGCTTTGGAAGACCATTGACTAAGTCATTCTTGCTGAGCTTGCTGATGGCCTTGAAGTTCAGGTGAGAGAGACGCTTATGCCATAACCATTTTTCTTCTGAAACGGTTCTGGAATAAAAGCATGTTCCTGATTGTGCTGAGTCCATATTGACTACATATGTATTGCCTTTTCTTTGAGCAGCCAGGACAACACTTCCATTCTTGTTGTAAACAACTCCAGCTTCATGATCAAACAACACTTTATTTTTGGCATCACAGAACTGACTAATGCTTAATAAATTATTCTTCAGTCCTTCAACATATGCCACCTTCTTAAACATAACATTACCATTGGTCAAGACCCCATACCCTCTGGTCTTACCAATGTTGTTATCACCAAACACTACATCAGGACCTCTTTCATCCTGGTAGTCACTGAGCAAGGACTTACATCCGGTCATATGTCTGGAACAACCACTATCCAGATACCAAATTGTCTCTCTGAGAATGCCCTGCATCACACACAAACAATTAGTTCAATTGATGAACCCATCCTGAGATGGGTTCATGGTGATCAGCCTTTGGTTCAGGCTTCCACAAGCTTGCATCAATAGTATCTGAATGCTCACTGATTATTGTGATTTTGAAGATGATGTAGCTGAACATTCAGATACCACATGCTGACATACTAATGATGGTTGACTGAATGAAACTTGTGATGATGAACAATCTGATGACACATGCTGTCTACTTCCACATTTGTAGCATTTTTTATTTGTGGACTTAGATTTCTTTGACTTACTGTTCACACTAGATGAAGACTTAGAAGTTCTCAGATTTACTACCTCATTTTGCTTCTTTGACTTCAAGTCACTGATGATAAGATCATCAGTGACTGGAGTGTCAGAAGTGAAGTCGCTGATAGATTCTTGATCATCAGCGATAGTTTTGATAAGAGCTGTGCAAGTTGTTGATTCATAAATTTCTAGTTTCTTTAGTTCATCAATACTTGCAGCAATATCATAACTACTAGTAACCTGTGAACTTCTCACAAAGTAATTTGGTTTAGGCTCACTGAAAATTGACATTGGTTCAAAGACAAACTCTGAGAATGTTTCATCAGGATTGAATATTTGATCAACTTTGGTTGCATCAGCGAGAGCAGCAACAGTTTCATAATCACCTCCCAGAATAGCTTTAACTTGTTTTGGGATTTGATTACTTATGCACTGATTCACTTTTAATGCAGATCTACACCATGACTTCATCACTTCATTGAGTTGTGAAAATTTAGTTTCAAATTTTACCTTTTCTTGAATGCATTTTTTATTTGCATGTATTTTTGCATCAAGATCAAGTGTAAGGTTCTTTATTTTTAACAAATTTTCTTCTTGAAGTTGAAGTTTAGATGTTAAGTCACTGATCATACATTCTTGTCTTTTCTGAATGTCATGAGCATTTGATAAGTCAACTATCAAAGTTTCAAAGATTAAATCTTTTTTAGTCGCTGATGCAGACTTAAAACAATGTACCTTGTAGAGAGTTTCTGGATCCCACCCAGATGCTGAACATTTCTGAGCTACTTCTTTGATGTCTTCATGGAAAGCAGCATCGTCAGCCATCAGGCAGTAATCCTTGTCTAAACAGATCATTGCTTCTTCCTCATCAGATGATGAAGTTGAGTCAGAGTCGCTGACAGATCCTTCTTCAGCAATAAACCCTTTATTCCTTTTCTTTGACTTGGACATTTCCTTCAGCTTCTTGTACTTTGTTTTGTACTTGTTGTACTTGTCATTTCTGAAGCTGGGTTTTTGATCAGCGAAAGAGTTGACAGCTTTGGACCGACAATCAGCTGCAAAATGGCCAGGCTTGCCACATTTGTAGCACTCACCTTTTGGTTTAAAATCATCATTTGATGATGTACCAGCATATCTGTTGAATCTGCTGTTCTTTCTGAAGTTTGCAACCATCATGGCCATGTCTCTTTCCAACTTCTCCAGTCCTTCATCATAGCTTGCCTCTGACTGGTCTTTAGTGACACTACCTTCTTCTTCTGCAATCAGTGAATTTGTGCTAAGCTTGGTAAACTTTGCTTTCTGCTTTTGATCAACTTCATCAAGCTCAGCTACAAGGGCATTCGAAATCTTTTATCCTCCTAGTGCAGCACGAATGTGCTCACTTTGATCAGCTAGCTTCTCAGATTGTTCCCAATTTAGTAAAATTCCATAAACTTGAGTTAGATTGAGAAAATTATAACCATTTCTTTGTCTTATGCATGTTGCAATGGTTCTCCAAGTTTTCCTAGGTAGTAACTCTAGAAACTTTTCAACAATGAATCTCTGGTCCTTTCCTATATTGGCTTTTTCCATTTTATTAATTAACGCTTGATATCTAGTATAGGTAGATGCCAGTGACTCATTGGGTTCCATAGCAAACAACTCATATTGACGAGTTAGATTTACTTCTCTACAGCGATATATGTCAGGAGTTCCAATATAGATGTTTCTAAGAGTCCCACATGTGTTTCGCTGTTGTGCACAATCTAATAGACTCAAACACTTCATCAGGAAGTGCCATGCTTATGTAAATTTTAGCTTGTTTGTCTAGCCTTACCATACGCTTATTCTCATCTGACCATTGTTCCTCCCTTTTAGGAATAACCATTTCAGGTATAGCAGGAGTGGTTGCAGTAGCTGCAACTGCAGGAACAATAGTAGTTGCGGTGTATGGACCATCAATAATAATTGTACAAAGGCGATCATCGACAAGATCTAAGAACATCATCATCCTGGACATCCAGGTTTCAATTCTAGATGGATCAAAAGATGGTGGTTTAGTAGTGGAGCCATTTCCCTTCTGGTACTCAGAATCAACACAACTTTATTTAACCGATTCCATTGCAGATCTGATTTAATTATATTTAAACCAACTCTGCTCTGATACCAATTGTGAGTCCCTAATCACTATTATGTTAGTGATTATGAATCGTTAACAGTGAGTTAATTGTAGAAGGGGGGGTTGAATACAATTAAAAACTTTTCTTTCTGCTTTTAATGTGTTAACTTATTTAGCAAGTTTTTAACCGTATTTAAGTAACAGCAATATGAACACAAATATATAAGTATGATAAGCAGTTCAGTTGCTGGTGCAATACTAGCTGAAAGATAAATTCTTTTATTGATAAAATTTATCTATTGTTGATTGCGGAATAGATTAGCCAAAGCTAATCTAAATCAAACAATACAGCTCTTACAAAAGGAGATGAGCAGTAGTGGACAAACACGCTAACTTGCTCACTCGCTGAGGTGGACTAATAGTGGACAAACACGCTACTAGTTCACTCGCTGGTGTTGTTCGTATTTTAGACAAACTAGTTACTGACAAACAAGTAACAATACAAACAATCGACACAAAATGGAGTACAACATACTACGCTATTTATAGACGCTGAAATCCTTAATTTCCGGATCTGGAAGGACACGTGTCGCTGCTTGATTGGTGAGGTAGTTGAGATGTGATACATCATGGTTCGACATTCTGTCTTGAGAAATATCACCTTGTACCTTATACCAATCAGATGCTTCCACGTTACTCTTTTCAAGTTACGAGGAACACGTGCTGCACCGTAATAACGCCGAATGTCAACTTCTTATTAAATGCGGCATTTAATGCTGCAGTCACTGATAGAAACATCAATTCTCCTCATTCTCGGTGCGAGCTAACATGCCCAAAAGAATGACTTGAAAAGCTAATCTTCAGTGACTTCTTTTATTCAGCAGAAGGAAGAACTCAAGAAGACTTGGAGACTCTCGCTGATAGATGAGTATCATCGACACACATAGTTGAGCCTTTGATCTTTATAAGTTCTTCATCTACTGGTTGAAGAGATAGGATCAGCGATCATAAACTTCAGCAACAGGAGCTTGACTTGAATCATTTTCTTCATGGAGAGTTCTTTATTGAGTAGGACAGAGACTGTGAATATAAGGCATGATCAGTGACTTCACTTTATCAGCGACTAATGACTTCAACAATCTCCCATAATCTATCCTTATGATCTCCCCCTTAATCCTTGTAATCAGTGACCATCTTGAGTTTAGCGATCAGTGACTCAACACCTTTGCAAATGAGGAATGAACTCCTTTTATAGTTATGTTTTCTTGGGCAACAAATTCATTTGGACCAATCATATGATGGCACTCAGAATTATTCCATTTGGACCAATCATATGATGGCACTCAGAATTATTCCCTTTGGACCAATCATGTGTGTCCAAATAACCTTTTCTTTGGTCCCCACTTCAAATCTGCTGCGCCCGTAAGTATCTCGTGCGAATCTCCTAGCGAAGATTGATCTTTTAAGATAGTTTGATGGCGAATTCCCATATGGTAACACGTGCTACTTAACACGTGTTTTACGCCACAAGACTTATAAATAATTTTCCTCCAGCCTGGAGAAAAAGGTGGTTACACCATTAAGTCCCCCCAGTCTAGTGAGAGATAGCAACATGCTAGATGTTACTAGATTCAAGGCAGATCTTTTATTTCCTACATGCAGACTCTTTAGATTACCTCTTGTTGGATAAGTTATGTCATCATTGTACCATTCGACAATTCTAACGCTCCATTAAGAAATTTCTATGATGAAAACCTTTACATTGATTTGCGTATATACTCGTAGCTTTGGCGGAAGGAGAAGATTTAGATGTTTATTAGCGCCTTGGTATGATATACTTAGAAAACTCGATCCTAACTTTCTTCATTTAGATTTCTCGTTGAGAATTCTCCGCTAGGATGTTCCTAATGTGTACTAAAGTGTTTTTGGTGTCGCATCTGCGTCTTCCTTTGACGCCTTTATATCTTCTCTTATCATTTTTTTTACCTATTTCTTCATAACTTCGTTCACGTGTTTTTAAGATAGACCTCGAACTAGAGATGTTAGGACATTTCTCTAGAGGTTCTAGATGTCGGATTATGGCCTTATTCCTACCTCTAGGCAAAAAACTTCAAAAGGTTAACATACTCATCATAATCTTTCGATGAAATCAAATTTGTTATATGCACTAATTTGTCATCATTTGGTGTAGAACTAGGCTGAGAAAATAAACTTCCGCCGCCTCTAGAAAAATTAGATATAAATTCAGGCGGAGGAAATAGACCTCCACTACTACTAGAGAAACCAGATCTGAAATTGGACGGAGCAAACAAATCTCCACCACCACCGGAAAAACCAGATCTGAATTTGGGCGGAGGAAACAAACCTCCACCACCACCGGAAAAACCAGATCTGAAATTGGACCGAGGAGATGAACATTCGTGGTCGCCGGAAAACTCATATGTAAAACCCGGTGGCGGAATCAAACTTTCACCACCGACGAAAAAATACGGTGTTGGCATTAACATAAATTTTGAGGGTAACAATTAGCTAAAACTACTGGAAATCGAGAAATTAACTGTTAAAAACTACGAAGGTTTAGAGTTAATTACAGTCGGGGTCCCAACGGGTGTGCCATTTGTTTGTACGATCAGCCCGTACAAGCTTGAGAATCTATAGCTTTAGTTGAAAACCTTCGAGCACGTAACTCTGCAGCTGAAAACCTCCGGGCGCATAACTCCGCAACACAAATGGAAATCTAGCGTTAGGTGAAAGACGGGGATGTTCCCCGTAATTCACCTCCGGCGTGAGAATCAGTCACTTGATCGGAAAGTATGAATATTTGAGAGAGATTAGGGATTGTAAGAATATTTGAGAGCAATTAGGGTTTGTATGAAGAAGATGAACATACCTTTGCAAATGAGGAATGAGCTCCCTTTATAGTGATGTTTTCTTGGGCAACAAGTTCATTTGGACCAATCATATGATGGCACTCAGAATTATTCCCTTTGGACCAATCATATGATGGCACTCAGAATTATTCCTTTTAGACCAATCATGTGTGTCCAAATAACCTATTCTTTGGTCCCCACTTCAAATTTGCTGCGCCCGTAAGTATCTCGTGCGAACCTCCGGGTGGAGATTATTTTTTTAAGATAGTTTGATGGCGAATTCCCATATGGTAACATGTGCTACTTAACACGTATTTTACGCCACAAGACTTATAAATAATTTTCCTCCAGCCTGGAGGAAAAGGTGGTTACACCATTAGTTTCTAATGGTGTGTCGAAACAAAAAGAATCAATAACAATAAGTTATGAAAAGGTAGTCAGATATAGTCATCAACAATTCAACATGCAACAGAACAATAGCCCAAACGGTTGACTCAATGAAACACAATATCATAACTTATGGTCCAAATTCTAATTTGGTTTGGTATTCAGATGTGCCTTTAGAAAATCAAAACCCAAATGACCTTATCGAAAACCCGTATAACTTAACCAACTAACACCCTAGATCAAAAATTCTAGATAATGATGACCAGGATAGTGGTTGCTATTTGTTTAAAGACACTATGCTGGCAAGTCATAAGACACAAAAGTTTATTATAAAATTGTTTGGAAATATGGAGCAAATTTTCGATCAAATCCAAGTTACCAATTACCATTTGAAAGTATGAAAGAAGAGTATCTATGTTCAGGGGAGGAGCCATGTGATTGGTAATGGTAGTAGTCGCTATGGGTACATTCACTATATATATTGTAAATTTATTATTAAAAGTAGCATTCTTTGTTTGTACTACGGGTCATAAAAATTGAGATACTAATGTTACATGTCACTCTAAATCTTGGATCCACCACTCTCTACATTTCCATGGAGTATGTAGCTCGACGCTAACCAGAATTGTTTAAGTTTGGAAGCAGCACCTTGGGGGCAAATGCATGACATGTAAACCTTGTTTGTGTGATCGATAGCTTAAAAAGATAATAGGTATTTACCAAAACAAATAGATTTATCTATGTTAATATGCATTCAATATGTGATACTGTTTGCATATTGGCTAACGTATACATGAAACTGGATGCACTTCAATATGACATTAGGCTAATTTTACAGTAACACAAGTGATGCATAGTTATGGTAGATTTATCAAAACCCATAGTGAAAATATCAATACCCGGGTGTTAACTAGCTCTTATTATTTATATTTTGTTAGGAATTTAGGACGCAAACAACACATACAATTGAACACAATTGTACCCACAACAATAAACGCTTAACCAATTGCTAACAAAGCAATCAAACAAGCAAAACAAGATAAATAAATATGATACGAGAATGTAAACGACACAAGGATTTAACGTGGTTATGTCCGATCTCCAACTTGGAGATTGGTTTAGTCCACGGGGCCAAACCGAGAGAGTTTTCTTTATTATTTTGGTAGCTTAGGGTTTATACAATAATAGGGTTAACATATATATATATATTAATCGTAAACAAGTTATAAGTCGGCAATATAGTTCTTGCCGCACAAGAAAAATATCACATGAGATCCAACATCCATTTACCGACTTTAATTTCCATGTTTGACTTGTTCGATATTCACATATCTTAACAATCTCCCACTTGAAGATCGGACAAAACCCAAAATTATTAAACCCTCAACAATTCCCTTTCAACCAAGTCGAATCCGCCTCTCCATACCGCCAATACCAATTGGGACACGCACAAACACGAATCAGGTAGACTTTCGATAAAAGACTCTTCAACTACACGTATTAAAAAACTAGGAATAAAAAAACACCTTCAACACCCATTTAGCAACACCCTGTTCTTAGCTCAACCAATACCACTGGAAAACCATCCGGGACACGCTTGCTCGATCTCACTGAATCGGAAGACTTTCGATATACAGAACTAACTGAACATCACTACTAAACTGGGACCATTCTCCGGTTATCCGCACCACCACCATCTAGCACAAGAAGATGCGTTGAAGTGTGCAATGACTTCAAGAACAAGATTCTATCAAGAAGACAACCGCTTCTTCAATTCGTCGATACAGCCACATCGAATCTTGTCACCGACATGTCAACGACCAACCCGTACAGAATTTCGTCCATCCGATTTTCTTTCCCAGCAATCAGAAAATCACCGATAGAACAAACCCGAAGATTATCATCAAGGTTCACCCGTGAGAAAGTAATCACAACCTTGAAATCTACTTCTTCACCAATCACTTTCCCGCTGGTACTCCAATCCATGTGACACTCCGCAAAATTGGATACAATTCCGTACATTAATATCATGCATGTTTAGGCTAATTCCCTACTCAAGTGAATTCACACTATTTCTATGAGATAAGTCTAGCAAAGCCCACGACTTTAATACGCGTAGTATTACTTATTTCGTAATTATTTATAATTGCGTACAAAACAATTGGAACGAGTCCGACACAACAAATACGTACGTTGTTGATACGACAACTTTTAAAAAACGTAAAACTATTTTTATAGTAGTTATTTACATTGAAATATTACGCTAAACGTTATATAACGATTGAAATTATACTTTTATACGTTTATTATATAACGTGACATACGCGACAAATATACGCAAAACGAGCCCAACAACCAAACTAGTCAAAAATAATATTTTTGAAACTCAAAATAAAGTATTTGGAATAATACTTCGAAATATATATAAGCAAAATAACGTTAACGAACTAAATAAATAATACACGTTTTAACGTATAACGATCGGGTAAACGACCATGAGACTAAGCACAATAAATTGGGAGACATAACTTTGCTCAACCATGCTCTTGGTTTGACTTATTGAGCCATCCAAACCACCCCCTTTAACACCCCATTCTTTTCTTGGTTGCTAGTACACACAAGATCACATTTCAATCAAACCAAATCTTTCACCAACTCACTCATTCTCACCTTTTTCTCTCCTCATTTCCACGGCTGTAGACAGCCCCAAAATATCATCATAATCATACATCATCATCATCTTGATCAACTTCATTTCAAGAACAAGAGCAAGCTTCAAGTGGCATCATCATCATCTTCTTTCATTCTCCATCTTAAGCTATGTAAGGAATTACTTTCCTCCACTAATCTTTCATGTTTATTTAGGTTAACATGTTAATAGTTCATATCATGAAAGATCTTACACAAAAACTTAACAAAAACTAAGCAAAACTAAATTCGGTTGTTGACAGTTTTCTGTCCAGATTTTATGTCTCGGTAGAACAATCATATAAAATCATAGGAATAAAATAAATGGATGAAACTACTGCCAAAATCTTTGTATGTTTGTTGGCTACAATTTTCGTGTATAACTCGTTTCTTGAAAATACACCGATTTTAGGCTATAAACCGATTTGTAAACGTGTATCGTTAAATATAGCTGCTGGAACACAGCCTTGATCATGTAACTTTTGATCCACTTTTACTTATCTAAAAATCATGAAAAACATACTGGAAGTAGTTCACATACGTAGAAATGTTGTGTAAAAATTTCAGAATCTTTCGATATGTTTAGACTACCGAAACCGAGCTCGAAAGTTGGTGAAAAATCTGGAAAACATGGTTTAAGGGCTGTTTTGGTATGTTTTTAATAATAACACTTTTTGGCTAACCACAAAACGCAACGACAATTTTCTCAAGCTCTACAAACATATTTAAGACATTATTAAAAATTTCGGGTCAAACCAAGTAGGTTTGACGAAAGTCAACAATACTGACACTTGTAACGTTAAACATTTGACCCAATTAAATAGGTAAAGATTTTGGTCTAAAACGAGCTATTTGATTATTATGAATTCAAACACGAACAAAAATAAAGAAAATATGTAAGAAACGAAAAATGTCACTTAATGAAAATGAAGACGAAACACGTGAAACATTAAACGAGCGATTAAATAAAAACATTAGGAGTTTAGTCAAAAATGAGTTTTGAAAATGCTATAATTTTAACATGAAGGAAAACGACATTTTTACAATTACAAATAAATGAAAACGAAACCATATACGATATAACATGTACACTTTATATATATACTTTTACAAAGTATACAATGTTACAAGCATAATAATAATATCACGTTGAATTATTATTACAAAACCATCACCAACGAAACGTACAAAATTACAAATAACAATGATCTTTCAGTGAATGAACAAATAACATGTTTGGCAAGTGGCTAACTACTTATACTTATAATCTCATACGTTTAGAACGTTAGAGACTTACCTTGGGCTTAGGCTGTGCTAGCACTCACATACCGAGCTCACGAGGTGAGTTCATAGCCCCACTTTCTACTGTTTTACTGCTTTCAACTCTGGGTGAAAAACATAGACAATTGCTTTAACTGATTGCAATAATTTACTTGATTTCCCACTTGCTATACGATTGATTGCTCCCAACTATCGATTATTTATGATTGTGATCATGTTTTAATTCGTAGCTAGAGTACTTTGAACTATACTACGAAAAGGGTTTCATACTTTACGTACCAACTATTTATAAAATGCTGATGGTCTTTTATACAAACTGATTATGATTGTGTTCATACTATTACAACTATTGCTTTACGAAATAACAATTTCATACTAAAAACTATTTTGGTATCTTACCGGAGAACGACCGATACTATTTGTAACTAGCTGGAGAATGACCAGCTGTGTATCTTACCGGAGAACGACCGGTACTTATTTTGTAACTTGTCGGAGAACGACCGACACTAACTTGGTATCTTACCGGAGAACGACCGGTACTAACTGTGTAACCCACCGGAGAACGACTGGTGCAAACTTGTATATCTTACCGGAGAACGACCGGTACAATTTGGTAACTTGCTAGAGAACGACCGGCACTATTTTGGAAACTGCAGAAGAATGACCAACAACATATTTTAAACTTACATTTTGGGTGACATCCCAATTCAACTTATATTGGACAACATTATACAACTTACTACACTACTATTATGGCAATACATTTCATAAACAATTGTGGTTTATCAAACTCTACTTGCAAACATAAAACATGTGAATTCACTCAACATTATTGTTGACGCTTTACTATATTTTTCAGGGAATTAGCTATATGTATAGGCATGCATACTATGGAACTAGGAGACCCATGATGAAATAGGATGACATCCTACTGTGCTGCAATAACCTTATGCTCTGATATGCATGATTGTCAAACGTTGACGTCGATGCCCCCGCTCGACCTAATGCTTCCGCAAACCATCTGATAATCACACAATTGCTTCTGCTAAACACTCGCTAACTGCGTTGACCATTTTTGGGGTTGTGACAGACTTGGTATCGGAGCCATTGGTTATAGCGACCTAGAGTTCTTTAAGTGACCTAGAGACTTAGAGACCTAGACTATAGCCGTGGCTAGGACACTCATGCATACATACACTTGCCTACGTCTTACTTGTCATACGACAACTATTGTCACGTCACGTCGATTACGCTAACTTCGATACATCGGCACTATCGCATGCTTATTCTACTTGATTTAATGTATGGTTGAAATTGTATTTCTTGAACCATACTACATTCAATTCATTGGTCCTTACTTCGATTTCATATGAAACTGGTCGTATTAAGCGGTTAATGAAAAGAAGTATGTATTTAGCATTATATAATGACGCCTGGCCAACGTGATTATATTATACTAAGTACATATGGGTGTTTCATAGTCGTAAGATATGTGATGGAAATTTCGTCAATTCTTCTTAAATGTTCGATAACTGAAAAATGTGAAACTTTATTCTTCACATTCTTTATTTTAGCATTGACTACTATTTGAAAAACTACTCTATTCCGGTTGATCATTGTGCGAACCAACTCTTACTCTCTGACGGGCCGAACAAATTCGTATTAAATGTTTAACGAATGGAACCGACAACTCGTCAATCGAATGGACGGATGGAACAATCAGAAATCTAGATACATATCGGAGTAACAAGCTTTCATAAGAACTACGCTAATCAAACACAGTAGTGTGCTATTATATGATAATCGAAACAAAGTCTCAAACAATCCCTGGGGTAATCAAACCCAATCCTTCTAAACGAATCCCTCACATGTAACAAACTTTATAGAACTATTTTTATATAAATTATATTTTGAAATGTTTATTTCAACAAACAACCACGCTGTAAGGTTTTCCTACTATCTGTTCACCAGACTGATTTCCAAACAAACACTACTACTCGTACACTGAAATGATTTTCTAAACATATACGAATGGATCACTATTTTGACTAAAGATCAATAAAATAAACATAACTTGTTTATATGTAAACAACAAACGGTTTACAAGTAAGTCTAACAACTGTTTTTAAACAACTATTTTGTCATGATTGACCACTATTTTGTCATCATTTCGAATTGTCAACTGTTTTAGACAACTTTGTGTCATTTTAAACAACAACCTTAGAACGACGGATGCACAACTAGATCCTTACGCCAACTTTGGTACAGACTATTACTACGCTTTGACGTTATATTTTTCGGATGTCATTTCAAACTTAACGCTTGGTGAACTATAACCACTTTTGAACATACAACTTATTGAACTATACAACGAGTATACTTGAACCGTTAGAACTTATACAACAACCTGGAGCACTACTATGGTGACGACACGACTTCTCGAAAACATACGCGATTGACGATCCGACATTATTTAAAATCTCGGGACGAGATTTCTCTAACAGAGGGTGAATGTGACACTTCGCAAAATTGGATACAATTACGTACATTAATATCATGCATGTTTAGGCTAATTCCCTACTCAAGTGAATTCACACAATTTCTATGAGATAAGTCTAGCAAAGCCCACGACTTTAATACGCGTAGTATTACTTATTTCGTAATTATTTATAATTACGTACAAAACAATCGGAACGAGTCCGACACAACAAATACGTACGTTGGTGATACGAAAACTTTTAAATCACGTAAAACTATTTTTATAGTAGTTATTTACATTGAAATTTTACGCTAAACGTTAAAGTATAACGATTGAAATTATACTTTTATACGTTTATTATATAACGTGACATACGCGACAAATATACGCAAAACGAGCCCAACAACCAACTAGTCAAAAATAATATTTTTGAAACTCAAAATAAAATATTTGGAATAATACTTCGAAATATATATACGCGAAATAACATTAACGAACTAAATAAATAATACACGTTTTAACGTATAACGATCGGGTAAACGACTACGGGATTAAGCACAGTAAATTGGGAGACATAACTTTGCTCAACCATGCTCTTGGTTTGACTTATTGAGCCATCCAAACCACCCCCTTTAACACCCCATTCTTTTCTTGGTTGCTAGTACACACAAGATCACATTTCAATCAAACCAAATCTTTCACCAACTCACTCATTCTCACCTTTTTCTCTCCTCATTTCCACGGTTGTAGACAGCCCCAAAATCATCATCATCATCAACATCATCATAATCATACATCATCATCATCTTGATCAACTTTATTTCAAGAACAAGAGCAAGCTTCAAGTGGCATCATCATCATCTTCTTTCATTCTCCATCTTAAGCTTTGTAAGGAATTACTTTCCTCCACTAATCTTTCATGTTTATTTAGGTTAACATGTTAATAGTTCATATCATGAAAGATCTTACCCGAAAACTTAAGAAAAACTAAGCAAAACTAAATTTGGCTGTTGACAGTTTTCTGTCCAGATTTTATGTCTCAGTAGAACAATCATATAAAATTGTTGGAACATGGATCCGGTTCGACCCGGATCCAACCCGCCCACTAACTAATTATGAGTTAATTAGTAGTTAAACCTCTTTTCATTTAGTTAGAACTAAATACTAATGAATATCCATTAAGTTTGCACTTAATGGAGACTATTCGTTTGTTCAAAAGTTACATGTCGTAACTATATATAGTAACTATATATAGTGGGAGTATTGGTATATGCGAGAGTTAGAACATTTAGACAATACTAGCACACAAAAGAGAGCCAATCGAGAGACGCGAGTGAGAGCACTCGTTTGTGCGTGTATTTCCAAAGCAAACATGGCAAGGGAATTCTAGGCTGTGAAATTGTGTAAGCTTTCCGCTTGTGATCGCTTACCTCGACTGGTGATCTAAACGTCGGTTTACAAATATTGTTTGAGTCACGAGACATTAAAACTGAGGTCTAATATATAGTAAACCCTAAACAATTAGTGTTGGGAAAAAACGGTCTCAAAGATTCCCCAACACAGCCAATGAAAACAGTAAAGAAATATGAACACAACAATAGATGTGAAAACTCCAAAACCGTAAAAAAACCACGGGCCTCCAAAGAGAAAAGATTCCACTACATGAAAAAATTATTACAATCACATAGACTAATCTCTTAAGCCACCGCCCAACCAACACTCACACCCTCCAAGGATTTGACTCACACCCTAGACACTATAAACCAAATGGAGAAAGAAATAATCAAATACTTATGATGTATATTGATTTGGTACCTCTTGAAACTAAGGCTTAGGCCTCCTTTTATAACAAATGAGTCACCCCCTCCTTTGTTCCATCCACCAATGTGGGACAAAACTATCATTTTTATTTTAGCCAAAAACCTACAATCTCCATTATGGATAAAATAAAAATAACTTTGTTCCATCATCAGAACCATTGTCTAGACTGACAATCATAATTCGAAGAGAATTATCATACTCCACCATAAAAGAGTATCTCCACTTAGAATAACCCATTCTAAGCATTTCACCTCGGCACATGTCGAAAAAACTTTTTGAAATTGTTTATGGTGCAACTTCCCCTGTTTGACTCACCTGGAAGTTCCTCAGTGTTGCACACGCAACCGTCGGTTCAGCGTCGTTGTGATTTCTGATGGTGGTGTGGGCGCAACAGGGGTTTTAAAATTTATATTTAGCTGGGCTTAAATTATACGTACTACCTACTCTGGTTAGCAAGCGGTAAGTATGACTTAAGATCGTTCTATGAATCCAAACGTGTAGGCGATTAAAGCTGATGCTTTTGGTAGGAAATATTTAGGATGGAACAAAGTAGGTAGGTTTGAGGGTTTTAAACTAAAGGCAAGTAATTAAAATGCAGAAAAGTAAATTTCAGGAAATTAAAGTGCAGGAAAACAGGTAAAGATAAACATGTGATTGCTGAGATTTCGATAATTAATGTTTCGGGATGACAGATTAAACAGGGACAATGCTAAACGTAATGATTTAAACTATCAGGTGTAAACTCTAGAACCCTACCAACTAAATTTCCCATTGGCATGTCACTAGGAACTAGGTTATCGTGATTCTAATCGGAGCAATACGCAAACTTCCAATACTTATCTAGTTGAAAGATAAACAACCTATCTTGGCTTGACGCCGAGGTGCATGAATCAGTAGCGTATCGTCTCATAGGTCCGACCGTTCTTAACCCCTAAAATAGTTTAGTATTTTGTTAGCATGCAGATTAATAACTTTGTATGTTTAGATCGTTGATTATGTAAGACTTAGTGTTTTAAGGATTCTAGGTCACTAGGATTTTATTCTTATTCCTAAGTCTTTTTTTGGGCATTAAGGCTTGGTTACTTCAACTTATGACTTGAGCTCTCCTTTTCAAATAGTTATACATCCCTGGATTATTCGCAGTTTATAAAAACATGTTTCATATGCAGACCATGCCTTTCAATAATCGGACAGTGTACTTTACATGGTAGTTCGACTGCTTCTTACGTCAGACATGCGGTCAGGAGTAATTGACGGTGAACGTGACACTCTAAACTAACTAAATGTAAAGCGATGCAGAAATATAAACCTAATATGTACAACGAGTGGGTTCACTGTGTCTTACTTGTTGCATGTAATGGCCACAGATAACTACTTACCATAAATAAGGTTGATCAAGTCCTAATTACTAGGTTGCAGTCACGTGGATAACCAGAAAGGGTACTCCATAAATTAAACTCGAGTTCATAAAGTCTTAACGATACAAAGGTCATTAATTCCTATTTTATCTGAACGCGTTTTCGAACATCGTTTTATTGTGCATTGACTTTCGTAGGATATACTAGTTAGTTGTGAAGTTGTATTATCCTTTCGGAATTTCAACTGTTAGACCAGAGCTGATTCCAGAGATGTAACTACATTCGGTCGTTTATCGACTTTCATACATTTGTACTCCGTGTAAAACGTTTCCAGTACTATATCAGATAAACTGTCGAATAGGGGTCGTCACATCACTTTTACAATTGTCGTACACTTAATTGCATAATGTCATCCTTACTTATAATTATCTACATCATCAACAATCACAATAATAAACTACTCGCAATTCATGGTAATAGACAAATCACATACAAGGCAATAATACATAATTAAAGTATGAAATAAAGCAACTATGATAAAGGTTTCGATATCACCTGGAAATAAATGCGTAGTAGCGTATTATTATGATTGACAACTCGTTCACATGTACAAAGGTGGATCTCCAAACTCCTAACATTTGTTCTAACCTCTATGTTAATCCGTAGATTAATTACAACAATCCTAGACTAAAATATAAGAGAATTTTTAGAGTGAGAAAGTGGGAATGGAAGAGTGAGAGTATATGTATGAGTGTGAATATGAGAGTGTGTTGAAATGAGAGTTAGGGGCTGCTATTTATAGGAGAGGCTTGGCTCAAGTTAGCATCCCAAAGCTCACAATAGCAAAAGGTGGAAAAGGTGGTGGCACCAGGTACGAAAAGGAGAAAAGGTGGTGCACCGGGTACGCAAAAGCACGTAAAGGTCTAGCACCGGGTACACGAAAGGACAAAAAAGCGTAATCCGTGTGGGTGAGTGGTGGCCGGCAGCGGCTAGGTGGCTGCCGGCGGTGGTGGGGTGGCTGGCCGGCGGCGGCTGGCACCCCCCCGCATCGGTTCGTCGTTCGTTGCCTCGTTTCTCGATTCGTGCGTGTTTTCTTCGTTATATGTCTGTTTGCGTTGATTCTTTTTGCGTTGGATTCGTAATTCAAAACGAAGCTTTTTATGAAAAGAAATCCCAAAAATATATCTCTGAACTTTAGATGTGTCGTACGAATCGTTTGGATCTTCCGGCGTACGTAGAATCTTCATTCTTCGTCCGTTTTTGTTGATTCTTCTTCTGTTGGATTCGTAATTGGAAAATGAACATCTTGGATGAGATAGATGTTGGTGATGGGCTCTTTTGTCTTGAAATCTCGTTTTGATGTCTTGAATCTTCGAACGTGCGTGGAATCTTCGTTTTCTATCCGTTTTACTTGATTTTCATCGTGCAACCTTGTTTTTACCATCTTGACATAATACTACTGATTTGTATTGAATTTGGGTTAAAGTGCCAAGAATCGTTTCAGAATGAGAGAGATATCGGTAGTAAAAACGTGACTTTTTACGCGATATCACTCAGCCATCGACATCAATTTCCACCACACACCTTGCATTTTAAGCCAAACCAATGCCTAGTGTAAATACATGTGGAACTGCTGACAATCATCCTTTACCCATGGTGGCACGAACACACCATGAGGATGTCATATCTTAATAGAACTCACTATTCTCCGTGAGAACGGAGACATTGTCAGCAGATTTGGAGCCCGTTTCCGAATCCGCTCCACCTGAACAATCCATCTTGACATGCCTAGACTTCCCACACTTCCAGGATATTAGATTTTTCTTGGAGTTCTTTTTTTCCTATCTTCACTTACCAAAATTGTACCTTCTGATGCAGTCCCGCCCTTACCTTCCAGTATTTTCTCCTCAGATAGCAGTTTGCTAGTAACGTCTATAAACTTCAGGGTCTCTTTCTCATACATCATAATAGGTTTCATGTGCTCATAGGAGGATGGTAAAGATAATATAAGTCTCAATGATTTATCTTCATCATCAACCTCAACTCCAATAGCCTCCAGTTCTGAAACAATATTATTAAGAACACTCAGATGATCTAAAAATTTGTACCTATTTCCATACGTAGAGTATGGAACTGTTCATAGGAGGTTGGTAAAGATAATATAAGTCTCAATGATTTATCTTCATCATCAACCTAAACTCAAATAGCCTCCCATTCTGAAACAATATTATTAAGAACACTCAGATGATCTCTGAAATTTGTACCTATTTCCATACGTAGAGTATGGAAATGTTCCTTGAGATACAACCGGTTTGATATGCCTTTGCCTTGGTACAACTGTTCAGCTTCTCCCAAAGCTCCTTTGCCGTTGATAACCCATGCACATTTGCAAGAACATTCTTTAAAAGACACAAACGAATAGCACATGCCGCTCTCAAATCCATATCATCCCATTCTTCATCATCGATCTTACTGGCCTTGCTAGAATCACCGCTAGAAACAGGGGTTGGTTTCCCCCCTCAATGCCTTGTGTAACCCGGACTGAATCAGCACATCCTTGACCTGAACTTGCCACAAGCCAAAGTTGATCCTTCCATCAAATTTCTCTACATCGAACCTCATTGGACTGAACTTTGACATCGTATTTGTATCTCAAAAAATTAGCTATATAGTATACTAGAAAAGTATGTTTCTAGCCAATTAGTAATACACCCAGGAGAAAAAGGATCCCAAGAAAGAGTGGTGGGTCACGATGGACACGCTTAAATACCAAGTATTTCCTTAGCAAGAACCTTTTCTACATGTGTAAATACTCCAGGCTCACATATAATTCTATCATATACAAGACAATCAATAGAACCAAGATACCCCAATAAGATAAATAGAATTCGAATCTGATGTGGAAGTTCAGACAAAACTGCAACCACAGAGCATACTATGAAATTCTAAAATCGAGACCTCCACCAAAACATTGGCTTTGATACCACTTGTTGGGAGAAAACAGTCTCAAAGATTCCCCAACAACACAACCAATAAAAACAGTGAAGAAATATAAACACAACAATATATGTGGAAACTCCAAAACCGGAGAAAAACCACGGGCCTCCAAAGAGAAAAAATTCCACTATATGAAAAAATTATTACAATCACATAGACTAATCTCTTAAGCCACCGCCCAACCAACACTCACACCCTCCAAGTATTTGACTCACACCCTAGACACTTTAAACCAAAGGGAGAAAGAAATAATCAAATACTAAAGATGTATATTGATTTGGTACCTCTTGAAACTAAAGCTTAGGCCCCCTTTTATAACCAAGGAGTCACCCCCTCCTTTGTTCCGTCCACCAATATGGGACAAAACTCCCATTTTTATTTTAGCCAAAAACTAAAAATTAGAGGTAATCCGGAATTAGTATATACCTTAAGAACATTCTTCATTGGTTTAAACTTTAAACTAGACTTATTGCTACATTCTATATACTTAAATTGAATTGCCTATACTTACTTATTCAGTTTAAACAATGATAATATTTAAATCGAAACCAAGACATTTCATATAGGATTCATAATGGTTTAATTCTCAAAGTTTTAAATTTTTTCGTTTTAACCATTCTAAGTTTTTTTCCCCTCATGATTTAATCACTCGGGTTTCAAAAAGCTTGTGGTTTAAGTTGTTTATCCTGTGATAAATAGTTGATTATTGAAAGGAAAATTCAATATAAATAGATTTCTAAACATGCCTCTGGTTCGATAATTCTAAATATACTTTACAGGAAAAAACACTCATAGCATAAAGTCACAAACACCGTAATCATGAATCAAACCAGTACTTTCTTCATTATTTAAATTCTATCCATAATGTTTTGGGTCCTGTGTAAGTCCGTATGTATTAGGATCGATAACGAAGTTATCTTTAGGTATTAAGGTGCGAAATTCCTTAATACTAAGCTTACGGATCGTAAACGGTTTGTTTCACAAGTATTAGTGAAAATCAATTACTATTTAGCTTTATATTGATTAAAACCAACGTTTATCTATCAATACCTAGCTCTTAGAATACTTAGAATATCTCTGAAAACACAGAAAATTCGTATAGGTATTATGGCAAAAGATAATTAGGTTTAAACCTAATTTTGTATATATACTCGTCTCGGTTCGCAGGTTCTGGGCTCTGCGGACCGACTCGGTTCGCAGCCCATCATGACCCAGAGAATCGACTCGATTCGCTTCATAGCCCTGCCCTGCGAACTCACTCAGTTCACATCGCAGTTCATGGTCAACATATTCTAGCATTTAATATTTAACTCTAATATGTTTACCAACCAATATTTTTCATTACAATTCAAAACCAATTTACAAACTTAATTACAATAATCTCTAGTACTATTACAAGCTAGATCTGTTGTCACAATAACATTTCCCAACAAACTCCCCCTTGACAATAGCTCTAGCATCTATGTCTTCAAGTTGTCTTTGATAATCACTTGTAAATTTTACTTTCAGCATACATCTTTAGTTTAATGCAAGTCTTAACATTAGCTGATAATCTCTTCCTAAATCTCCCCATCCTTCAGTAGCAGTGATCCTGTTCTTGTATAACATCAACAAATCACTCTTGGAAAGTTTCACTAAGTGTCGATGATCATATACTCTCAAAAGTTCTCTCTCACCATCTTCCACTTCATCATCAGCTTCAAAAATCACAGCTTCACCAGTTCCAGCTTCTACATGCCATCTCTTCATATTTCCCAGAATATCCTGAGGCATAAGCTTTAACGGTATCTGCTGTACGCATTTAACTGCTGGATATATCTTTTTACGCAGTCGTCTTCCTGTTCTTTGACTTCTTTTTTTTAACTTTATAGTCCTACCGACTCTTGGCTTAATACGTTCAAATTCATTGACCAACCCTCAGTCTTGATTATATTTTCTACATACCTTCCATAAGTATCATTACTAGGGTTTCTCATCTCCAATCTAGCCAAGTCTCGAATTTCAAACCTCCGTAAAGAACTGAAGACTGTAAACTTTCTTTCAAAATATTGAACTCCATCATATCTTTTGATTGCAAAAAGCTTCAGATCAGCGTCATAATACCATCCAATTATACCTTTCTTAGGTACACGTTTTCCAGTAATATCAACTTCTAATATCAAAGTCTTTGCCTTTTTCTTCTTCTCCAAAGGCTTATCATCGGATTATCTTTATGACAATCAGGAAGATTTTCTTCAGAATCAGAATCAGAATTAGTTGATTCATTTAGATATTCATCCAAATCTATAACTCTTTCTCCTTCTTCATCCTGAATAATCACATTAGTCCTTGGAGGGTTTATGATATGTTCATCAATATCAGCATCAAGATCAACACCTTCAACTAACCCAACATCAGTAATAGAAGATCAATCTTCAGGAGGTACAAATTCACCTTCCTCTAGATCATAATCAACTTCTACTTCAACCTCATCGATCATCTCAATATCAGAATCACTTTCAACAATCTTTTCTGTAATCATTCTAAATAACACGAATTAGATAATATAATATAAATCCTTTCAATGATTACCCTGAATCAATCTAAGAATTTCCTTTATTTATCGCAATCGAATAATCATATCTAACTATTAATCTTATATAATTTTAACTTGTTATAAAACATCTCAAATCTAAATCTTATATAATTAATCTTATATAATTTTCACTTGTTATATATATGTAAAATCACAAGTCTAAATCTTATATCAACTTAACTTATATACTTACAAAACATTAATCTTTCAAAGATTATAAATAATGTTACAATCAATCTAAGATTACAAAAGTATATCAGTTTCAAATACAAAACATAACTACTTCTCATCAGCTCCACTTCCACTTGCACCAGCACCAGCACCAGCAGACTCAGACTCCCCCTAATCATAGCTTGCTCACTAGTCTTTGAAGGACCAGCCAGATCACTATCTTTTTGTGCGTTGGGATCATCATCTCTTTGCTTCTTTCTCAGCTCATCTTCCTTGCATGACTCATGGTATGCCAGGATATCCCCCTGAGATGGCTAGTCCTTGTATAGATTCAAAAGTAATCTCTCAAGACGACCAAGCTTTCTCTGGTTATCCTCAGCATCTCTAAGCAACATCCTGTGTGCTTTCAACAAGTCATTATAAGCTTGACCCTAAGTCGTAAATGCTTTGGCAAGAGTCACATGCTGAGCTTCGAGAGTTTGAACGCGAGATTCCAAACTGGAAACCCGTTCAGAAGCTTTCACCGGTGGCTGTGTAGATGCAGATCGTACATGTGTTTGAACTAGCTGTTCAAATGCATCACTCAGTAAGCCCGCAGCAACACGACTATCCTTGTTAGTCAGAAATCGGGAAGTAAAAGTAGTAGTAGCAAGCACCTAAAATTAACTTAAATCAATAAATATCACAGACTAATCTGTCTCAATCCCTGATTAAGTAAGCAATATTAACATAATATGTATCTCTAACCTTCTCTGAGGTTTCAGACACAGAAGAAGTCAATCGTTACCTCTTAGGTTTAGCCTGAGCAGGCTGTCATTCCCTAGCAACTGGACGAGACAAATCCCCAATAGTTAATTGGGTAGTATCAGAGCGTATATGCTTTCTGCGTGATGTCACGAGAGGTGTAACCTCATCGTCCTCTGAATCCTCATCAATCAAATGATAATCAGGATCCTTCTCATTGGCTTTATTCTTGCCCTTGTTAGCTGAATCCATGAATACCCTTGATTCTTTCTTGATCATACCCAGAGGAATACCCATAGGAAACCTTGGTCGAGGATCGGTATCATCATCCATATCCTCATCATCAGAATCAGATGCGCGGCACCCTCTTTACCCAAATTACCAGATGTCCCGGCATTCGGTCTAGTGTACCTCAAAATGCCCTCAGGTCTAGCAACCTCTGGGCCAGCATCATCCTGTGATATAGAATATTTAAACTTTGATGATTAGATATTAATCTCGATCATCTAAGTTTCAATATAATTATATTTAAGTAATAAATTAAGTACCTGAGGTTGATAATCCTCAATCGCTTGAAGTATTGGGTCAGTAACATCATCTTGATATCCAAGTACATCCTGCACAACCTGAGCCGCAATCTCAGGGACAACATGTTGTTCCTGCTGACCAGCTTGTATCAAAACATCCTCAAGCAGTTCCTGAGGCTCAGCTGCAGGTTGAGGATGTGTTGGTGCTTGAGTTTGATGTTGAGCTCCTACATCCATCTAACCGTTGTTGTTCAGAGCAACATAGTTCTCATCCAGAATATACGCAAACAGATCACAAGCTTCCGGCTTGATATGATCAGGATGCTTGGAAGAATTGAGAAAACAAGCATTGTAAGTTCTCAAGCCAATCCTGTTGACGCTCAACTCAGGCTCAAAATCTGGTAGGTCAGGAATACAATGACGTATAATCAACATGCAGAATCGAGGATAAATCAAAAACTTCAATCTGACAGCTCCTGTAATTTGTCCTATAAATGAGCTGAATATATATGAAGAAAAACTGTATGGTTTGTTATAAACCAGGGACAGTAAACCAGATAAAAGCTCAGGGCTCAGCTCATCGTAGCCTCCCTTCTTGCTACCAAAGATAGTAACAATGATGTGGAACACGAATCTCCACTGTCCTAGAACAAACGCCTTGATAAACTGGTGTCCTCTCTTCAGACCTGAATATCCCATTCTGCCTAGAGCGCCCTCTATAAAATTTATAGAGTAGACGGATGGACCAGCTTCCTGCTCGACAGTACCTAATCGCAAAATCTGTCGAATATCTGTTGATACATTTAGTGTGTCAGTCAGTTGGTCTATCGAGTTGTATGTGTCGTGAGTTAAGTTTAATAGAAATATAGATTTTGTACTTAGCGACACTTAAGTTTTGTATTAGGCGACACTTGCCTTAGTGACGCATAGCGACACTTAGGTAAGTGACGCATGAAGGCGGCCACATGCGACACTAGCCAAGTGACACATGTCTGCCAATTTGTGTTAGTATAAAAGCAAACCTACGGGTTTCAGGCTAGGGTTGACGAAACCCTAGCACCATTTGTCGACTAAACTCTCTGTAATCATTCTCAAACGTTTATAGTTCATAATATCAAGCTAATATACTTTTATTATTCATTTTCGGTTTGATATTGTGTTTGTTTACATTGATTACTTGTTTCCGCCTTGTAATCGATTACTTCTATCATCTGTGATCCATCCTACGGGGCATTCACAAATGGTATCAGAGCCTTTGGATGATTGATTGAGGTTTTGATCTTGAATTAGAGAGTTTTCGGTTTTGTTCGTGAAGAAACACAAGAAGATTCAAGGATTTTGGATCAATTGGGTGCTAATCAGACGTTTTGAATCAAGATTTACAGGTTTTATTCGATTTGGATTGAAGAATTTTTCGTTAGGTTTACGAAAATTCAATTTTTAGGGTTTTTGGGACTTCACAGCCGTTTTTGCGTCACTCGACAGCGACACTTCGTGCGACACTCCGTAAGTTCCAATTAGGGTTTTGCCGACACTCTGGTGCGTTACTTTGTGCGTCACTTAGAGCGTCATTAATGAGTAATACGACACTTACCTATACTGTCATCTGCTTTGATCTAGCGACACTCACGTGCGTCACTTATTAGTCACGCGTCACTTCCTCTTGTGACGCCTGTTTGATTTATTGAGTCACTTCCTCTAGTGACGCCTATTTGATTTACTGCGTCACTCAAGTGCGACACTTGGGTGCGTCACTTTCTTGATTGAGCGACACTTGCTTCTAGTGTCAACAGTCACTTTATACGTCACTCGATAGCGACACTTATTGAGTGTCGCTAGTCGGTGCAACACTTCGGTGCGTCACTTATCAAGTGACGCCTTTAGTACTAATATGTTTTCTAGTTCTTGTTTTTGAGCTATTTTTCAGGATTTCCTTTAATGGCTGGTGCTGATAAAGAAGATATTAGGGGAATTAGAGAAATGATCAAACAAAATCACGATGTTGGTTCTAACAATAAACCTCCTTTGTTTACTGCGGATATAGATTATGCATATTGGCGTGACCGATTCGAACAATATGTAGATTTCCATTGTCCAGAGCTCTGGGGTCCACTCAGAGAAAGATATGAAGCTCCAGTAGCCGAGGGAGATTATCGTGGTATCCCTCCATCCAAGACGTATAATTCTATGACTCCTGAAGAGAAAAAGGAGTATGACATTGAGAGAAAGGCTCATTCGGCTATCTGTATGTGTCTAACTAAAGATGTCTTACGACTTTTCAAAACTCATGAGATCACATACGATCTTTGGAAGGCTATTGAAACAAAATGTGGAGGAAACGAGAGGTATAAGGAGGCTAAACTAGAACTAATCAAGAAACAGTATGATCTGTTTGATATTCTTCCTAATGAAACGGCATCTGGATTATTCACAAGGACTCACAGTTAGTTAGTGAGTTAACCGAGGGAGGTTACAATTTCCCTCAGATTGAGGTGAATAAGAAGCTGTTGGATGTTCTGCCTAGTACTTAGGACGTAAAAGTACAATTTCTAAAGGAGAACCAAGAGTTAGCAAGAATGAATCTGGATGAGTTAATTGGCGTTCTTCAAGCTCATGCAATGGAGTTGAAGAAAAAGGAGTGTAAATCGGGTGGGTTTGTTCAAGACCCGACATTATATGGAGGAAAGGTAAACACCGGGAAGACATATAGTGGAATGACCTTTTTTTCAGATACTAGTTCTCCATTGCAGTCTACTTGTGCTCATCATCCAGTCTATGCTTCTGAACCTTCACTAGATTCACAACAGCAAGTTGCGATTTCCCCAGCTATTGAAGAACAAGCTGCTATCTATACAGCTTTTCTGAGCTCTTACAAGGATTTGGTTTCACAACCAAATTCTACACTAGAACTTGCTAAAGAAGATTATGCTCAACTTGATGATGATGATCTTGAGCAAATGGAATTAAATTGGAATATTGCCATGATCTCAAGAAGAGTTCAAAAATTCTTTCAAAGGACTGGACGCAAGAGTTTAGAAGGAAATGGAAAAACCAGCTTTGGTTTTGACAAGAGCAAGGTCCGTTGCTATAATTGTCAGAATTTGGGACATTTTGCAAGGGAATGTGAGAAACCCAAAGTTCCTCCATCGGGTTTTACGAAGCCTGATGCTCCTAAAGCTTAAGAGAAGGAATAAGTGAAACAAGCGATAGCTTATGCTTTAGTTGTCTTCGAGCCTACAAACACGGACTGGAGTATGTTTGCTGAAAAGTACCAACAGTGTCTTATGGCTCACATTACTAATGATGTACGCAATGAACCTGATGAGCCTTTGAACTGTATTTCATGCTGATGTGTGCTAAGTATAGGCAATTATAATCACAAGTTTTAATTAAGGAAATACTAAATAATACTATCACACAATTCAGGCAAGTGTTATCCTGATCATAGAATATAGTTTTATAAGTAAGTCCAGATTCGAACACAGGGAACGTGATTTAATCTATAACTAACTATTTATTTATCCTAATTACAATTATTACACTCAATATATAATTTATGCAATAATGTACAATAATATATAAGATAGGGGGGACGTTTTAGTTCCGATCGAACATATTTATAATTGATACCAATTCTTTAATAGATAAGTTTTAAGGAACAACTTAAGAATACTAAATTGGATAGAAGATTATGACTATTTAAACTATTATTTTTTAAACTTATTATATCAACTTATGTCTATTTGCGTGTTGGCTATTATTATTGTGATTTACTAATGTAGAAAACCTCAAAGGTTATGACAATTCTCATATAGCAATACAGTCAAAGGTTATGTAAAGTATCACTATTTATTAAGATCTATCAACATATTATTAATGCAATTCCAGGGTCGGTTGAATTATAATGCTACTTAACATCTAATGAAACATAATCACTTAATTTAAAAACCCAAAAGAATAGTGAAGTTACAAGGATAAAGAAACCGAACCAATTGATGAACTAGCTTTTCCTAGGGTTGAAAACCTTCAAACCCTAGCTCCTTAGCCTCCAAATTTGCACCTCTAGTCGACCTAAAACCCTAATAATCGACTTTGTATTCTAAGAATCGTATATGGTATAGCTAAAACTAAGCCTCTATTTATAATGTTTCTGGCCGACCCTCCAACCGCCGGTTGGGATTTCCAACCGCCGGTTGGAGTTAATTGAATCTCACTCCAACTCTGGGCTTTTCCCACCGCCTTAAACCTTTCACCCCAACCGCCGGTTGGTTAATCCAACCACCGGTTGGATTGTAATTCCAGAATATTCCAAAAACGGTTTGGGCTTCAAATTGGGCTTTCTTTCTTCTAAAACGGATTCAACTTATTTTCTTGGCCCAAATCTTCAATATTATCATTTTAGTCTTCATTTCTTTAAGGTTTAAGTCTTCTTTTCTTTAATCGCTTTAATTTCTTCAGTTTCGGTCTTATTTTCATTCCTTTTCTTCAATCTTCAATTAAAATACATTTATGCAAATATTAACAAAATAAGTATCTAAAATCATATAAATGCATAAAATGTATACAAATATAGGGATAAATAATATAAAATATAGTATCTATTTGATGCTTATCACATGCATTAAGTTAACTGATTCTTTAAAGTGCTATCAAGTTGCAAAACTTAATGAGTCCAATAAGTACTTAAAAGCTAATGAACAACTTTATGATAAGAAGATTGAGGCTTATAAACAAGACACTCATAAGTATAAATCAAAGGTTTTTAGTCAATAAGATGCTATTAACAGCTATCTTGCTGAAATAGAATTGTTGAAAAAGGAATTCTCTGATTTAAACGTTGAGTATGATAACTATAAGAACAAGATTCTAGGTTCATCTTCCTCTACAGTTGCCTTCAATGAAATCCTTAATAAGCAGAGGACAGATAACAAAACCAAGGCAGGACTAGGCTATGCTGAAGTCCCACCTCCCACTGAATACTGTCCTATGCCTGTTAAGGAAGGCACTGAAGAGAATCCTGTTGACTATGCATTGTTATATGGTATCAAGTCAAAAGCAACCAAGGAAAACAAACGGGAAAAGGAGAAAACCAAGCAGCCAGATTATCCTACGCCTAAGTTTGTTAAATCTGAAGCTGTATCTCCAGTTAGTGTTGAGGAGATAGTTGAGATTGAGGATATTACCGATGAGGAGTATCCTAAGGTTGAGAAGGTTGAGGTCAAATCAGAAAAGGTGATTTTGACGAATGAAACTGTCCTTAAAGTACAAAATGATAAGGGCAAGAAAAAGGTTTTAAATGAGAAAACTCAAACTTTACAGACACCTGTAAAGATTTTGAAAAATAACCTAAATGTGAACAATGAAAGAGTTTCATGTAAAAAACCTTCACCCTCAACCAATCAACCGAGGCAAACATCTTCTCAAACTTGCACACATTGTGCCTGTTCTAAAACTGCCTCACCATCTACTCCGGTAAATCCTCAACCTCAACCGATTGTTGAGAATCGAACCTGTTTCTACTGCAAGAAACATGGACATTTAATTCGTGATTGTCCCAAGCTTTCTCATCAGCGCTATGGGAGAGATATGCCTAGAACTTCTTTTTATAGAAATTCATTTTCACCACCTAGGCGTTATTCCAACTCTCCCAAGCCTGTTGAAAAGCAAAGTAATGTTGGGCAAAAACCTGTGCCAAAACAAAAGCCTGACATTGCTCCCAAACCTACTTTCGAACAATCTAAAGTTTGGAAGAGAAAGGAGTCTGCTAGTGACTCTTCCGTCGTCAACAATAACACATTAGATGAAAATTCTGATTTATTAAAAGATAAGGTTCTATCTGATGTGATTATTGTTGATGACCTTGGTAGACCTAAGTCTGTAAAGGCTTGGGTCACCGTTTCTCACTAATCTCCTTACTTTTATGTGTTGCAGCAGTCAGAACATGTTAAAGATAGTGAATGGTTTATGGATAGTGGTTGCTCGCGACACATGACTGGCGATGTGTCTCTTCTGACGGATGTTAAACCACACGCCGGAGGACATGTTGCCTTTGCTGGAGATACTGGAGGAACGATTACTGGAAAGGGAACGCTAACTAATGGGAGAGTTAGCTTTGAGAATGTGAATTATGTGGCTCAACTCACTCACAACTTGCTGAGCGTTTCACAAGTCTGTGAAAAGGATTATACCACAGCGTTCACTAAAACAGAATGTGTAATCTTGAAGCCAGGTTTCGTTATCCCTGAAGAATGGGTGCTTATGCGGGCGCCACGGAGAAACGATACCTATGTGATGAACATGCGATCTGTGGAGACTACAAATGAATACACTTGTCTCCTGTCAAAGGCTTCAGAAAAGGAATCACTACTTTGGCATCGACGGATGGGAAATATTCATTTTCGCAAAATGAATTTCCTTATAAATAATGATTTGGTAAACGGAGTTCCAAAACATTCCTTTGCTCTAAAAGATGACCGTATTGCATGCCACAAAGGGAAACTCCACAAAAAGTCCCATAAGTCCAAGGTAGTGAATTCTATTGCTGCACCACTGGAGCTCTTACATATGGATTTGTTTGGTCCTATTTCTACTAAGAGCATTGGTGGCCGATCCTACTGCTTAGTAGTCACCGATGACTACTCCAGATTTTTGTGGGTATACTTTCTTGCTGCGAAGAGCGAAACTGCAGATATTTTGGTGTACCTGTTGGATAAGTTGGCAAATCTGTGCAACTTAAAGGTGAAGAGACTGCGAAATGACAATGGAACTGAATTCAAGAACTCAACTCTCGAGTTATATTGTGCCTCAAAAGGCATTGATCATCAGTTCAGTGCTCCAAGAACTCCTCAACAGAATGGAGTTGCAGAACGCAAAAATAGGACTATTATCGAGACAGCTCGGACTATGCTGGCTGATTCTAAGCTACCTATCATATTTTGGGTTGAGGCAGTCAGCACTGCTTGTTACGTTCTGAATTGAGTGCTCACGGTTAAGAAAAAGAACAAGACTTGTTATGAACTTTTCAATAACCGTAAACCAACTCTGTAGTTTCTAGAGCCGTTTGGGTGTCCGTGTCTGATTATGATCCCAAAAGAAAAGGTCTCAAAATTTGGAGATAAAGCTGTTGAAGGGATTTTTCTTGGTTATTCAGTTAATTCTCCAAACAAAAGAGTCTACATTAAATCAACACACCAGGTGGAGGAGCATTTTGAGGTAAAATGCTTGCGTTACACGGATCCTCCCCAAGGAACGGGTCCGGATTGGCTGTTCAATTATAAGGATGTGTTTAATTCTTTTGACATACCCGAAGAAGATGATGAAGAGGAGGAGTTGGTTACCTTACTTCATGGCATCAGTCTATGTCAAGACACATCTACCGCAACACCTGCTCCAACACCCACTTCAATACCTGCTCCAACACCCACTTCAATACCTACTCCAACACACACACCATCACCTACTACAACCGAACCATCTCCTATTACCCCATCTTCGAATGCTCCTTCGACTTTAGGAACGATTAATGCAAACGATCTTCCTGATGATCCTAATATGCCTCCTTTAGAGGAAGCTGAAGAAGAAGAAACAGTCTTCACCAATTTTAACGCTCATAATGAAGAAGATGAGGAACCACAACAACCCGCGCAACCTGAAAGTTCTACTGCTTCTGAGACTACGATTGTTCCTGTCACTGAAGGGGATATGAACAATTTGGAGTTTGTACTTGCGCCGGATGTAATCCCAGTGACAAGTGTACACAAGAATCACCCCATCCATAATATTATTGGTGATCCTAATTATGTGGTTCAAACAAGACAACAAGTGAAACAAAATCCAAATCAACAAATGTTGACTTTGGTTGCTCGGATAAATTCTTGTCATTTATCCCAAATTGAACCCAAGAAGGTTGATGAGGCCTTAAAAGATCCATCCTGGGTCGAGGCCATGCAAGAAGAATTACAGCAATTCAACAAGCTACACGTTTGGGATGTAGTTCTGTTACCCAAAGGTGCTCACTTAACTGGCACTCGATGGGTATTTAGAAATAAGATGGATGATCAGGGTATAGTGATTCGTAACAAAACACGACTGGTTATTCAAGGTTTTAGTCAAATCGAGGGTTTGGACTATGATGAAGTCTTTGCTCCTGTGGCAAGAATTGAGTCTATTCGTATCTTTCTTGCATTCGCTTCTTTCAAGGAGTTTCGTGTTAACCAACTCGATGTTAAAAGCGCCTTCATGTATGGACAAGTAGATACGGATGTGTACGTTAAACAACCTCCATGTTTTGAAGACCCTAAGCATCCAGAATATGTTTGCAAATTGAACAAGGCGTTATATGGTCTTCATCAAGCTCCGAGGCTTTGGTACGAGAGGCTCACTACTCACCTAATCAAGCATGGTTTTGTTCGTGGGAACATTGACAGTACTCTGTTCATCCGAAAAGAACAGACTGGAGATCGAGAAGATATGTTACTTGTGCAGGTTTACGTGGATGATATTATCTTTGGCTCTACAAATGAGGCAATGTGCAAGAACTTTGAGGAAATCATGAAGTCTGAGTTTGAGATGAGTGCGATGGGGAAGCTCAAATTCTTTTTAGGTGTACAAGTTGAGCAGTCTGCAAAAGGTATTTATATTTATCAATCAAAATATGTCAATGACATGTTGACCCGATATGACCTGCTCAATTGTAAAACCTATGGGACTCCTATCGAACTTAATCACAACATTAGACTTGCTGAGGATGAGGAAGATTGCAAAGAAAAGGACTATCGTTCAATGATAGGTTCTCTGATGTATTTGACTGCCTCTCGACCGGATATTGTGTTCGCGGTATCCGTCTGCTCACGCTTTCAAGCCAAACCCAAGGTGTCTCACATGAAGGTAGTAAAGCGAATTTTAGGTTATCTCAAACATAGACCCAATCTTGGTCTATGGTATTCAAATGAGAAATTATTCGCTCTTACTGCCTATTCGGATTCTGATCATGGCGGCTGCAGCATAGACAAGAAGTCCACAACTGGTGGATGCCAATTTCTCGGATCTCGCTTGGTCTCATGGCAGTGCAAGAAACAGACTACAGTTTCTCTTTCAACAGCAGAAGTTGAGTATGTTGCTATTGCCAGTTGCTGCTCTCAGGTTTTATGGATTCAGCATCAACTGCGTGATTACGGGTTACTTCTTTTTATGACTCCTATTCACATCGATAACAATGCTGCTATATCTATCACACGCAATCCCGTACAGCACTCTAAGACTAAACACATAGAACTTAGGTTCCACTTTATACGGGATTGCTATAAAAAACACCTGATAGACCTTGTCCACATAGACACCCTAAAGCAGAATGCCGACCTTTTCACAAAAGCTTTGTCGCGTACTCGATTTGATGAACTAATCAACATGATTGGTTTAAGGTTCTTTGTGACCAAAAAGTAATTTTCAACTTGGAACGTAACTTACTTGCTTTTATGTGTGTTATTATTAAAAAAAAAAAAAAGGCAACAGCCACTCTTTATACTCTTTAGTATTAAAGAAATGCACGGTTGCTACATTTTAAAATAGACGTTGAGTTGTGTCTGTAAACAACTTGGGATATGATAGTACATTGGGTGACATGTACAAAATGGAATTTTAAGGTTTATCTTGGATGTGTCAGTAGGTTTATCTGACATGTTGAAAACAGTTTTTATAAACATTGTCTTCATCATATGATATATTAGTAGGCATGTTACACAAAACTCTTTGAGACCTCTTAAGAAGCCTATATACAATGTTATTTCAAGTGGTATAACACCGTTAGATGTATGACAAAAGTCTTAATATCTTACATATGCTAGATATGTTTTTGTGGAAGAAGTTTATTTGATATCATTTGGGGGTATATATTGACAGTTTCCTCTGTTATACATAAGTATAGACCTGGTCTCTGTTAATATATACTTAAAAATTAAGCAAACACAAGTCAAAGTACTTGCAAAGTCTTTAAAATTAAGATACCTAACAAGGTCGCCAAAATGGTTTGACCAAGTCTGGTTTTGCTTAAACCTGAATCAAGCTATGTCGCTCTGTTGTACGTAAGTATAAACCTGTCACCGCTAACTTGATTCTTAAAATTAATTTTCTTATGTTCTCTCTGTAAATGGAAGCATGGTCTATGTCTTAAGTTAAGATGTATATCTATGGTGGGGACCACAGCGAAATGTACATACGAATAATAATAAAATTAGCTCCTAGATGTGAGTGTAACATGTTTAAGAGGACAAATATACTGATAATCATTTTGAAATAATTTTTATAAAAAGTGTTTTTAGTATGCCAAGTAAATTTAAAGTGGACAAATATACTGATGATCGAAATAACACTTATTGTTCCTAATAATTGCATGTTACTCCGATATGATCCCGAACCAGACTCAATCAACTCTGTCACCAAAAAGAATGTGTTAATTTTGTATTTGTAATTTTGCGTTATATATATGTTAATTTATTTTATCTTATTTATTTTTATTTATGTTATAACCAAGTTACAGTTACCTTCAAATCTGAGTACCAAAATCACAACACAAAAGATCGATAAAAATCTCATTTTTTTCACTAAAGTGACTTGATGCGTCACTTCATGAGTGACGCTACCAGTGACGCACACGACACTGCGTCACTTTCATTAGTGACGCTGCAAGTGTCGGGGTTAGTTACGCTACAAATGTCGGGTTGAGTGACGCATATTAGGGTTTTGGTATAAATACCCTTTCAAACGACACTCAACTCGATCACTTTCAACATTAAATTAGCGTCACTTCCTCTGACATACCGTCACTTCCCTTGTCTCTGCGTCACTTCAACTATGTGCGATTTTTCGAACTTCTATGGATTTTCAAGATCTGTTCATGCAATCAGCCTTTACATTCTTGTTCCCCTTACTCATCCGCATCTATTGGTACTAATCTTAACCCCTGTATTTATGTATTCTTGATTTACTCGTATGTTAGGGTTACGGGCTCAGGGTTTACATGAAATCGAACGAATTGGGGTTTGATTCGTATGTGTTTGACGTTATAATTTGGTGCGTGTCACTTAGTTTATCATTGCGCACCTTGTGGTTAGCTTGTTTTCGAAAAACCCCAATTTGTGTTCGTCGTGATTTCTGGGGATGAACAGTGACGTGATGATCTTCATCGTTGCGTCACTTTATGCATCACTTCCAGCAAGTGACGCTATTTGGCAATTTATAAGGGTTACCGTCACTTCTTCAGTGACGTTCTTTAATGCGTCACTTCATTAAGTGACTCCCTTAGTGACGCCTATGCCTATTTTATTAATTAGCCCGTCACTCGTCTGAGTGACGCCCATCTATGCGTCACTTCCTTAGGTGACTCCCTTAGTGACGCCCTTGTCTATACCGACACTTATAGCGTCACTTCCTAAGTGACTCACCTAGGTTACCGTCACTATGCTAAATGACACATAATTTTGTACTGACACTTCTTAAGTGTCGTATTTAATGACGCATGATTTGGCCACGTCACTTACACCAGTGATGCCTGATAGCATCACTTACCCAAAGTGACGCTATACTTGATTTCTGATTTTGAACACTGTTTCCTGCGACACTTCCTAAGTGTCGATAGTGTTCATGCGTCACTTCCCAAGTGACGCCTAAAACAGAAATTTGTTTAACATTTGTGCTAATTCTATAACAATGTTTCTGGTTATCTTTGTTCCATATTTTAGCTTACAGATGGCTGCTCTGCAAAACTATTATCGCCGCACCAACACCCGCCACAACATTGTCGCGTTCTTGGAATCCACCCACATGAACTCAATCCCATTCAGACCCATGATTGAGTTTTTACGCATGTCAAGGATTCATTACGCTATCACTGCATCCACTCCGGTGTACATGAATCAGATTGAGGAGTTTTATGATCATGCCTTTATCCGAACTCAGGGTGATGTGCCGAGAATTGTCTCCAAAATGTTTGGCAAGGAGGTTGAGATTAATGAGGATTCAGTTCGTCGAGTTCTCCAGTTCAATGATACACATGAGATGCCGACCATGTTTGAGACGACATTTATTTACGGTGGACTTCAGAGGATGGGTTATCCTACAAACCAGTTATCCGACTTCCGAAAGCAATATCTCTGCAGGGTATGGAGATATCTATGCCATATCGTTATTGTCTGCCTATCCCCGAGGAAAGGTGGATAGGATGCAGCCAGTCATCTCACGTTATCTTTGATGTTGGCACTGATTTACAACAAACCCTACAACTTTAGCGGATATATCTTTGGAAACATGGTTGAAAATGTCCGAGCTGGTAAAGATAAGTGGCTGCAGTATCCGAGGTTTTTGCAGCTTCTTTTGAATGATTTGAATTTGGATATCGCCCCCGATCAACACTCGTTATTGGTTCTGACACCAATGCTTCTACGCGTTTTCAATGACTGCAAGTTAGCGCCAAAGGGTGAACAGGTTTTGGCTGATCGTGAATTGTTCGGGCACATAGTCGATGAACACTATGTTGCACCGCTAAATGACGGTTTTGAGGATGTGGTACCCCCTCCGGTTAATGATGATGATCTGGTCAATGCCGAAGTAGCTCAGGATTTAAACGACATTGATCAGGTTGGAAATGTTGATGCTGCTGCTGATGATGATGATGATGGACCCACACCACCCGATTCTGAGGGTGATGCGAGTAACAATTCCCCGATCGTCTCTCTTGCACTTAAATACCCATTTAGTTCCAATAGGATATTCACCAGAAGGTAAGTCAACCAACTCCCAAACGTTCAGCTTTTTAAACTGAGTCAATTCTTCTTGCATAGCTTCTACCCACGAACTTTCCTTTAGTGCCAGTTGAACGTTTTTAGGTTCAACTTGTGAGATAAAGTATGCATAAAGACATTTATTAGTGATCCCAGTTTCTTTAATTGACACGTATAAGCTGGTGTATTCAGAAGTACTAGATTTAGCTTGACTCCTGGTTAACATTGGAATTTCTTGATCACCAATGATAGAATGATTCTTACTTATTCGAGTCACAGTTATTGGATCAACAAATATCTCATCATTCAAATTGGTGTGAATCTCTTCCAGTGATGGCATTTCCTCATCAGTACTGTACATCTCATCAGAAGTTATTCTTTCTCTCAATTCCCTTGTAGGGGTAAAGATATTTTCTAATACCCTTTGAGTAACTTCCGACAACTTGTCTTGCTCTTGAGGTTTTTCCACCGAGGGCTCTTTTGAAGCACTAGTAGATGGATTATTTGCAGACGTCCCATATGAAGAAGCATTCGATGTATGTGTAGGGCCAATGTCCCCGTCACCCTATAATAAATGTTCCGGGATTTCCGAATTAACCACATAGTCACTTATAGGGACTTTAAATGACTTAAACAGATCTGAATACTCAAATTGCCAATCTAATCCCTTGTGTTTGTCATGAGTATGACTGGTAACTTCAATGTTATAGACAGTTTCCACACGTCCAGTGACTTTACTGAAAACCTTCTTGTTTGGTGAATTAGGAATATAACCTAGGAAATATCCTTCGTCAGCCTTTTCCCCAAACTTAGGTTGATTGCTAGTCTTCAATAGGGTGCATGATACACCAAAGGGCTCAAATCCCTTCAAATTGGGTTTCTTTTTGTTCAGAAGTTCATAACAAGTCTTGTTATGCTTCTTAACAGGTAATACCCTATTCAGAACATGACATGCTGTATTCACCGCTTCTGCCCAAAAGATGACCAGAAGCCCTGAATCAGCAAGCATGGTTCTCGCTGCCTCAATAAGAGTTCTATTCTTCCTTTCAGCAGCACCATTTTGCTGTGGCTCATATGGTACACTGAATTGATGTTGAATTCCTTTACTTAAACACTAAACATTCAACGTAGAATTTTTTAACTCTGTACCATTGTCACTACGAATTCTCTTAACTCTGATTTTATAGACATTCTCTACTAAATCTAAGAACTCCATAAGCATTCCTGGAGTTTCATCCTTAGATTTCAAAAAGAATACCCATGAGAATCTAGAGAAATCATTTGTAACAACCAGACGGTACTATTTACCACCTATGCTTCTCTTGCTTATTGGGCCAAAGAGATCCATATGTAGCAATTCAAATGGTGAGGATATTGAGTTTTCGGTTTTAGACATGTGTGGTTTCTTATGTTGTTTTCCTTTCAAGCAAGAAACACACTTGTCTTCAAACTCAAAACGTTTATGTGGCATACCTAGAACTAAACCATTTGTGAGTTAGTTCAAGTGTGCCATTTTCCTATGCCATAGAATTGAATCAGCTTCTGAAGCCTTAGATAATAGACATGTAGACTCCATTGAAGTAACTGGAGCACCCATGTTGATAGCATAGATGTCCTTCTTCCTTGGTGACCTCATTAATATCCAATCTTCGGGAATAACAAATCCCGGCTTCAAGACTAAGGCTTCCTTTTCATTAAAATGAACTGGATGACCTTTATCGCAGACTTGGGAAACACTCACTAAGTTGTGAGTTAGTTCTTCAACATAATTCACATCTTCAAGAGTCAAAGTTCCATTTGAAACTTTTCCTTTTCCCGTAATTACTCCTCCTTTATCACCAGCGAAGTTTACTCGGTGTTTCAAACCACCTTTGAAGTCCTTCAGTAGACTTCTTTCTCCTGTCATGTGTCTTGAGCATCCACTGTCTACATACCACCAGCTATCTTTGTTCACAGTCTTCTCCTGCACATGACAAGTTGTACACGGTTAGTTTTCAAGAGGGACTCAAGCCATTACGGTCTTGGGTTGTCCCTTATCATCTACAATCTGAACTTCCTTAAAGTAACCATCACTATTCTCATCGAGAGTCTTGGTGACTTTTACAGGAGGTTGAGCTTGTTGATGATTTATAGTCTTATGCCTGTGAGGAGAGTGAGTAGAAAACCTCCTAGGCACTTGACTATGTTGTTGTACACGAGAAGTTGAACCACTTTCATACTGACTATGGTTTCTATTTGGGGTTCTAAACCTCGAAGGTGTCTTATCTCTAGGTTTAATGATAGTATTATCATTTTGAGAATAAGGTCTCTTAGGTTTAGGTGATGAGACACTACTAGTATTGTCTCTCTTCAACATGTTCACAGGTTTAGTCACAGGTTTGCTTCCCAAACCAGGTTTAGCACTAGACCTGTCTACAAATTTTGGTTTCTCGTTATTCACGGGCTTATGTATAGCTTCCAGCTTCTTATTGGGACAACAAGAAGCCACATGCCCCTTTTGATGGCACTTAAAGCAAGACATCTGCCTCCGTGACTTAACGTCTTTTGCCTTATTTTCAATCTGAGTCTTAGATACTAAAGGTGCATCATTTTGTTCTTTAATAACCTTATCATCTACTTTGACATCATTCAGCATCCCACCCGAGACAAATTGTACATTGGTGGAACCTGATATCTTACCAATATTAGATGATTGTTCTTTAAGAACATCCTTCTGTATCTTAGAAACTTCAGATTCTTTGGGTATTTGAACATCAGAACTAGTAGTAGTATCAATCATATCTAGGTCAACATTAGTAATAGTGTAATTAGCATTAAAAGGCGAAGGAACATCACTATAGCCTAAGCCAGTCTTGTTCTTTACACTACGTTGAGCGTCAATTATAGAGTCCATAGTTAAAGAAGATGTTCTATAGCTTTCAAACTTACGATTAAGCTCA
The DNA here is from genome assembly GCA_963422505.1 of Pseudognaphalium luteoalbum. Lineage (NCBI taxonomy): Eukaryota > Viridiplantae > Streptophyta > Magnoliopsida > Asterales > Asteraceae > Pseudognaphalium > Pseudognaphalium luteoalbum. The sequence goes on from OY730194.1 coordinate 14,381,580, forward strand.
ACTAACTTAACCTTAGATTCAGCTAATTCTTTGTCCTTGTCAGCTACACCTTGATTTAAGTTCTTTAAGATCAAATAAAGACCATCTATATGTAACACCCGTCAAATTAGGACTAGTGATTAGTGCCTAATCAACTGTTAATACATTAATTAGTTCTGTGTTAGGCTAATTAATGTATCGGATTTTATATTGATGAATATATACAATTTTGCGATTTGATTAAATCGTACGCAATTTAAATCGAATGTAATTCGATTCAATTTTATACGGACGTTGGTGAACAAAATTATTAAATAAGATAACATTATTTAATAACGCTATTATATCTAAAATAGTATTTTGATGATAATTCATACATGTTTCGTATCGTACAATTAAAAGCCTACGCTATTAAAATATTAGACGCGCAAACAAAGCGAAACAAGCTAAAGTTATATTTTATATCGCAACCATTAAATATGTGGTAAAATACTTCAACAAAAATATGGGGTGATTATTCATATTTTAAAACGCATATTAAAACACATAAAATAATTATCTAACGTTTAAACAATCGGGAAAACGAACACCGCACGGAACGCAAACGCGAGGAACAAGTTTGGGACACACCCACATGGGGTGGGCCCCACGAAAAATCTGCCAAAAGGGGTGAGGTCACCACCTCCCCACCCCATTTTCACTTTACTCTTCTCTCTCTTCCTCTCTTTTCTCTCTAAATCACAAACCACCACCACCTCTAAATCCTAAAATAACACCTCCAAACGACCTCGAATCTTCACACTCGTTTGGAAGAAAATAATCACGAAGCAACGATCTACACTTCCATCTTTTCGGAATTTTCATCCGACAAATTGTAAGTTTCCGACAAAACCCGCAACTCCTCGATTTTTAGTGTTTTCAAGCTTTAGTTGTTTCTTCAAGCTTAAAATGTCCATATAAGGGTTGGGTAAAAGGATCAAACCAAACGGAAACCGAAAAACTCGTTTTTGGCTCAAAAATCCGTCATCAGACCTAAGTGTCGCAAAGACGACCAGTATAGCGTCACTTCGTGCGTCACTTAAGTGTCGCATGAAACCCTAATTTTTCCTAAGTGCCGCATAAAACCCCTTTTTCCCGACACTCCTACCGTCACTTGACTAGTGATGCACAACAACTTTAACCGACACTTCTAGCGACACTTCCTAAGTGACGCCTAGACCCATACCCGACACTTATAGCGACACTTCCTAAGTGACGCCTAGACCCATACCCGACACTTATAGCGACACTTCCCTTAAGTGACGCACATGCTCAGATTTACTATTTTTAGCGACACTTCCCAAGTGTCGCCCAAGCCTCCAAGTGACGCTATAAGTGACGCATAAAACAGAAGGTTTTAAACTAATTTTACACTAAGTTTTGAGACCCAAATTTGACGCCCCATTTCACCCAAATTCAAGTCCAGATGCGTTTTTCACCAAAGCAATATAGTAGAAATAAAAATTTTCCAAGCTCGACCCCAGCCAGGGGCTCTGCCCCTTGGACCCCGCCAGGGGCTGCCGCCCCTTGGACCCCGCTACCAGGGGCGCTGCCCCCGGACCCCCGTCATTAACAGGCTTCGCCCTTACCCTAGGTTCACGAGTAACGGTGTTACATCTAAACTTTCACACAAAGTGTTAAACTTGTATAACAGCAAACACGAATGCGACACAACTTCTAAAACATATTGGAACTTACTTTTAGGTATAACACTTCAAAATCATCAAAATAATAATGTGGGATTATTATTACAAACAATCACCAACGGGCCGTACACATTTTTAAACACTTAAACAAACAACCAAATCGTGGTAATTTGGACATTCTAGTTGAACAAACAACTACAAGGGTGATCTTTGAGATACTCAATCATGTCATAACCATCGCGTGTCGTGGACACCCTCAGGTTACAAGTTGTTGGACTTCGACTCTTGGCTAATCAATCTAAGTTTTATAAAGATAAACTCTTCAGGCTCAGGTGAGTCTCATGGCCCCTCTTTTTACCGTTTTACTAGGGGTGTGATACATTGCTCTATTTTTAACGCATGAACGCGAGTACATATTTCAATATACTACATGAGTTGTTTTCAACTAATCAAATCAAAGTCCTCCGTCAGTATAGTCTGGTAATACGAAAGTAGCGTGAATATTAGTATATGGTACCATATAGGATTGACCCTCCTCGTCCGGGTTAGCAAGCACTAACCGGGTAAACGGACGTACTAATATTTGGGAAGATGAGAGTAGATTAGGCTCTCGTGGAGGCACCTCGCTCGGAATTCTCTATATGGGACCCGACCCTCGAGTTAAGCTCAGACTATGCGCTCATGGTTGTATACATTATCTGTAACTTTATTTGCTGGATGCAAATCAATACTTAAATCTTGCGGTTCATAGAATATTATTTGATACTCAAACCTGTGAGCTCACCAGCGTTAGCTGACCCATTTTAGCATGTATCACAGGTACTCTGCAGTAGATTTGGACTGCCCATCAGGATGCATCTTAGCTCGAGTCTTCATGCAAACTTCAGAGATTTCATTGCATTATTAGATTTTGTATAACTAATTATGTACTTAAATCTCTCATAATACGAACACGAGCTATGTATGAGTTCCATCTATTGTAAACCTTTTAATATTAATATATTTTGTTAAAACGGCGCATATAGAGTCGTTTGCTATATATCTGTGTGCTTTGATTATTGATTAGTAACACCCAAAGTATGCTTCCGCGAATCATTAAATTTGGGGGTGTTACACTATAGTCACAGAATGTTCATTTATAGTATTTCTAAGTACGGTCTTATCTGCCATATAGGACTTAATTTGTTTCTTAAGATCTAGCCTGTCCTCACTTAACCTACGTACATCAATTTTAGCCACTTCTAGTTCAGATGATAAAGCCTTATGTGATTCAGCAAATACATTAACTTGGGCTTGTAAACTAGTCAGTAATTGACAAACATCTATAAGTGTAGGAACATCAAGACATATTCGTTTCTTATCAGTTTGGAGTTCAGCCA